>CM031865.1:7569070-7841035 GCA_018697195.1 Certhia americana | reverse complement strand
GGATGGATGGATGGATGGATGGATGGATGGATGGATGGATGGATGGATGCTCACTCACAGGCACCTGCCTGGCATCTCCCAGCCCAGGTGCTGAAGGTGGGCAGCACTGGGCAGGTCTGTGCTGCCCAGAATGCTGGGGCTGCCCACACAGGGCTGTCACCTGGACAGTGGCACGCTTCTGCTCTTTGTCCCTGTAATTCCCATCCCTGGTCTGCCTGAAAGCCTTAAACCACTCAAAACCCTTGTCAGAGAAATGTTGATCTTCCTCAAACGTTTATTTTTTCAGAAGTCTATAAATACTGCTTATTTAATATTCTTTTTCTCTCCTCCTAGGATCCTGCGGGAATCTTTGAATTGGTAGAGCTCGTTGGCAATGGTACCTATGGGCAGGTCTATAAGGTAAGAGTTCCAGCTGAAGTGATCCTGTTTGCCTGGGCTGTGTGTTGAACGTGGAGCATCCCAGTACATCACCTTGACTAGGCTTTGACCATTGCAAACCTGACAAGAAGCCTTGCTGAGCTCTGACCTTTTGGTCTTGGTGTGCAAGCACTGTGTAGCACACAGATCTCTTATAATAGGCAATTCACATTAGTTCTGAAACTGTCACAAGAAAATGAATTGCTTTATTTTTTTCCCCTTTCCCCCCAGTTGCTTTTTATTGATCAGATGATGAGGAGGGAGTGAGAAATTTGTGCTTTAATAGCTAAATCTCGATCTTGTCTAAGAGCTGAGTTTACAGCTGCAATAGGCTGCCAAATGAGTTTGCTACAGTCTAGTGCTCTGCTTGCACACAGGCTGGCTGCCATCCTTTCCACTGGCAGGAACCTGCTACAGGATTAAAAACACTATTAAAATGTTTTTATTAAAGTGCCTGTTACAGTCAGTAGGATTGCTTTAAATTTTTCTAAACGTCTAGAAGCAGCAATCCTGATGAAAATGGTGACAGGACTGTGGAGAGCAGGATTTTAAAAGCATGAACTTCTTTACAAGAATATTTAAAATGCCAACCTCTGCTATATTATATCACCTGTCCCGAACACATCTTAGCTTGGGGGATTTCCAGATTTTGTCAGCTTCGTGGGATCTTTTTATGGTGGGATCTATCCTTGTGCGTTTGGGGTGGGATTGAATTATTTCAAAGTCTGGGGTTATCTGTGTTTATTTGTGGTGGGGAGATGTTTCTTGTCATGGTTGCGTGAGGAATTTGCCAACTTTTCTGGTTCTGCTGGGAGTCAGTACCTCCCCTGAGCCTCATTCTCCAAGAAACTCCTTTTATGTGTGGGCACAAGCGTCGTGTACACGTGTACTCACGCATGTGTGGGCACACAGAGATCCTGTTTACCCGTCACGCCCGTGTTTCATTTTGACTGTAGGAAAGAATATACTCATGTGCTCCTACTCTGTGGTTTTGGAGACACAGCTCTTGCTTGTCATGCTCTAAAAGACAATGAGCTGCCCCTGCTGAAGAGAATGGTGTTTAAAGAGCCAAGATTCCCCCATCCTCCTGCTGCTGTAGACAAATCCTGTCAGTAGAAGGATCAAGGGATTGAAGTGAACTGAAGATGAACTGGAACTTGTGGAGCTTTAAATGTGTGAATTTTTGAACTGAAACAGATTTTTAAAAAAAGTAACAAAAACAAAGAAAGAACTGCCCCACCCCAAAGCTGTTCTTATCAAGGTTATATTCCAGGGAGCCTTCCCCTCTGGTATTCATTGTTTTCCCACCATGTGCTCCCTGCCACGGGAGCTCCCTTCTGAACTGTTTTTCTTCTCAGCTGCTAAAATAACGGTGGAAGGTGACCTAATTTTAACTGGTTCATATTTCTAACAATCCGTGGAAACTATGTGCCTGTAACGGCCTTTTGAAAGCGATGTGTTTTTGTGGAGAGCAAAAAAGGGAAATAAGCTGGTGCTGCTGGTTGTGTGGCTCAGCTGATCGGGTTTCCTCTTGCTGGGTTCGATTCTTTCTGTGTGTTACCTCAAAGGGGAAAAAAAACCACCCAGAAATGTCCCAAGTATAGGCTGAAGCTTTCTGTGTTCCTTTTTCCCATGCTGTACAAGGGGAAAATCCTCCTCCTGTTTTTAACTTTTGGAGTAGCTGGATTGTCCTCGGTGTGATTCACGTGGTGCCGGTGCCAGACGGGATGGTGATGGGGGTGGAGGGGAAGACATTGCTGTCCAAACTAAATTAGTAAGTATTGAGGTATGAGCTCAGGCTAAGCCTGACTTCACAGCCCTCTTAAACTGAAGTCCTGGAGTAGCACATGCTCTATAAACAAAAGGAGACTTTGATATAAAACATACATAACTGTTTATGGTGTCCCACCCTAAAACCCAGCGTGGAAATAAGATCTCAGCGATTCTTTTTCTCCAGATACCACCGCTGTATTTATCTCTTGCAGCAAAACAAATGGATCAACTTTCAAGACACACAGACCTTCTGGCTCCATTCTAAATCAGCTCTTAGAAGTGATCCATACCTAGGAGCAGCATCCTCTGTAATTAGATGGTTGTTCCACTGCCATTTCCAAACCCCTCTCAGGGAGGGCTGGACTGTTCACAGAGTCATTTAGTTTGGAAAAGGTCTTTAAGATGGAGTCCAGATAACTC
This sequence comes from Certhia americana, assembly GCA_018697195.1. Taxonomy (NCBI): domain Eukaryota; kingdom Metazoa; phylum Chordata; class Aves; order Passeriformes; family Certhiidae; genus Certhia; species Certhia americana. The sequence goes on along the minus strand of CM031865.1, from coordinate 7,838,425 downwards.
AGCATTGCCAAGCCCACCACTAAACCATGTCCTTAAGTGCCACTTGTACATATCTGTGAATCCCTGCAGGGGTGGTGACCTACCCCTCTGTGCTGTGTTACCTGAGGTGCACCACTGCTGCCCTCCTAGAGGCTGTGTGTGCCTCTGGTTGTGTTTTTGGTGCTGGCTGCCAGCCCAAGCCCTTCAGGTCCAACCCCTGTGCTCTCATCCAGGAGCAGTCACCTGGTGAGCATCACCCCCCCTTCTCATGGCTGGTCCCTCTCTGAAGCAAGAAAAGCAGCTTTGCTATTGGGAAGAGGCAGAAGTGAGATGTTTATTCCAGGAAGAGGATAATGTTTTATGTCTAACACTGCTGCATGGCCATGTTTGTGCTAGAGACTGCACACCTGGTGATAAGGAACTGGCCTGCCCAGGACCTGGGGGGAAAATGTGCAAGGTGCGAATTTCCCATTGATCCCATGAGATAAAGGGCATGGTTATGTTCTTCTGACAGCTGAATGATCCCAGAGCCTGGCAGATTGAGGAGGCTGAGAAGTATCTTGGAGTACCACAGTAACAGGAGCTCTCGGAGAGCAGGGATTCATGGAGCCAGCCTCAGCATCTACTGCTTTGTAGAGGTTGAGGAGCCCCTGCCACAGCACATACCTTCTCCTTGCTCACAGGAGGAGAGTCGTGTTGGCCAAGCCTGGTGCACCTTGAGAGCTCCCAGAAGGAGGGTACCCAGTGCCAGAGTGTGTGCATCAGGATGCAGCTGCTGCTGCTGCTTTGATCCTGCTTTCTGGGTCATGGTTTGAAGATCCCTTTCAGGTGGTTCACAGTGCTTCTATGAATCAGAGCCTTGTTCTCTGAGCCTTGTGCTTGAGGCAAAGGCAACTGGTTCGCTTTGACCTCTGTATTTTCAAGTAAAGGTCTTCCTTTGCTCAGGACAGCAGGTTAAAATGTCCTTTTGGTTCTTCCCAGCTCTGGCCATACCCCAGTGACACCTGGGCACTGCAGGACCTGCTCTGTTCTCACATCTCCAACCCCAAACAAAAGGTCTTCGCGTTGGAAAAAGGCAGAGAGAAATAACATTCCTTTTTGCTGCTTAACAATCTCTTGTGAATAGCTTGATTTTTATTTTAATGAGGGACCACACTGGTGATGATTTATTGCTCTAATTGAATCGGAAGCTTTTCTTTATTTTCTAATAATCCTGCATCTAATGTTACAGACTGTAAACTGGTTTTGATGAAAGACTGAGAATTTGCTAGCTTCTGTGCCAGACATTGTTGCAGTAGTGAATTTTTGTGTCCTTGGATTTTATTTTTGTTATAGGTGTTTAAGGAAATGACTATCAGGAATACAATGAGTTGGGTTTGGGGAATTAAGCCTTTTCCTTGCTGGTTTTTACCTGATGGCTGAAAGCAACTCTAAACACAAAACTCACTAAGACCCTTCAGTACATTATCTAAACTGTGAGGAAATGCTGCTTTTATGTCCCAGAACGTTATTATTGCTGTTTATTTCTACTCTGCATGAGGGCAACAAATACTCCTTAAAATACTTAGATTGCCTGGGTAGATCAAAGCCACAACCAGGGGGGTGTCCAGCACCAGTACATACATGGATTCAAAGTAAAAGGACACTGGGCTACTCAGAAATACCTGTCCAACAGATGGGTGCAAAGCTTGAGGAAACGTGCAGTGGGCTACTTACTGTGCACTGAGTAAGTGGAAAACCAGAGCAATCCCCCAGTGTTTTTATGGGCTTAGCCATGGCCATTCATACAGTGGCCCATGGATGGTGTCAGCCAAGAAAGATTTTGATGCAAGCCTTTGCAGTAGTGAGAAAAAAAAAAAAAAATCAGGAAATAGATCAGATGGTAACCTTTGTACTTCTCAGCTTGTGTATTTTACAACATCGAAGTAAATGATGTTGACATTACATATTCATGTGCTTCTTCCCAACTGTGCTAGGACAGTGGTCACTAATGCCAAGTGCTGCTTTGTCTTGTGCTCTGGGGATGTGCCTCTCCACTTACAGCTTCAGCAAGGCTTTATTTTGCAGGGTACAAGGTAGAGTATGTGGGCACCTCTGTAAGTGCACAATAACTATTGATTGCTTAATTATCTGGTAAATGCCATATAATCAGCAAGCTATTACACAGCAATAGTCTGTGCTCTAATTCAGAGTGTGTGAGATCCACGTGCTGCCCATGTCAGCTGTGTCCTCCAAGGAGCTCCTCTGCTGTCACCACATGATGGGGCAGGGCAGGGGAATCAGCCCTGGGAGCCACCCTAGAGCAGGTGGAGCACCTCTGCAATTTCCTGGCTGCCCACAGGCTTCCATGTCCTCTGCCAGCCCAAGTGAGGCAGCTGTTTGAAGAGAATGTGTGTTTTCCAGTTGTTTTTTGTTGTATTATGTTTGTCTGTCTGTCTTTGGTACAATACACATGGGAAAATGCTGAAGAAATGCATCCAGGGTCTTTAGCCAGGACTTACTTATTGCCCAGCTGGCATTTGCCAGAAGTCAGGGCTGATCCACCTGGAGTTAAATGCCCAGATGTGACCTAGGAGATGTTGAGGTGTGTGGGTATTAGAAAGTCAATAAAATATTTGAACTCCAAGGTCACCTGTTGCTGGAGAGCTGGGAGCAGCAGGACTGGTGGGCAATTTGGTTCCTGAGACAAACCTGTGGGGATGTCCCAGGCACAAGCCTGTGTTTGATAATATTCTCATCGAGTTTGCAGATGCCAGAGGAGGAGGAATAATGCTTGTCCTGCACTCGTGGGTGCTGTTTCTGCACTCCATGCACAGTGGCATCCTTCTTTCTGGCATCCCCAGGCATTCCACCAGTGCAGGCTGGTGGGGTAGCAGGTAAATATCCTAAAGCACGACTTTTAGAAGGCTCCTTTTTCCTTTCACTTATTTTTGAGGGTAGGTATGAGAAAATAGAGTGGAGTCTGCTGTGTTTAACTTGCCTGATATCTGTCTCAGTCTGGCTGCTGCTGATCAAGTGCTGGGCCTTTGCATCTGGTGAGAACATAAATTCTACAGGTTCCTGGGTCATTATTTGGAGTTCAGATAATTAGCCTGAGTCAAGAATGACAGTAATTGTTTTTAATCATCAGTTGGTTTATTGTCTCCCTTTCTGAAAGGCTGATGGTCAATAGCTCAATAATTAATCACTGTTGCTTTATCCGTGTGGAGGAAGCTACCATGCTGCACACAATTAATATTTCCTGGGGATTGTTGCTGTAAAGAATTAACTGTAGTTTACATATACGGCTTTTATAGCTGCAGACTGACTGCTGTGCCTTGCTTGAGAGGCCAAACTGAACGTGTGCACACCAGTGCCTGCAGAGCAGGTTGTGCTGCCTGCCACCCTTGTCCCAACACCTGGCCTGCAGTGCTGGATGCTGGTCCTGAGCACACCAAGGGCACCTGGTGCTCCCATTCACAGGCTGCTGAAGGAATTCAGAGCCTCATCATCTTGCAGTCTAAACAAGCAGCTCTAACCATAGACAGCTATTGCATTTCAAGGTGCACCGTGACCATTTTTTTTTTCCCACCTTCACGTTTATAAAATGAACTGTGATGTTGTGAGGTTGGGTGTGACTTGAGCTGCGCTGGTGGTTCTGGTGTTACATCCTCAGCTTTGGGTCTTTTTTTATGTTTTCAAGCTCTTCAGAGGTTGGTTTTGCTGCAGGGCAGGGCAGGCTGAGTGTAACCACACGTGTGTGGATTGTGTAGCCATCCCTCCTCATGCTCTGATGGTCACTTTGCATGAGGGGTGGTCCCTCTGGTTTGGGAAGCTTTCTGGCTTTCCCCATGGTTTGGTGCTGCTCTGAGAGCTTCTCCAGGGGACTGAGGCAGGGGAGCCCTTTGTGTCTGCCCACCCTGCCTTGTCCCAGGCTGTTCCTTCCACTGGGATGGTTTTGGTGTTGGCTGGACTGCTCACATCCAGACACAGACCCTTGTGAGTGAGCACTGGCCACTCATCACCTCCAAGGTCAGGGATGGTCAGTGTGAGTGTGAATGGATTAACAAGACGTGCAAGCTGCTTTATAATCCTTCTGTATTACAAGCACGGTATTAAATATTATTCCATTGTTTCTGCCGGGATGGCTCCATGTGTTGGCAGAGAGGAAGGTGGTGCTGCCATGTGGGGATGCTCCCCAGGGGTGGGGTCTCCACTGCTTCCACAGACACCACCTCACAGATGGTGCTGGGCTTTTATCAGCTCTTTCTGGGTTGCAGGAAGGGGCTGGGCTGGAGTACTGGTGTGTGATAACTCCTGTAGTCTCATCAGAAGGAAGACGGGCGACCTCAATTTTTTATCAGCTTCCCCACGATGTTATAGTAGCTCTGGAGGAGAAGGTCCTTTCCGTGCTGACTCAAATGGAGCGTGTGTGTTTCTGAAACGCAGATTTGTTTTTGCCATGCAGGCAAGGAAGTCTGAACTGAAAAATGCTTAAAATGATGCTTCATTCTTACACACAAAAAACAAAAAAAAAAAAAAAAAAAAAAAAAAAAAGCAAAAGCTTTGTTACCAGAGCAACTGGTACATCTTGTGCTGCTTCATTTCTCTGAAACACAGAGCGAGCCCTCAGCCCTCCCTCCCCCCCCCCCCAAGAAACCAGCCCCCACACACCTACGCACCAATATGTCACATTAGCTTTGCTGCTTTCTGAATAATGTAAGGGAAAGGTGCTTTTTCAGTCCTAGAGAAAGCAGGTTATAAAAGGTGATTAAAAATGTTTTTGTATTGCCTCCCTTTAAATCTGTTCCCTTTCCCTCCCTGCTGAGTTTGTGAAGAGGAAGGACAGGGTGAAGGTCAGGAGCAGACTGATGCATCTGTGGAGTGACATTTGTCCAGTCTCCCTTGCATTGCTGGATGCTCTGATTCTGTAAATACTGCACGGTTTTGCAGGACAAAAAAAAATCTGCAATGTCTTAGGGTTAAAACTGCTTTTGAAGATGCCAAGTGAAGTCAGTGGTGCTGCAAAGCATGGGGAATGTGGTGGTAGGGACAGAGGGAGAGCCCCCTCCTTGGCTTGTGGGCATTAGAAGGTGCTCTATGCAAGCAGCTGCTTTGCAGATAATAGGAGCAAGCACCATGTCCAGTGCCACATTCTCTTGTCCCAGAGAAATGGCTGGACTTGGAACTCACTGAGACCTGACTTTTGTCAGATCTTTTGTGAGGACACTGAAAGTGAGAGGTTGGGTTGCAGTGTGGGGAAGTGTTTAGAAAAAAACCCCAGTTTTCAGAATTGGGGTTGCTGCATGTGAAAGCATCACTCTGTTTTGGGAGGGTTGGTTTCCTTTCTGCTGAAGCTCTCATTGCTCTCCTCACTGTAGTATTTTACCAGCAGTATTTTATATGTGTGTGGCTGTGGCTAGTGGGTGAGGTGTGGGTGCTGTAAGGCTCGGGTGGGTTACGAAAAACATTTGCTGTTAGGTTATATCCCTCTAATGGTAACCCTGGGCTGCAGGTGAGGAGCTTCTTACTCTCAGCAGAAGCTGGTACCTGCTGTTTTTGCAGTTATAAACTTGGATATTATATTTAAGAAGTAACAGTCTCTTTGAATGAATTGGAGCCTGGTGCAGCGCACAGGGAGCTGGGGGCCAGGTCCTCACTGCTGTGGACTTCTCCAGTGACCTTTGCTAAGCATCTCCTCTCTTCTCCTTTCCCACCTTTCCTTTCCCATCCCTGTCCTTACCCCTTTCCCGATATAATCAGAAACAGAGCAGCAGTGGGGTGGTCTGGGGGGGCAGAGCTGGGAGCTGCTCAGTGGTGCCAGCATTGGAAATTCTGATCTGGAAATAAACTGATCTGCGAGGTGATGGGGAGGGAGTCTGTGTGCCTCTGCACCAGCATTTTGGAAACAAAAGGCTGGGAGAGAGGCTGATTCCCAGAGGAGCAAGTGCAGCAGCTGCTACTAGGTCAGCTGAGGAAAACAACCGAGAGAAGCTCTGAAAAGTAGGTTTTGGAGCTGGGAGGTGTTTTGTTCCTCCCAGCTCTGAGGGTGCCACTCTCAGCTAGGAAGGCACTTTTTAAAAAGCTTAGGGAAAAGGATGGGAGGAGCAGCAAGCTGTGAACGTTGGTCCAGGCTGTGGATTTGAAGCATTTGTGAATGCTGTGGTGTTTGTCTTCAGGGACGTTTCTTGCTTGCCATTTTTTTATGTCACTCCAAATTCTGATGCAGCTTGACTTGTGGCTGACCCTGAGGACTTGGAGGCAAGCGATGCCTACAGGGAGCTGGTTGGAGCTCTGCAGCTTCTCCTGCTTATGCTTTGAAGGTTTACTGCAAAGAGAATGGTGTCTCTCTTGAAATCTGCTGTTTATTCTTAGGTTTACCTGGGAAGCCCTTTACACTAATTACCTAAAGATGGAAAGTGCCAAGCAAACACAGCCTGCTTCCAAATGTTGTGGGATTTTTTCCTCTTCTTGCATAAGAATGGCAGATTGGTGTAATTTTTTTTTGTTTTGTTTAAGTCTTCAGAATTTTTGTGTGTCTTTAGGTGTCTTAAATGGTTGTGTTGAAATGTGCACAAGGAAGTGTGTAGCTAGAAGCCCAGATCCATCCTCACATGTCCTTGTCTCCAGCCCATCTCAGCTGGTGTGTAGGTGTCTGGGAAGGAGGTCAGTTTGGGCTGCAGACAGTGCTGCAATTAGCTGGAGAGGGATGTGGGGAAGCCTGAGCCTTTGTTAGCATGAGCTGTGGTGATCCAGCCCAGAGAGTCCTGTCAGATGCCACAGCCACCTCCCCCTGTGCCCAGTGCTCGCCCTTGGGTGTGGAGCATCCCAGCCCATGTGCTTACACAGTGCCTTGGGCTGGGCTACAGACCTGTGCACTGATGTCCCAGTGATTGTTGGTGTTCTCAGACTTCCCAGGGTTTTTTTGCTCTCCACTGGAGCAGGGCAGTGCTCTTAAAGAAGTGTTGGTAAATGCTCATTTTTCGTGTGTCACCTTGGTTTTCCCAGCAGAGAGGTTGTGTTGGGATGCATCCAGGAGACTCTGAAGACAGGCTTGCAAGAGGAAGATAAATTTAAGTGCTGGATTGGGGCTGGCAGGCTTTCTCTTGGGGTGAATCTCTGATTTAGTGTGGGGCTGTAGGATCCTCCTGGGTTGTTGGGATACTTCATTTGTGTGGTTGGGGGTTTCACTAAGAGTCACAGCAGCATCAGCAGGAAGAGCACCCTGGAGTGGAAGGGGTGCTGCTGTGTTCCAGTTTCTAATATTTGCTGGGATGTTTGTGACCCGTGGCAGTGAGATTCCAAGGAGAACAGCCTTCTGCATGCCTCTTCTTTTTTAACCCACTGCGGAGGTGAACCTGATAATGAATGATACTTCAAAGGACCTGGGCATGAAGGGCCAAAAAGGGACAGCAAAGTAATCCAGCCCATTATGTTCAGAAATGGGAGCCATGGAAGGGAATGAATTTTGTAAAGGACAGAATTGGGTGTCAGGTGCCTGTAGTTAATTTTACAAAGCTGCCCACAGCTGGAAGGGAGCTTTTTTAACTCTCCATGGGCACTAAGATGGAGAAGGAGAAGCACCTAAGCAGGGCAAGACCCATTAGTGTGATGTGCTGCTGTCACTGGAGGAGATTCTCCACCTGGGCCACAGGGAACAGATGATGGTCCCATCTCATCTCATTTCAGTGGATGTGGCTTTAGCCTGGTAGCATTATTTTCCTCCCAGTTAGTGCTGAGTGGGAATATTGTTTCAATAAGTCTGCTTTATAGTAAACAAACAAGTGGTGTTCGTTCCTTACAGTTCTGCTCCCTCGAGAAAGGCTTATTAACGGGGTCAGTGTGAAGAAATGTATTTTATGTTTGCCTACATGGTTTCTAGAGCAAATGAGGTCAGGATTGTACAGTAAAACAGCTACATTACGAAATACTAACTCATGGATGCCTAATTGGATGCCTAATTATTAGTTAAAAGGTGTGATTTGTTCCTCACAGTTTGGTATTGTGTTTTCCTTGCTATAGCTGTTGGTGTGTGAACTTGAGGGTGATTCCTCCATCTGGGCAAGCAGTCCTGGGATCTGCAGTTATTCTGGTGGGGGCCTCAAGTTTGGGATGGTAGGGAATTTTTTACACTGATCTCTCAGTTGAGCTCCTGTTCCAGAACCCCTGTTGTGATGGTAAGTAGTAGGAGGGTTGGAAGGAAAAGTTAGAAATTTGTTCTAAGGCCTCTGCCCCCTATCCTTTACTTTCCTGATGATGTTGTAATGACCAGGGCATTGGGCTGGTAGGGCTTTGTTTATTCAGGTTAGTGTTTTGTGTGATAGTATTGATTTGCATTTAAAAAAGCCCCAAACTTACACGGTGGCTGCTGCTGAGGAAAGGTTGAACATTTCAGCCTCAATGGCAAAGGCAACAGAGGTAAGCAGATGTGCTGGGAGAGACCACCATCTCCTCTGCCCTGGTCTCTGGGGCCAGCACAGTGAGATGTGGATAGGGAGCCATTTTATCCTTCTAGCTTAACTCTTTTGTTCTTGCTTTGCATCCCCTTTTGAAAAGATGGGAGGTTTCTACTCTGGCATATTTTGCAGTTTATAAGTCTTTATGCCAGTACTTTCCTTGGTGTTGCATTTTCCCCCTGAGCAGAACCATTATTTGAGGATAGGATGCCTGATTCAGTACCTAACCTGAGCATTCAGAAGTCTCCAGCCAACCTCTCCCATCCCCACCCAAGACGTAAAAACCTCTTCAGAGTTTGAAGCTCTCACAGACAACACAGGAGGCTGGAATTGCATCTTTGTTTTCCAGAGGTAGAAATTCAATATAAGCAGTGATCAGGGCTTAGGAAAAATAGCAAATTCCGCTGGACTTGCCATTAGACTCTTGTTTTTTTTAGAGCAGTTATTGCTGTAGTTGAAGTGGGCAGCACCAGTGGAAATGCCTTTGCATTCCTGGGCTTCAGAGACTTTCCCTTTCACACTTTAATTCAGCAGGTCCAGGATCAAGGCCAAACCTTTTCTTGTCTACATAACTAATAGAAAGACAGCCAGTTCAGCAGAATTTCTGTAAATAGCCTGTTCCAGATGAATTGTGAATTGTGTATGTGAATGCCAGTAGGGCTAACACAAGGGGTAGTTTGCCAAAGAAGATGGAAATCTTGTGCTACAGAAACAGGCTTCTGAAACACAATGTCAGATTACATTTTTGGATTCTGCAGAAACATTGTTTGCTGTAGTCATGAAACTGACCAAAATACAGAAAAGTCTTGATCCGTGGCACTGAAGGACATCATCCAGTGGGTGAGTCCTAGTCAGACAGAAAACAATTCAGCATCAGCTGAAAATCCTGCTGCAGCCCAGCAGTGAGCTGGAACCTTGAAAGCCTACTGAAAGAGCTACTCCAGTATTTTTAATGTTTTTTTTAACTAAAAAGCCAGCAGCATTTGTTGGAATAGTCATGGTGTGGTACTCTGCCTTTAGCATCCACATTGATTTGGGGGTTGGTGGGCATCACAGGGAGATCACTCAGCTGGGCAGTGGTCCAGGGCATGGCTGTCCCCCAGCAGTGATGCTGTCCATGGAGTTTAGCCCCCAGAGGAGCAGCTGGATTCAAGGTCTGTCACTGTTCAACCTTTAAAAGCTCCCATGGATGGGGTGCGGGTACAATTGTTCCTTCGTGGTGGCTGCCTTGCAACTCCTTGGATTTGCACATGTGCTGCTTGTTGGATTGTGCAGTCCCAGGAGAGCAAGGTTACAGCTTTCTGCTTGGGGGAGAGGTTGGTTTTCAAGCTATTCATGTGTCTTTGGCCTGGGCTGGCTTGGGCTCTGTGCATCATTGGCATTTAGCTTTGTGCAGAGAAAGCACAACACATTTCCTCACTCAGGTTAAGCACTACAGCACTGCCTCCATCCTCCAGCCTTGTGGAAATCTTGCTGATTTGATTTCGCTCGGGTCTTTTTTAGTTGAATCTGCCTGTAGAAGCTAAAACTTGGCATGGCCAAGGAAATTTGGTGTTTTTCCCATGCTGTTCCACAGCAGATGCAGGGCTGCAGAGTGGTGCCAGCAGTTGCAGAGAGCACCTAGCAGGGGATTAGCTGAAGGGCTCGCAGAGAGCACAATTTTGGGCTACAGCATGTGTCTAAGTGACCCTTCTTCCTCAAGTCTGCCCTCTTTCTTGTAGAAAGAGCCCTAAAGCTGTGATATTGTGCTTGGGATTGTATTCAGCAAAGACTCTGCATGTCCCCAGTGGATTTAAACACAGTGGGGGCAGTTTGTGAGCCCCAGCCTCAGGTGGCTGAGCCCCTAGCAGTGGGATGTGCCTGCCAGTGAGGGTGCAGGAAGCCCCAGACAGCTGTGAGGGAATCCTGCATCCCAGAGGAGGAGATGCAGCTCCTGGCATAGCCACAGCAGTGTGCACCTTTGCCTCTACTAATTACTGCCTTCAACACTATTCCAGTGCTAGGGAATGTTCCTTGGGCTCAGGGAGCCCACAGCTGAGTTGGCATGGGGAGAAATCCAGTAACAGGCAAGAGAAAATGCTCTTGAAAGCTCTAGTAGACCCTCCCAGTGTTGGGTTTTCTCCTTCTCTCACTGGTGACTGTCTACAACCTGTTTGGGAAGGCACTTGAGAAGAAATAAGGTAATTACATAATTTAATAACAGATGTGAGAGTGCCATTCTGAGCACACCAGCAGTGTGGAGGAGCTGGGGCTGTGGAACGTGACTTGTCTTACACGGAAGAGATTAATCACGTCGACTCCTGGGAGACAGGTCTGCTGGAGAGGTGGTTGTGTTGGATGCACTCTTCATATCACTCAAATTAGGCTGTGTACAAGAACTAATAAAAACAGGAGAAAAGAATTCCAGCAGAAGGGATCAATAACTTGAAAGCGTTTTAATTCGAAACTAGAAAAATGAGAGCGGTTATGGGCAAGGAGAGTATGTTAATAAAAGAAAATTAGTATTTGTTACTGCTGGTGTGAAATGAGATAATTTAAGAGATGTTCTAAGTGCCTTTTGTCACAGTTAATGCCTTTTGTTAGGTTTCCAAGCAAAATGGAGCCTGCGACTTTCAATTTCAGGGTTCTCAGATGATCAAAATACCGTGGGGCAGCCTGATCATCTCATGCTTTACTGGAATGAGGTCATCAATAACTTTTGCCTGGGTGTGATTTACACAGTTGTCAGTGTCTGAATTGCCATAGTATGTCTCTGCCCGGGAAAAATGCTGCATTTGGAGGGGGGGAAAAACCCAACAAAGCAGAAGCTCTCTGGGTAGTTGGTTCACTGCTAATAATGGATACAAAAAAGTGATTACTTGTGATCCATTCAAATAGAAAGGCTCAGCCTCTGAAGCTGGAGGCATGGAATCTGTTACAAGGTCAAGCAGTGTCCTTTAAGGAGAAATAGGTGGCAAGTACTGTCAGTGGCAGATAACACATCTGCAGCATCATGAAAAGTACATCTGAAATTAAGATTAAAGGTGCTTTGCACTCGTGTGGAGAGGGGGAAAAGAGAAGATAGAGATGAAATCAGAAAAAAGAGGATTAGCTTTCCGTGGGTGACAAGCAATAGCTCGGGCCAGGGAGAGATTTAAGCAGCAAAGTGCTCAGTAACCCAGGGAATTATCAAAGGTTTCTGCAGCTGCTTCCAACTGATGGTCTTCAAGAGCCCGAAATTCTTTGTGTTTGAACCTTTCTCTCACCCCAAGCCAGTGTGTGTACGTGCACATGCAAAATCTCATCTGCAGCCCCATATATCAAGCTGGGAATGCATAAACCAGAGGCCCTGGTCATACTCACTTGCAGGAGTCTGCTTTAATTTTAGATGCCTTAGTTTACACTGAGGCAAAAGGGGATGGACCTCATTCTTTTGTTGACTTGCAGGTCAGGGCACCAAGAGCTTCTAAAAATGAAGTCGTTGTGTCTTGGCAGATGTTTTCAAGCCTCTGCTTTCATAAATGGGGCTGGGAAGCTTTGGTACTGCAGGAGAAACTGGATCTCTTGACTGATAGCTGTGAGGTAAAATTAGCTAATTTTCGGTGTTGAAGAGGATGGCACTAAGTTTTGTCAGTCCCACGATGCTGAGAAACCCTAATTTGTGAAGATGGGTTTTGGCTGTAACCTTCTGGAGGAGTAGAATGACTTTGACCCTTTGTAACTATGGTACAGCAGTGGTTCACAGGTGGGAAATTTGGTTTTGTGTTTCCAGCTTAAAGTGATCCCAAAGGAAAATACCTTCCCTGAAGCAGGAGGAGGATTCAAGGGATCAAATGTGCTTCTCCTGCACCTTTGGAAAACACCACAGCCAACAAAAACCTATGGGTTTTTCATTCAAATTGGAGCCCTTGGTGCAGATCTTAAAACTTTAAAATGTTTGGGGTTTATTCCGTTGTGGAAAAAAAGAGTTTGTTTGCAAATCTCAAGCATTTGGGGGAACATTGCTGGTTTCCTGGTGGTGATCAGTGGTGCCCAGGGTTGCTGGTCTACTTGTTTCCTCTGTGGCAAGATGCTCACTGACATCCAGATTATCAGGTCCATAAATACCCAGGCATCTGGGAGACCTTCCTGGTGTCTGGTCTGTAGCTGACCTTTCATTTTGCTGGCAGAAAATGAAGATCAGCCTTGAGATCAGCAGACTACAGTGAAGATTGGACATCCGTATCGTAGGCTAAAAATAGAAACAGAAACTGGAAAGGGGAAATATCATATCTGTTAAAGATCATCTGTGTGCTATTAATGTACCAGTGACCAGGCCTCTCCCTGAGCTTGTGAAAGCTTTACCTGCATAGAAAAGTTGTGCCTGAACTGCAACAATCTCTCAAGTTTGTGTCCTTCTTGTACATATGTGGACCTTTCCTTCTCCATTTTCTCATGTGTTCAAACAGTCTTATCAAAGGAGCATAGTGTTTAATCCAAGGCAGGCCTCAGAAGAATAAACTACTTTGGTTTTCATAGTCTGGTACAAAATTCTTTCTGCATTTCTTGGCACTTAGTTATTAATGAGGCATTTGTTCTGTTTGCTTAAAAACCTCCCAGCAACCAGCACGTGTGTGCTATGCAAATTATTTGTGGTTTGGTTAAATACTGTTTTACTAGGAAGGGGAATAACTGAAATTAGTAGAGGAAAAATAAGGAACATTAACCCTCTATAGGCTGTTCCCTTGCTAATTATTTTGGTGATTTGGCTCTTGAACTGAGTGTGCCACTGTTGTAAATGGCAATTTGGGACCTGGGCTTGAATAGTCACGTACCCCAGAGTGCTTATTTTTTGTGGCAGTGATCCAAAAAACTGCCAGCCTCCTAATTAACACACTTTTTCAATGGACAATATTAATACTCATACTATTATACTGTAAAATGAGTAATTTGAATAGACAGAATGCCTTGCACTCTCTTGATCTCTTGTGGATTAACCTACAAAAGGCCACTGGCACTCATCCTTTCAGGCCTTAATGGGTACAAAGGCTTCTAATAAAACTGTTTGAAGCAGAAGTACCTAGAAATGTGTAGCAAATATAGTGCATGTCGTAGGGATGGTGATAATTTGTTAGAGTGGTGATGGAAAATGTGAAGGGAAATGGTTGTAATAGATGAGCACCTCCAAATGATGGAGGAGTGAGGCAACTCTCATGGGTGACTGGCCCCACAACATCCATCTAAATGATGTCAGCCTGGCAGCAGTGATGCAGGAGTCCCTCAGCTGAGCTGGTGCTTAGAGGAAAATAGTACTGAGGGGAAGAAAGCAGATATATGACTGACTGGAAAACAAAAGGCTCGCAAGGCTGGTTTGTTTTATTGATGCCCACCATTAGAGGCTACCACAAGATCTACTACTGAGTTTAGCAAAAAGAATGGAAGTGCAGAGAATTCTGTGAAAGAAAAGGGATTCACTCAGGGTGAAAAGCAGAGGTGCAACTGAAGCAGGAAACACTGGATTTAGCCAAGAGGTTGAGGTGTGAGGATTGTGGGGTGTGTTTGGGTAAGTCCAAGTCAGTTACTGAAGGATCCAGGTTACTCAATTCACCTGAGATATGTGCCCTGTGTGTGCACAAGCCATCCTAGAGCAGGCACCCTCTGCTGCTCCCAAGGTCTGACTGACCTTGAGTCCTCAAAGGAAAACTGGCTTTGGGGTCAGTATTGAGGGAAAGCTGCTGCTGAAAGAACCAGACGAGTCTCAGCACATCTTCAGCACTCAGTGCAGAGAAGGCTGTTAGCTGGGGGAATGAGCTTTGCGTTGCTCCATCCACTGAAGAGCCCTTGCTGGTGCAAGGAGTGCAAGGGAAGGAGGTCCTTTTGGAAGCTGCAGATTTGGCTGTGGTCCCTGCAGGCCTTGGGATCCTGCAGAGAAGCTGGTCTGTCTTCAGCAGCAGAGGAGAAAACCTTTGTGAGTGCAGAGTTGATGACAGCAGATTTGTCTGGCTCGGTGTAGGAACGAGATCACTTTTAGAAGCATCAGGGGAGACTTTGAAGAATGGATGAAAGGGAGCTGAGTGAGAGGGCAGCTGTGGACACAGATTACCTGGACCCAGGATAGTTTTTGGTGGCGTCACACACAATCTGTGCATTCCCAGGGCCTGGCACTGGTCGTGGTCTCTTATGGAGGCTGCAGACACACCTTAGATCTCAGCAAGCAGAAGGCGTCTGGGAAGAGCAGCATTTTTCTGCAGCAGAAGGTGACTCTGTAGCGCTACAGGGTTCACTGTTCCAACTGATTTAGTTCACTTTGTGTATGGGTAGCTTTGGCTTCTGAATGAAAACTTAACCATGGAAACTGTAGCTGCCTAGTTAGAGCAGCAAACCTCTTTCTGCAGAGCCTGGCCTGACTCTGCTCTGCTGGTGTCATCTTTGTGTCTGTCTGTAGCTTGTACAAGCTGTTGAAATGGGACACTTTTCCTGAAGGTAACTTTACCTGCTGACTTCAGGTGCTGCCTTCCATCTGGGGGTAGGACCTGAAGTATTTGTGTGTGCCTGCCCAAGCTGCATCCCTTGTCTGGTCAAAGATGGGTGGCATCTCCTCCTCTCAAACAGCTTCAAATACATCTTTCTATGTTGTATTCTAGGTGAACTCTTACCTTTAGTACTACCTGTGGGCTCTTCCCATAACCTGGGAATTGGTGGATCCCATGCAATGGATGATTTATACTCCATTACTCTTTGAAACCCTGGCACGTTTGTGCATCCAGCCATCACCAGTGGCCATGTTAGCTATCACTTGGTGTGTCGTCTTCCAGCTGGAGCACATCTTCATCTTCATTAAATAATTCATCAATAATCAGATATGGACTCATAGCCCAAAAATCTGCACTGAGCTCTGATACATGGAGAGCAGCTCTGTGGGTCTGTTCCCATCAACTTCTGAGTAGGCACATTCCCACAGATATCAGCAGGACTTCCACTTAGTCTTCCTGGCTCTGTTAACTCAGTTTAATATTAATTATTGTAGATCTTATTTTTTAAGGTGAAAGGAGACAAGAAGTATGTTTTCAGGCTGTGCCAGAAATTACTTGAGTCTCCAAAACAAAGGACCCACTGGAAAGGCTGGAGACATCCCATTAGCCAGGAGCTCTTGGAAAAATTAGAGGCTTTTAGAGCCCAGGTTATTGTTGTGAACTAAACACTGAAAACCTGTTTTGTCATTGCAGCGTTACGTGAACTAGCAAACCTCCTACAAGGAGTTTCTGATTGAATGAGTGGAAAATAAAAGTCCACATCCCAGATGCTTCTCCACGGTGGCCGTGGGGCTGGCTGGGGCTGGCAGGCTCCCCATCAGCCCTGGCTTTTGCTCTCTGCAGCTCCCTCCCTTGAGCTGAAGATATTTTGGTGAGCACTGAAACAGCCAGTGAGGAAAAAAAAAAAAAAAAACAAAAACAAAAACCAAAGAAAGGGGAAAGGAATGATAATACATTTAATACTCAAGCCAGTTGGGAGGGGAGGGAAGCTGGGCTGAGTGGTGCAGAGCTGTGACTCACAGGCAGCTCTGCTCCCGTGCCGAGCCAAGCGAGCGCAATCCTGCAGCATCTCTGCTGACAGCTTTGGCAGCTCCCTGGCCACAGGGCTGCCCTGCTTCCCACATCCCCTCTGCCTCCTCCACTCTCCTTTCCAGCCCAATGTCTCCCACCGTGGGTACCGTGGATGCTGCCCAGGCCAGCCCGTGCCTCTGCCCTTTGCTCCGGCGAGATCGAGGAATGGGAATTGCGTGTCTGGAGCGAGGTGCCCGGTGCTGGGTGGCATTCCTGGGCACCCTCCCGCTGGGCACATGCTCTGCTGAGCTGAGCTCCCTCGCTGCTGCTTCCATCTGCCCGTGTCTTTGCTGCCAGAGTTCATAGAAGTACCAAAATCTATTTTCCTGCCCACACTTGCTTGTCCTTAGGTGTCCTCTTTTTGTAGAGCGGTTTCGTTTTAATTGATTATTTTTTGGAACTTTAGGGAAGGAGCCTCAGAGAAGGCCTTAAAATAGAGAAATCGTGTAAGTTTAAATATTTTTGAGGAAGGCTGGGAAAATATTCTGCAGCCTGCTCTGTGACCTTTCCATGTCTCCTAGGAGGCTGAGATCAACTTATTTTTGAATAATCCCCCATTTGCATTGAAAATATGGAAAAACTCATTTGTATAGCTGCATGTTTTGCTTCAAGGTGAACAGAAGTCTCAAATGTACTAACTGGTGGCTAGCCAGGGCTAATGCCAGGAGGGTGTGTCCATCAGAACACTAAGGCACAGGGCTCAATTTTTTTATTTTTATTTTTACTTAATCTCATGAGAGGACTACAGTTAGCCAGGCCAGGCTTAAGGTCAGGCTCAGCTCCGCCTAAAAGCTTTCATGGCATTTTGTTCAGTTGAGCTTTAGAGGGTTTATTGCTTCATTTTTTAGCCTCAGGCCAGAAATTGTTTTCCCCCTTTTTGCAGGAAGGACATTTTCTCACAGATCCTTTGCTTTGCTGATGACGGAAGGAAATTCTTCTGAGCCAAAATATTCAAATGATGGTTTCCTTCTAGAAAAACAAACAAAAAAAAAGCCCCAACTTTTTTCTTTCTTTTTTCTTTTTCACTGTAAAATGTGTACATAACACAATACCTGTCTGGGGAATGTGCCGTATTTTTAAGCCTAGGTTCCCATTCTGGGGTTTTGCTTTGTTTTTAACAAGTCTTTGCAGCACGAGCTGCTGCTGTTCCAACTATCTCTGCTCACTCCTCATGGAGACATTTAATGAGAGTTCTTCCAAGGCTCCCCTTTCTTAGCCACATGCCCTTTCCTGCCCTGGCCCGAGGTGAAGCGTGGCTGTTCCTGGAGGAACGCGGAGTGCCCTTTGTGGGAACAGCTCGTGGCAGGGCTGCTGAGGTGACAGTGCCCTCCATTCCAGCTGGAGCAGAGCTGTCAGCCAGCAGCCCGAGAGGAGCACAGAAATGAACTCTTTATTTTCTAATTACTGTTATTTTGGCAGATTGTTCTGAAGGGTCTGTAACTGATCTCTGCTGCAGTGACTTTGGCAAGGGGTGGCTCACTCCATCCTCGCCTGCAGAGCTGTGTTGTCCTGGTACAGCTTTCTCAGCCTTTGTCAAAACACTGTTTCTTGCTAATTTTCTGTAATGGAGGAGGTACTTCAAGCTGAGACTGAGCAGACAGTGAAGATTGCAGTGGAGGGATCTGTATGTTCATCCATCCTTCCTTGCCCCCCCGGGATGCCTGGCAGCCCCAGGCAATGCAGGTAATAGAGATGCTATTCTGGAATAGCCACCCTGATGTCAGGGTTAGCCAGGGAGATGTCAAAACACATATTGTGTAGAACAGAATGAGGTATCTGCTTACAAAGCAAATTACTTTTCTTGGTTAGGTTGAGTTCCTCACAGATTTGGAAATTCTGGGCTGTGTAGAGGTGAGGCTGATTGGTGTTGCAGTGAGGAGAGGAGAGCACCTCTGTGGTTATTTAAGGATAAGTCAATCAACACTCAATCTCATCCATATTTGCACCTAATGTGTTTATTTACATGCTCGGCCCAATCATATGAACAGCCCTTTTAGAATCAGGGGGAGAACATGCTCCAGTCAAAATGGAAAATTACTTTCTGCAGCATTTTATCTTAAATCCAGTCTCAGTTATTGCTCCAGGACTAGTTGGCTGTGATGAAGAGCTAGGAGCGAGCAGATTATTTCAAACTCCATTTTTTTTTTTCCCTGAGGAGACAGAGGAGGGAAAAAAAGCTGTCAGGGCTCTTACACCAATGTGTTAGAGGGTGGGAGGGAGAGCTTTTGGGAAGCCAGAAGGGGTTTGCTACTGCCAGGGTGGTGGCACAGGGGTCCCAGCCCTGTGGGGTCACATCCTGACCTGTCAGAGGGAACAGTCACTGTTCTTTCTTATGGACAGAGGGATGCATGGTGCCAGGACACCTCGAGGCAGGCAGCTGAGTCATGGCTGCAGCAAGGGGATGCTTGGGGAGCAGGCACCATCACCTTGGTGCCCCCCAGAACATCCCTGCCCATCCTGCAGGGCTTCAGAGGGGACCCAGCAGGTGTTTGAGCACAGTGGAAAAGGCATCACCTCCAGCAATTAAGTTTTTCTTCATTCCCATCATCATTCAGTTCTGAAGCAGCATTTACATTCATATCCATTTTTTCCCTGGCTGCTGCTGCTGCGTTTGTGCCGGGGGAGCCTTTTTGGCGAATGCCTCTGACAGAAATGTGTTTTCTTATCCCTTGAAGCTGAAAGCCATAAAGAAAAGAATGAGTTTAATGAACAGACCTTGCCGAATCACCACCTTGAAGCTCTAGCTGCTCATGTGAATCAAAACTGGCTGAAAGTAGGTCATATAGTAAAAATGAATTAGGCTTACTTCACATTTTATTGACTCTGCCAGTTTTTCATTCATAGAGGCTTATAGTTTGGAATGTATCTTGTCTTTTTAATGCTAGGCTGAGGTAAAAGGGGAGAGTACTGTTCCTTATTCCCTCCCTTTTTACCTTGCATGTTTCTGATGGCTGATTATATGATAGCTGGATTTTCTCTTTCCTGTTTATTTATTCTTTTATTCTCCTGCACTCAAGGACTGCTGAAGTGATGACCAAACTCCCATAGTACATTTACAAGTGGGAATTCAGCCTGGTTCCAGAAGTTTGTGTAACACCTAAATTAGCCTTAAATCTTCTGAGGAGAGTTGAAGTCTGCAGGCAGAGGGGTTACTGTGGCATCTTCTCCTTGGGGCTGGGCAGCAGGATGGCATTGTGTGGGTTAGCACAGGGAAGGGTCAGTCCTCTGCTTCCAGCCTCTACCCCTGTGAGAAATCCTGGATTTCGGGGTGGTCAGACCTGGCAGATGATGGGCTCCACCTGTTAATTCATGGCAGTGTGGGTCAGCTGCATCTTGGGCAGCTTATTCAGATCAAACTTTCGATTTTGGTGTAAATTCTTCACGCATCAGTGATTCCACTGCTCATCCATCAATCCCTGCTCGTGATGAATTGCTCTCACTCATAAATGATGCTCTTTCTTTCCCATTGGTCTTTGTCTATTTTCAGTTTGCAGTCATTTGGTCTTGTGGTCTTTGTCTGCCATTTTCTGCCTCTGTCTGGAATTGTGATTTCTCCTGAAATTTCTGCTGGAATTAAACAGTCTGGTCTGGTCTTTAACAGGAAGCTGAGAGAAAGAGGATGGAGAGAGGGCAGAAGCACTGCAGTGGTGGGATCCCTGACTCTGCGCATGCAGTGTTCATTTAAAAGACATCTTTAAGGGAGACACATAGTACACAGCACTGAGATTTTGTCTTGTGTTTAGGATTTCTGTTGTGGTTAATGGCAAAACAGGGAATGAGGGCAGCTTCTGTAATGATGGTTGATTTTTTTTTGTGCCTTCCTGTCTCTGTTGCCTACTCTAGATGGCACAAACTTTAAGGAAATGAAAAATCCCGACTGATAAATTAGGATTTGTTTTGCAACCTTTTCCCTGCAATTACAGCTAACTACTTTGATCTCAGCTGAAGACCTTTATCCAATGACAGAATATATAGTTTCTCTACCTGTAGTTTCATAGCTTAAAGAAATACAGCCAGAAACTATCTGGGTAAGAAGAGAAAATCCCTACTGGTAGCCGTGTACCAGCTGACTGGGGAGGGCACAGCAGATAGTACAAGTAGCCTCTGTCCTTCTAATTACTGCTGGACAATCCACACATTACCTAAAATCCCAGCTTGAAAAAATTAAACTATTTCATCTTTTGTAATACAATGTGAGACATAGATGAAGGCCTGTAAGTAAGCCACTATTCTACTGCAGAAAAGACCTTCATTGACTATTATGTGAACAATAAATCTTCCATTTTCTGTTAAGAAACAGTAATTACAGAATCTTCAGCTGCGATGGGTATCTCCTGCTGACAATAAAAGTCTGTCCTTCAGTACATCATCAGCATCTTGGTAATGGATGCTGTGGACTATACTGTAAAGATAATATAAAATACTGTCTGTAGTATGTGCTGGCAGCCCTTTTTTAAGCCTTGTGAGTACAGATTGGGAAGGTGCTCTGTATATCCAGGAACATGTCTTGTTTGTCACACTTTCTGTTTTTACCAGTTCCAAGATATTTTTGCTGTCTGGCTCTCGGTTGCTAGCAAGGAGCTCCAAGGAGATAAGCTCTGCTCTTTGGTAGGTAGGGAGCTGCCTCAGCAGACGTGGCAGAGGGAGGTGACCTCTTTCACTGCCCCACCAGCAAAATCGAAGCTGAAAAACCGAGTGGATCAATGAGAGCCATAATCCAGTTTGCCAGCCTGGAACTGGGTCACGGGAAGCACGGGTGGGTCGGGGGCTGAGCTGCTGCCTACAACCAGGAACCTGCCCGTGGGTGCAGCTCCAGTGCTCAGGGACACCTCAAGGTCACATCCAGCTGCTGTTCCTGTCCAATCTGATGGGCACTGGCTGCCCTACAATGGTACAGGAAGCAGGTGAGGGGGTCAAACAGGAATTGTCCTCTCCGTACATCATCGTTAGGCTGATGTGGACACTGCTGGAAGGCAAACGTGGAGTCTCTGGCTCAGGATCTGCAGCTCTGCTGCCCAAGCTTTCCCTGGAAGCAGGTTCTGCTTCACCTTGTCATGGCTGGTTACAGGAGATTTTGGCTCCAGATACCACGGACCCAGCAGGACCATGGAGTTTCTGATAGAAACCGTTGTGATGAGCTGGTCTTGGGAAGAACTGTGATGAATAATTGTGATGAAGTCCACATGTAAAAGGAAATGTTGCCAAAACCTTGCAAAGTTTTAAAAATACACTCCTCAGCATTAGCTTGTTGGTCACCAGGCTTTGGCTCTGCTTCCAGGCCATCCATAGCCACTGAGGGCTCTTTGGCTTTAAAGGTGGATTCCATTTTTTTGGTGTTGAGGAAGACAAAAGGATAAAGGGGCTGTGGAGCTAGATGGACTTTGAGCTATTTTTAATTCTCAGACTGTTTCTTGGAAAATATTTCTTAAAAAGAGTTGCAATCTTATTTAATGGCTGTACATCTAAATTTACTGACAATTTGGAGACTTTTTAGTTTATTTCTTTTTTCGTGGCCTAATGTGTTGTAATCCCACAGGAGTTGGGTGGCAGCAGAGACTTGGCCTCTGTTTTGGAGAATGCTCAGGTAGATCTGGTTTTCCAGGAGTCTCATTACAAAGCCTCTTTGATTCGCCTAGAATTCAGAGCAAATCAGGGTCAGGGTGTCAGGTTGTTGACTGCTTTGGCTGTCAAGTCACAGCACAGACTTTTTCCATGCAGGGTGAACTTGCTTGAGACTTGAAACCACCTCCATAAGCACTGGGAGGTACATGTGTGTGCCTCCATCAGAGCTGCTGGGGGCTTTGGCCAAGTCCTAGCTGGGGTTCTTTTAAAAAGACTGCAATTAGGCAAGCAGGTGCTGTGCTTTGACCCTCAATTTTCTCTCTCCTCTTCCCTCTCCCAATCTGTTCTTAAACCATTGTGCGTCAGGCAGGCAAAGAACACAGTAATGGTTTGAAGAGGGCATTAGATAGAAAAATGGCCAACTTTTGTCTTTAGTAGCTGGGTTTCTTTCCCCCCCTTCCCTCCTGTAATGTACCATTTCTATGTTACTTCTTTTTTTCCCCCATTTCTTCATTTATTTATATCTTTCCCCGACTGAAATTGCCCTAGTTACAGCTGTCACATCCTCACTTTGCCGTGGTCTGATTTGGCAGCCCTGTTCCCTCGTAAAACTTACAGACAAATGACGGCATTTAACTCGCAGCATCCTCTGGTTGCTCTGCACTGTCACAACAAGATTAGAGCAATTCACATAAAAGTAGAAAACCCAGCTGTCTTCTAGAAGGAAAGTCTATTCCTTCATTCCTTCACAGGGTGTGAAGATGGAGCAGTTTTTTGTGGAGAGCTGCAGGCCCTGTGGTTGCGTGTCTGTGTTTAAGCCACGTTAAATGTGTGCTGCATCCTCCTCTATTAGTGCTGAGTTTTTGTCCATCCTCTGCTTGTTTTCTAGAGTTGGAGTCAAATGGGCACCAATTCATTGTTGCTGGTTTAAATCCCAGGCTGAGCTGTATTGTTCCTCGGAAATGAGCAGAAATAACTCGATGAGGTGACTGCCTAAATAATTTACTCTTGGAGGAGCATTCTTTGTGCGCTCTCTGAAGCAGTGATGAGGAAGGAAGCAGGATGCTTCTCCTGCACAGCAGCACATTAAAAAACACCTCCACTTCTTTTTCAGTGACACAAACAGATTTTGCTGGCCATCTTAATGTTCTGCTACCTCCTGTCCAGTGTCTGATATGATCTGTTTCAGATTATACAGTATTTTTCTTCCTGTCAGGAGCAAAAATTGGCCCTGCCTTGTGGCTGGTGACAGAGGAGCTCCTGGCATTTCCTGAGATGACTCATCTCTCGCCATGTTGATACATTTGGAATGACTTTGAACTCTGTGGTGCTTTGGTAATTAATTTGGCATCTCCCTGAAAGGGCTTTCAACAGTGACTCCTTGTGACTTTGCTGTGTAAGTCATTGAGCTGTGGTGATGAGAAACTTTGTGGAAAGGGGAACTTCTTTGGATTTCCTTGCTGCAGGATTAGTCAGATAATGCCCAGTGGGCTACAGCCTGAAAAGGATCAGATGTATGTGGTCAAAGCATAGGACTAGGATTGAAGAGCTGAATGTTTCTGCTGTGTGGTGTGGTTTTGGTATGATCAGGGCTGTGGACCTTTCTGTGCCTCCCTTGTCTCATCAGTACCATCAGCCCAACGGGGACATTCCTCACTTTGTTACAGTTCTTGCTTAACTGATGCCAAAACCACATTTTCTAGCCAGTCCTTCTGACTCCCTAGGGGATGCTGAAAGGGCTTGTCAGCCAGGTGAAGCTCTGGGGGGGTCCTTGGTGTAGTCCATGGGTTAAGGAGATGTCATGGGGGTCCTCTGCTGCAGGTGGGTTTCACAGGTGTGGATCTCTGCAGGCAGATGGTCCTGTGGCTGAGGAGGAGCTTCACAGCCTTCATGGGGCTGTGACCACTCTGAGTGCTGGCACTGGCTCTGCATTCCTGTAGCACTGGGGGAGATCACATCCCTCCTGGAGAAGATTCAGCCCTGAACCTGTTTTTGGCAGTGCATGTAAGGTTTGGGGCTGGAGAGGGTACTGTTCTTGGGAGAGACCAGAGGCTGCTCTTGCTTCCATGAATTTATGCATGTTCCCCACCGTGGGAGCAGGTTTTAAAATCTGGGAAGTGTGGTAGTTCGTTGTTTGGGAATACAGTTGATTACAGGAGCAGCCTTGTGCTCTTAAGTGAGCCATCCCATAAAGGAAAGGGTGGGTTGTTGGGATAAAACACTGTGGTCTGGTACAGATACATCTATTACTCTGTTAGGGACCACATTGCTCTGTAGTGCTGTTGACCCACAGGGAGAGCATGGGAGAGGATGAGCAGGTGAGAGATTAATTTAGCTGGAGGTGATCTGAGAAGCACCCTTTAAAATATACTCGTATGGAGAGAAAAACTTCCTGCTGGTTTTAAAAGAAGTGGAACAAGTGGGGTCAGAGATCTCCCCATACCCTCCAGTTCATGGTATATGTGTGTCCCCAGGCCAGATCCTGCTCTGTCCATACCTGTCTGCATCACAGGCTTCTTACTGTAAGAGAATGAGAGTCCTTTTTCAGAGTGACTTTGAAAGGTGCTGGGTTTTTTACCAAATACCGGGGACCTAGCTGTGATCTTCACAGAATGACTTTTGTACAGATGGTTTGATAAGAACCTGAGCTGTGCCACTATGAAAAAGCTGAGATTTTTACAAAGGCTGCTGTTCATGGAAATAATGTAAAAATTTTATTTGTTGTCAATACGTGAAAGCCCACGCTGAAGATGAAAGCTTATCTTACAAACTGCTCTCTAAATTATACCCATGTGGTGTTTGGAACATTCTGCTCAACCCTTTTAATTAAAGACTAAAACTCCATGAGACAATTGCTTTACATCCCTCCCCTCATCCCCTTTTGCTTTTTTGGCTGTTTCTTTAAAACATATTCCCTCTTTTGGGAGGAATGACTGAATTCTGTTGCTCCTTCTTCTCCCAAATGTCCCAAGGTATGCTACTTTCTGGAAGGAGTATATGCAGTGGGATGGGCTTGCTGTAGGAGCAGCAGGACTTGTGGTCCCTTTTTCCCAGTGAGCAGCAAAGCCCCGTGGGTACCATAGTCTGACCCCAACCTGTGAGTGAGTTGCCACGGCTAGATGATGTGTCAACCAAAAAGCCTTGGCTGTTACATATCCTATTATTCTGCTTTCACTGACAAAGTGGTCCCTTTTGGTCTATGGAGAGCTGATGGTCACCTCAGGGACAACCATCACGATATTGTAGTGCCCTATTGTTACAGAAACCTGCTCTTTCTGGTTTCTTGTCCCTTCTCATCTGGCTGTGGGGTTGTTAGTGGTGTTGTACATGCCGTTGCTTCTGCAAGTGCTGTCAGTGCTAGGAAAGCAGTCAGAGGCTTTGATGTGTCAGGTCAGCTGAGCTCAGCGTAGCATGAGGGTTCAATTGTGCCACCTAAATAAACAGCATTTTACCCAGTCAGCTCTGCTTCTCCTGCCTGCTTTGAGAGCAGCCAGAGATGGGGTCTCTGAGAACAAAAAGGCAGCAGTGATGTGAAGAGATGAATGAGGGACTTCCCTGATAGATGGGTGACCATCACCGACAGGCCTGGTGATGGACTTTGCATATTGCTGGTGCCTGATGCCTGTGCAAGGAGCAAAGCTCTCTCTGTAGTCTGTTCTTGTTCTACTCAATCTCTTAATATCTTATCTCTTAATATTTTCTTCTTGATGCCTTGTGAGTAAATGACATCAGTCCTGAGATGAAAGTTCAAATAAGAATCTCCTGTAAGACTGAGACCATGTTCTCTTGTGAGCACTGTGCAGCTACACTAAATGGCTTAGGAGTCAGGGAGCAAATGCCTGTAATGAAGAAATTGCTCTCATGAACCGCTGTGTTCTCACACCCTGTTATAGGAGAATCCCAGAGTGTGTTCAGTGCTGTATTTGCAAGAAATAGATGGGCAGAAGGGACTGTAAGTGGGACAGGTGCTCTTATATCACACGGAAGGAGAGAGCAATCTCATTCTTGCTGTTCAGAGGAGCAGAATGCACCTATATCACAGCAGCAAATTGAAAAATCGTGGGTAGAAGATTAGGTTTACTAGCTGTAGAATGCCTCCTGGAATTCAGATAGAGCTGTGCCATTAATAGAGCATTAAAATTTGATAGCTCTTGGCTTTGTTGGAAGTCTGAATTTACAGCTAGTTACTGGGATGTGCTGTAAACCTGTGGAGGGTCACCACGGTGGCTTGATGGAGCATCCACCAGCATTTCTGTGCTGTGGCCCTGCTCCCTCCTGTGGGTCAGCTCCAGCACCTGGGTGGTCATGATTTGTGGTGGCCCTGCCTTGGACAGGGTTTGGACCAGATGGAGGTCACTTCCAACCCATACCCTTACACGTTCCAAAAAGTCAGGGTGCTGCTTTTGTCTGTGCAGTCAACAGGTCTGAGGAACTGGCTGAGCTCAGCAAGTCTTGGTTTAGCTCTGCTGCTTTCTGACTGTCCCCACGTGTGAAGTGGGTGACCGGGTGACATCCCCACCACCAGGCCAGATTAATGTCTGATTTCTGCACCATCAGTACTGGGACGAGGTGCATGTTCCTCATCCCTGTGGACTATGGCAAATCACTGGGAAGCCAAGGGGACATCACACATGACCTTTTTCTGGCAGCACTGGCTGGACACCATTCCTGGTTCAAGGCACTGGTGTTTCCTAGGCAGGGCTGGAGGTTGGGAGCAGCAGGGCTGGCTGGGCATGCTTCATGCCTGAGCACAGCACACATCATCCCCACTGCTCACTTTGGAAGGTTTATTATTTTTAGACGAAGCAGGAGATGGGAATGTGCTGAGCTGGCTCATAAGACCTGCCAAAAAAAGAACATCTTTCAGGACTTACTTTAACTTCCATCCCTGTGTCGACAGAAGAGCAATCTACCTGGAATTGATAAGTGGTATTGCTTAGAGTCAGTAAGACTTTTGTAACACCTCCATAAGGTATGAAATCTATTACATGGCTGTTGGAGGAAATCTGTCAGGATAAACATTAGCCTTTAAAAATAAAGCAGGTGTTTTGCACCCAGAAAAATTTAAGTTCTAGATTTTTAATACTAATCCTAAGAAAGACCAAGGTATTTTGTGCGACAAATCATGGCAGCCCTGTTTGCACTGGTGCAAACATGGCATGCTGTCAGACACACAGCCCTCTGGATGAGAAAAGCAGTGGAAAATGCCAGGGTCCTTGACAGGCAGAGCTGCTGACTCTGACATTCATGGGGTCAGGCTTTTTTTCATCTATACTTGCCCAGTTTCATGAGTTAAGCTCTTGAGTGGCTTCATGAGTTTGTAAGTGATCCTCTTGAGCTTTCCAAGCGCCTGTGATGCTCTGAAGTGGTCCCAGGTCCTGCTGGCACTGCAGGCTCCTGGAGGACATGCTGTGGGTGTTTGCCCCTGTCCCACCATGTGCCACAGCCCAGCAGCAACTGCAGAGCAGTTTTGTGTGACAGGAGGAATGTGAGGCCTCCCGAGAGCGGGGCTCCGATGACGTGCACCTTCAAATATGCTCCTTTATTCTTGGCCCTTGCTACCAGCAGATAAACTCGTGACTTATAGGGTAAAGACAAACAGCAGAAGCACACCCTTGAGTTATCTTGGGTGACATTATTGCTGTGATGAAGTACCTTGCAAGGACGTTATCACATCATTTTGGTCCATTTTAAGGTCAGCAATCGAGGGCTGAGTCAAGGAGGGATATGGCAGTTTTGTTTCACAGGGAGTTTAAAAGGGATAACTTTTTTTCCCAGACTGATAAACTGAATTAAAAGTTTTCAAGACCTGTAAAATTTGGAGTAAATTTAACCTGTATAGTGTAGAGGTAGCTTTTTTATTTAAATATTTCTGTGTACCTAGTCAGCAAAGCATTTAGAAGTAGTGTTGGCTGTAGCTTCACTGAACCAGGGACAGAAGAACCCCAGGTTTGTAGTGAGAGGTAATGTCTTTTATTAGAACAGCAGTTTTTAGCCAGCCTGGAGGAGCTGCATGAGCCTTGGGGCATGCTCAGTCCTTTCCTCAGCCTGGGAAAAGACGATGAAAATACTTTCAGCAGACTGTTGACTGTGTTAGGCAGGATCTAAATTGGCTTCCTGGGGCAGTAATTCAGGTAGGGTGGGAAAGACTGGTCCATCTCCATGCAGAATGGATGGGATTTGTCTGCTTCCATAAAGAAATCCAGGATCCTTGGGTCAATAGCTGATGTGAAACCCACTGAGATCAACTGGAAGGCATTAGGGATCACTTGGGTTTGGGGACAGAGCCCAGGCTGCCTTATTTATGTCCCCATCTGGCTGCTCCCACAGAAGACAACTTGCAGGTGTCCCTGGGAGCGGGAGTGAGCTCAGCTTTCTCCTTGGCTATCAGTTCTTTGCTTCCATAAGTGAATGTTTTCTGCCAGAAAAATGTTCCCAGCTATATTTTTTTTCCCCACTGGCTTTGTGGAAACACTGTGCCTTTCTTCTCCTGGCATCCCAGCTGGTGCCTGCCCTTCCTTTGGTGCATACAAAGTCCTCCCTTCGTCACAGAGAGGGGATGCCCAGACACTTGCTGAAAACTGGTTTGCATTAGGAAAAATACCGCCCCCCGCCCCGGCTTTCTGAAAATTAAAAGTTTGTTTTTCATGGAGAGCCTTGACTTTGTTTTCACATAGTTTCTTGGGGTTTTTTGGGGTGTTTCTTCTCTTTTGTTACGGGGTTTTGGAGGTATTTAAACTATCCTTACTTGGTGCCAGCCTGGAATTGAGCATGACAGCGATGATATGCTTTTTAGTTGAATTTCCCAAAGAAATGAAGCTGCTGCCACTGGCATGGTTATCAGTGAGTCTCCTCTGTCTGTGAGTCAGGAAGATTTCTGACCTCCCAGCTCATCCCAGCCAAATTTAACAAGAGTAGAGGTCCGTGGGACCAGTGAGTATCCCTAAGACAGATAGTTGGAATGAGCAAAAGACTCTCCATGCTGCTGAGGGAGCAGCTGCAAACACTGACATTATTGAACATCGAAGAATTTATATTTATGAGTGGCAAAAAATAGTTTTCATAAACTGCGGTGCTTGTTTCTCTTTTCCTTTTTTAATGAACAGAATGACTCGTTTATACAAGATACTTAAAGGGCCTTGTGTGCACCACTTATTTAAAGGCTTATAGTGAGCCTTGATAGGAAAGTGACCTAGTTCAAGTCCCTGGAGGCTATTGCAATAAAAATGATCATGAATAAAACTACTCTTATCACCATATGGCAGTTTCAGGCATTGCACATACAGAGTCTGCAGCGGTTTTGTCTAGAAATGGTGAGCTTTTTCTTAAATAAATCTATCTAGCAAAGGCAGCAGAGGAGAGGTTGCCATTATTAGTGCTGTTCCCTGTGAACTGGCAGCAAAATCCTCAGTGGCTGGAAAGGGGAGGATGGGTTTTGTTCTGCAGGCTGCCCTGGATAATGTGCTTTAGCTAAAATCCTCCCGTGGAACAGAATCCGTTTTGCAGGTGCAGAGCACTTTACTTTTTCCTTATAAGCCCAAGCAGAGATTTAATTGCTGCTCTTCAGAAGTGCAAAACAAGAGAATGTAATAATTAGAGCTGTCAGGGTGTCCTTTCTTTCATGCTGATGCTGACATTAGCTGGTTTAAAGCCTATTTTTAACCTCTGCAACATTGAAGACTGACTGTGTATTTTCAGTCTGGCTTTATTTGTTTCAAACTTTGTAAATTTTAAGTAAACTTGGAAGAGGTGAGGAGAAAGAGGAAAAACTTTATGAAAAAGGGAAGGAAAGAGGAAACCCAAACCAAATCAAGCGAAAAATGCATTGGTAAATTATGTATCTTACAGTGAGGTTTTTTTTTTTTCTTTTTATGAGCCTGTGAAATTCCTTCTAACTGGAAGTTGAAAAATCTCAAAACATAAAACCACAAGTGCCTGGTAAGATAAATATTGTGTTTAATGTACCCTCAGACAGTGCCCTGGATACAGCAGGCAGCATGGGGACTGTTTTTCTTCTTCAGTAGTCATGGCTTTATTCAGCTTCATCCCTGACTCCTCTGGGGGTTATCCTGATGAGCCAACAGCAACAACAGGAAACCATGATGTGCTGATTCAGCATTTGCATATACTGTATATAGGTACATATATGTCAGTGGATATCTATATATATGGATGGGAAAAAAAAGAGAAATTTATATATATATATATGTATGTATGGTGTATTAACAGTGAGCCACTGCTCCCCTGCAGCTTTGCTGGGGCAATGGGGATCTACTGGTTTTTGTTGGAGGCTTACAAAAGGCTGAGCTGGTAGAGATGCACCCATGCAGGGTACTGAGGACTTTGCCATGCCCTGAGGACTTTGCCATGTTGTAGTAAAGGGTCACTCCTTATCCTGGAGGGATAAACCCAAAGGACAGAGTAAGACTGGGACCTCTTGGGATGTCAGAAAGGTCACAGTCCTCTGGTGCTGGTAAATACCTCATTTAAACTGAGGCAGGGATGGAAGAAGAGCAGTGTGATTGTGTGGTCTGTCTTACTAAATTAGTGCCAGAATGGGATGTTCAGACCGTTTCACCACATGGATTCCCTTATATATTCTCATATATTTTTCTCTGTCTGGCATTTAATTACTTTTTTTTTTTGGTACCTGTCAGTGCTGCCAGCAGTAACTGGAGGCTGTAGGAATTGGTGGGGATGGTTGTGTTGTGGAGGACTCCTCTTGGATCCATCTGATGGTGGCATGAACTCTGCCACATTGCTGGGTAGGTGCTGAAATCTTGTGGCTGTAGCTGGATAGTTCCAGTGAAGGCAGTGGATGTCTGCACAGAGGTATATGTTAGCCCACCTCTTGTTACAGGAGAGCACAGAACATGGTGTTGGCAGTGGATTTATTATATTTTGTTGGTGTTTTTTGGCATGGATGGCTCATTCCTTACTTGCCCTCTTGGTTCCTTGTGGATGGATTAGGGCATCATCATGCCACCGCTGCTGGCCCCTTTCTCACACGAAGTATTGACATCCAAAATACAGTTTTCTAATCCTGAAATTACTACCTCCTCTTTCATAACATGAAATCAGTTAATCTCCAAATAGTTCCCAGCCTCTCATTAGTCACTTTGCGCTATTAAACTCTGAGGCATTGAAGCACAAGTGTTACATACACCCACTGGCTCTGAACCTGCCGGCCCCAAATGAGGATGGGGCACCAAAGGATGGAGCTTTCTAGTTTGAATGGGCTCAGTGCTGCCCTGGGGAATTGGTGCCTTCACCTTTTCCTTCTCAAAGCCTCTTGGAGTGCATTGTGACACCCAGTGATCCTGACTTTCCTCTTATACCAGGGAAAGTGAAATATTGGAATTGCTGGGAAGCACTGATCTAAACCCAACCTGAGAACTAGGGTTGAAAACTTCTTCCCATAAGGGTGGTTCAGCTGTAGTTTGGGCTCTGTAACCAAAGTTAAGCCAGAACCTGGCTCCCTCCATAATGAGCTTAGTTATTTGCCTATTGTGAGCTCCGTGGTTCTAGAAGCTCTCAAGTTTTGGTTGGTTTTGTAATTAACTTTTTCTGAAAGAGCAAACCAGGACTGTGCTAAGATGACTGATCTGTTTCATCCCTCCCCCAGTAATCAGGAATGAAATGGGTATTTCTGCAAGCACCAGAACTAGTAAACCTGGTTTCCTTTATATTTACGTCTCTTGGTTGATTGAGTACTTCCCTAATTAAATTAGGATTCTATTATGTCTGCTTATACCTATAGTCTCCCACTCCCATTACTTTTTTGGCAGCACTGAGGCTGCTATAATTGACTGGAGAAAGGGGCCAGCAGGATTAAAAGCTGTTGGAGATAAACCTCCTGAAAGGCTGCATCCAGCATCCTTTGCCACCCAGCTGCCTGTTGCCATGAAATTGGTAGGAAATAATTATCTTTGATGTCTTTGAAGTTACCTAATAGTGTTAAAGCTCCCAAGTGCATGCATGCATGGACCCACGTGAGTCGAATCCCAGCTTGTTCCTGAGGAAGCTGGGATGAAATGGAGGAGGGATGGTATCTTTTTAGTCTCAGCTGAGCTCGGAGGGTTTTGCTCTGGAAGGTAAGGAATGTGTGTGGTCAGCATGTTGAAGTGTGGTTTGGCAAGCGTGGAATGGCACGGTGAGTTGTGCACTTGTGCCGTGGCAGCGCCATGTGTGAGGGAAAAATGGGCTTGCAAGTGAACACTGAGAGGTTTTTGTGTAAGCAACAGCTATTCCCAAATGTGGTCTATGCCCAGAAAACCAGGCTGTGCCTAGAAAATCATGTGCCTGGATGCTGGGGTACATCTTACTGGTTTGGGGACATGGTTGAGCCTGTCTGAAAGCAAAGGTGCTTCTGCAGGAGCGCCACAGTGCAGTGATCAGCAGGAATAAATAGAGTGGAATAGTCCCTGGAAGGCTCACTGCCCTCATTCCTGCCTGAGAAGGGGTGACATGACACCCTCTGTGCAGGGGACCCTCCAGGCTGGGGCTTTCCTCACAGGAACCCTGCAGGATCCTGGGGGACATTTCAGGAGCACAAGAGCTTCCCATTCCAGTGTGCCCGAGGCATGACAGTGGCACCTCTGTCCTGTGACAAGGTTGAGAAAACAAGTTAGTAGGTTGAAAGGGGATGTGATATCTTCCTCCATATGTTATGAAAATCATGGAATGATGGGAATCCTTGCTGGAAATCCAACTTTAGTCTGAAATGTTTGTGTCAGGTTTAGTAGTGTAGAAAATATGTGAAAATCGAGGCCTTGCAAGGCAGATACACATTTGTGAATAATTACATGGCAGCAATGCTCAGTTTAAAAAAAAAGAAACTAAGGATAAATTTGCAGAAACACAACCTTAGGACTGCAGTAAAAAAGTGAGTTACCTGAGAAATGTGAATCTTTACATTTGTCTACATAATGAGAGGGGGGAAATGCTAAATACTGGTGTGGCAGCACAGCCATGTCTTAGAAAAGTAATTACGTAAATGAAGAATGTTCTCAGCCTACCTTCCCACCATTTTTTGCCCTTTCTTAAAAGTATGTATATTCTTTTACAGGATGGAACAATTTTGCAGCCTTGGAGTTGCCATTTATTCATTTCCCAGTAACTAAATGAGATGTACTTTCGCTTTTCTGAATTAGCCTGTTTCATTTTCCATGCTTTTAGGTGCTTTTTGGTCTAATTTATGTTGTGTCCGGGTGCCACAGTCAGAGAAGAATGGGTGGGGGAAGGAGGAACCCTCCCATCAGTCCTGTCCCTGCACCCTTCTCAAGATGAAACTGTGGGGTCAGTGGCTTTTTGCCAAGCCCTCCAACTTCCTTTTCAGATGGATGCCAGGTACCAGGGAGATACCTGGTGTTGGTTGGATGCCTTGCCATCCTTACCAGGACTGTAGTGGAAATGAAACATGGAAAAGCAGGATGTGAAAAGCAGGAAAATGGAAGGACTGAAATTAAAGGGGTAAGAGGAGGAAGGCAGTAGGGGCTCATAGGATTTGGACAGCTGGACATAAGCTGCTGTCAGATGATACAGCAGAAAGCCTGATCTTGTATTTTCAGGGAGACTTGGGTTTATACTTTACTGTAAATAATGGGTTTGGGGAAGAAGAAGAAGAGAAATGACTGCTCTTCCTGCCACCTGCTCCACTAGGTTTTGTTTCACTTCTGTTTTCCTTCCTTAGAACCACAGCATTTGCAGAGTGAGAGGTGTTGGCATCCTCCCACCCCATCTTTCCTGGGACTTGCCCCAGCACAGCAAAGTATTTCCAGGTAGCACATGAGCTAGGGAACTGCCATGTACCACCCATCTCCTGGAAATCTGCTTTATCCACTCAGTCCTTCAGTAGCAATTTACCACACTGGCAACCTCTTGTCTTCCAGGACCACGTTTGCTGTATGTTGGAAGATTTTCCCTAGGTGTTTGTATTTCAAGTGGCTCTGGGCTCAAGAGTGGAGGAGCAAGTGCTGGGTAATCTAATTTACAAAAAATCATTCAGGAAAACAGGATGCTTGTTTTGGAAAGACAGGTATATTTTTGACCTGTTTACTGAGCTTTCAGAAAGAGGAAATGATTTGAGGTTTCCTCAAAGGGATTTCAAGCTGTCCAGGAATTTCAGGGGAGACCAAGATCTGCTTTTCTATTGTCATGTGGGGTGTTTTTCACTTCTTCTTTCTGCCTTATATTTTCACAACCATGGGACACCTTTGTGCTAAATCACAACACTGCATTCTTGGTAGTTCAGGCAGGTTTTATGAGCACTTTTAAAAGACTCTTCCCCCATCAGCATTTAAAACAGGGAATGACTTTTATTTATCATCAGCATAAGCCCTTTCAGGAGGGAAGGCACCATGGTTTCAGAGCCAATTAATAGGCTGCTACAGATGGCATGTCCTGAGCAGGTGTAAGGAGCTTTTCCCAGGCTGCAGGTGCTGCTGAAATCTCTCATTCTTAACAACTATCCTCCACGACCACAAAACCCAGCTTGCTGTCAGGGAAAAGCTTGGCTTGGCCATCATTCAGGTCAGCTAGTGGTGACTGATCTCCTTGCATGGCTTTACATCTACAGCAAGGCAGTTTATCCCCTCTATATTTACATTTATCTTCAGGGTAGGTTTTATTTGCTGAGTTCCATTTCTTTCAGGTCCAGCACATAAATGCTTTGAGAGCCTGAGCAGACAAGGAAAGGTACTGCAACAGAAATTTATAGGGGTGCTTGTGCCTGAAAAGGAACAAGATTTATTGAATTCTCTGGTTCTTCTTGATCTGGAAAGTACTGGGAACAGCAGCCTTCAGGGAATACTTCAGCTCAGCTCTTTCAGAGACGGGTAGGAATTTGGAAATCTGGAGGAAGGAAACAAAATGTTAAAAGCTTAAAAAAGAAGAATAGAAAAAAGAAAGAGACTTGTAGCACAGGCACCTAATCCAGTTGAGATATTTGTGTCAGAAGTTTTGATGATGGCTCATTCTTTTGTCTGAAATTACTCATCTTCCTCCTTTGTTTTGAAGCACTGGAGGCTCATGGCTTGTAGGCAGCAAGGATAAGATGTGGCTTCTGCAGTCACCTCCTGTGCAGTCCTGATGCTGCTGCCAGTGACTTCTCAATCACATCACCGCTGTGAGCATTAATCACAATTATTCACTTGCAGTTAAATAGCCAGGGTGGATTTTAGTGGCCTTGTAGGCTCTCTGGAGTGAGCTTGGTTGGAGGCAACATCTGGAGAAGTAATTCTGGGGTCAGCAAAACTGCTCAATTGAAAGGCAGGAGCAGGGTGCAGGAAAGGAGGTTCTGAGTTAGGGGGAATGTCTGTCTAAGTGTGCTTTTTCCCAGTAAAAAGATTTCTCTCCACACTTCCTGTTTCATTTGTGAGAACTGGCTCATGCAACTTTGAAATCTCTAAATAGTGGGAAGGGGAGGGAGGAGGTTTAAAAGCCAGACTGATGGATGGGTCCAGAGCCAAGTGCTGAGGAGCATTTACATCTCTCCTGAAGGGACTTTGGATGTGTTCTGTTTAAGGACAGTGGTGCTGGCACTATAAACATCTGTAGGGGAGGAAACTGCTACATCAGCCACACAAAGTGGCCCAAAGTGTTGTAGTGGTGTTCATCTAATCTTTACTGACCTGAGAGCTTTGGGTCTGAGGGAGAGGTGTCAATTCCCAGTGCTCAGCTGGGTGGCTGGTCCCTGCATCCCATCTCTGTTTGCCATTACCCTGATTTCCATCAGGGAACACTTGATTGGGAAGTTTTGCTCCTGGTGTCTTACTTCTCAAGGGTTATGATCTGAATGGAGACAAGTTGGGCATTGGGAAGGAGCAAAAATGGTCTGTCACCTTTGTTGTCCCACTGTTTAATCTTCCATTTTTGTGTGACTGACCAAATGGCAGATGAACTTCAGGAGAGTAGGGATCTTCTCTGTCACACCTGAACACAGGTTTTCTCTCTCAAGACTGATGCTCGAGTGGCCCTTGGGGGTCTGGCTCTGGCTGCAGCTCTGCAGTGCTTGTGACAGAAATCTTCCCTGTGTGCCCTTTCCATGTTAGTAATGTGTTTTCTGTTCAGCCAGAACTTCTCTTTGTGATACAAAATAAGCTCTTCTCCTGAGGAGCTTTTTTTTTTTTTTTTTTTTTTTTTTCCTAAAAAGGAATCTGTGTGTGCTTTTGTGAGGTGAGGGAAGGAACATCTTTCATCTCTGGAGAGGACCCAGGTGGTAAATATGCTCCCAGGAGAAGTAGAGACACATCCAGAGGTTTCAGTTCATGGCCTCCTGGTGCCTTTGCTGTAAACATCCTCTGCTTCTCACAGTGCTGCTCCTGTCTCAGCAAATGCAGCCCTGGCATTTCCTTATCCTCTGGGAGTCTCCCAGCTGCCTTTGCCCACCCAGGAGTTCCCCCAGGTTCACCTCTTGCAGAATGTGAGGAGCACTAGGACATCTCTGTCTCATCTCAGCCCATCACCTGCATTGTTGGGACAAGAGGAAATGGCTTCAAGTTGCACCAGGAGAAGTTTAGATTGGCTATTAGGAACAATTTCTTCACGGAAAGAGTTGTCAGGCACTGGAACAGGCTGCCTAAGGAAGCAGTTGAGTCACCACTCCTGGAGAGGTTTAAAAGATGAGTAGATGTGGTGCTGGGGGATGTGGTTTAGTGCTGGACTTGGCAGTGTAAGGTTTACAGTTGGATACATTGATCTTTTCCAACCTAAACGATTCTGTGATTACTGAAACAACAACAAAAACAACAACAGCAAAAGAAGAGCCAAGCACATCTTGTAGCTCCCTCTGGGAAATGTGATGTCCGTGGAAATACTAGAAACTAAATCCCAGGGTGATATTTCTGCAGCCAGTGTGTCCTGCTGAGCTACAGCTGTGGGAAGGATGAGAAATACCAGGCGATCTGACAAGTCAGTCTTTCTGCTCCAAAGGCAAAGGGGCAGGTTACATTTATGATGGTATTTGTACAGAAAAACACATCTGTCCATGTGCTTTTTGTTGTTTTTATGGACATAAGAGAAGGGGGTTGATCTTTTGCTCCCACAGGCTGCTCATTTCCCCTCTGAAGCTGGTCAGATATTGGGTGATAGTAACTGAATTTTATCTTTTACCCTTCACATTTAAGGAAACCTTCCACTGTTCTCTCATAATATGCTGGCAGCTCACTGTGTGCTGATTGGAAACAGTCAGTGCTGCACTGGCAGAGCTGGCTGAGGCCAGGGTTGAAGCTGCAGAAGCCTGAGTCATCTCATGAAGCAGATCAG
Source organism: Certhia americana (assembly GCA_018697195.1). Lineage (NCBI taxonomy): Eukaryota > Metazoa > Chordata > Aves > Passeriformes > Certhiidae > Certhia > Certhia americana. The sequence continues at coordinate 7,801,623 of CM031865.1, read as the reverse complement.
CTTTTAATTACAATTTCTAGTGCACTTTTTTAAGCAGCCTTGTGGAGATGCTGTGTAGAAGCATCTGAATTAAAAATGTAAAGAAATGTTGTTGACTTTTTTTTTTGTTTTCCTTGTTAAATCTTCTGGGAAAACAAAAGCCCTTTGCTCTAGAAAAAAATAATTAAGCATTTATAGACCACTGTTGTTTGAAGGTGTGAATGCAGAGTACGGCTGTGTGAGGAACAACAACTGCTATTCTCTAGCATGTCTCTACACTTAGGCAAGGCTTTGGAGGCTTTTTGCAATATGGCATCACCCACTGCATCATCTTTATGGGGTGACTGTAGTATTATTTTTCCCATTTTACCAGGGGATAACGTTGAGCAGCAAAGAGCCCAGACTCTCACCCAAGGTCGAGAGCACTTGGGGTTGATCCAGGAATAGCACCCAGCTGCTTGGCTTGGCCTTGGCCTTGCATCCCAGGAAATTGCCTCACACCACACATCACTGTCTGTGCTTTCTATCCTTTCTTGGAGTTGAAGACTCTACAGTGCACTTAAAAATCAGCATTAACTCAATCAAGGCTCCAGTGTAAAGGAAATTTATACACCCTGTTAAATGTGTACCAAAACCTACCCCTGACTGCGAGAGTTTAAAGGATTGGGCAAACTGACAGGTTGGGATTTTTTCCCCTGAAGGTCCTTCCCTGCTCTTGCATGTTGGTGGCTTCTACAAATCACCTTTGCCCACACTGTTACAGGTGAGCAGTCCCTGAATACCAAGCAGCAAAATCAAACCAGCATTTTGTCTGACTGCCAGCTCTTGCTGAGGGGAAAGAACTTGAATATGAAAGAGCTTTTTAATATGAATCTGCCTGTAACTGTTGGTGACTTTTAGTGCTTGGCAAGCATTGGTCCTCCTGGGAAAGGGTTAGAAACCTGTGGTGGCCTGGGAGAAGTGGCATGTTGTCCTGGCTGTAGGGAATGGGATTTCTGGGTGGCCTGAGCTGCCTTTAGGTAGGAGCAGGATGCAGCTGGTGCAGGGTGATGCTTCTAAAGCTGTATCTTACCAAGTTTTTTCTCTTAGTACAGCTGAAATTGCAGGTTTGTGGCGTGACTCAGTGCAGTGCCTGGCCTTGGCTCCTTCCTGGTGTGCCTATAGCATGGCATAGTCTGTGTGGATTAGCTGTGGATGAGGTCTCACACCGAGCTTTTCAGATTTCCACTAAGATCTTTATCCAGTGGAATAAAAGGCCATCACCCCCTGCCCATATGTGTTCTCCCTGCAAAGCTGCAGGCAGCCTTCATGAGCTGCCCACGTTCCTGCAGGCAGCTTTTTGGGCTGCTTTGAGAGCTTTTTCGTTCGCTTTGTTTCACTTTGCAAATAACAGTGAGTAAAATCCATAGCCTTCAGTCGGTTCCTTCAAACTGTACAGCATCGATTTGTGTCTGTACACGTTATTGCTCTCTAAGTAGGGCCCTTAATGGCTGGAGTGCCCTCCTGCATTGATAACCACACCAGGCAGTGGCTGCAGCCCCGAAATTGCCAAATAGTGACGTGCTGTGCCAGTGCTGGGCTCGTCCCTCACGTCCCCAAGTGCTGAAGGTTGCAGGGACACTCGGTCCTTTCTGGCTTCCTCCCACTCATTCCTGAGCTGTACTGTTTCCATGCAATCCTTGGTGCTGGCTTAACCTTCCCCTGCTAATCCCAAGTCCTCCTCCTCTTCTCCCTGCTTTCAAATCCCTGGCTAAAGCCCCTCTCTGCTGTGCTGCCTTGTGGCAAGGCTGGATGGGGGTTGTGTGCAGGGCTGGGGATGTCTTCTGGTTTGTGGGGTCTTTTAGGGCTCACTCCTTTTCAAGAGGAGCCCTTGCACCTCAGTTTCTGTATTTAGCAGAGAAATGAGGACCAGTGGGGAGCCCTGGGAGGAGGCTCCTTTGCCACTCAAGGGTGGCCCAGTGGTGGCATTAGATCTGTTTCCCAGGGAAGGCAGGGAAAGGCAGTGACCTGGCTGCCTTACTGCTTCATAGAAAAGCTTTTCCTCACCAGTACGAGGGTAAGAAATTCCTGCTTGAGAGAGGAGATGTGGAAATGGAGAAGCTGTAGAAGCAGCATAGTTTAATCTGCTGATCGACGCTGTTGATCCCAGCCCGCAAGGCTGGCTTAGAGGGTGAGCCACAGAGGGGCTGTTCTGCAGCAGAGTCAAAAATCCCATCTTTATCCCAGACAAAGCAGCGAGTGCATGTGTGACAGACGCAGAGCAAATACAAGGATGAAAGGGTCTACATGTCGTTTGTCCAATAAGCAGTTCTAAAATTTTGCTACTCAATATCTGACTTGCTTGAAACATTGGACAACATGAAAGCTTTGATGCCTCCCTGTGCAGCCAAATTAGTATGTATATCACAGAGGATTGCTCTAGGCATTGCTGGGTCTTTTAAATCAGTAGAACACAGGCCCTGCAAAATGTTTATTGACTCCTGACAGTAAGTGACTCGGGGTAGGATAGGATGGACAATAAGTTGTCAAGGCTGCTCAGGGCAGATAAAAACCCTGGAGGCGACTCTGGATGAAGGGGAGTGTGATGTCCATCTGCCTTCAAGTATGTGAGGTCTAAAATGGATATTTGAACTGACATAGATAGAGAAATGTGCAACACAGGGTCTGCAGTATCTTGAGTTACAAAGTCATTTGGATTAGGGAGCACCTCAGCCCTCCGCAGCACAAGATCTGGGGTTATTTATGTCATTCTTACACACATTTTCCTCACATCATGACCTCAGTCACCCAAGAGATATATGTGAGACTTTCTGGCAGCTGTGGCATTTTCTCCTAAGCCACATAAAATGTAAGTACCTTTATCAGCTTGTTCTTGTTACTTCTACCACCCTGAGACAGGGATTTGGAGTCAGTTTGTGACTGACTTTGATGAATGAGTGAAGCCTGAACGTATGAATTGGCTCAGGTGCCAGTCAGCCTTGCCACGTGAGCAGGAATCAAGCGGGTTAGATCTGTGCTGATCCAAGTGTTTGCAGGACTGGAAAGGCTCAAAGAGGGAGGCAGTGAAAGGGTTGTAAGGATGGCTTGCTTAGAAAGTGGTTCAAGGTGACTGGACATAAATCCTGGCTCATAATGGGCATGTTCAGCATTGGGTCTGGACCTCAGAAGTGCCCAAATTTCTACTGGATTTGGGGTGTTAGGGTTGGTGCACAAATGAACCTAGTGGCTCCTTTCTACAAGCAGAGAGTTGTGGAGCAGGTGGGGGGTGACAGAAGTTTGATGACCTCTGCTGAGGTGTCCAGAGAGATCCATGGTGGGATCTCATCCTGGGCCATTATGTCCGCAAAGGGCCATGGGGGCATGTGGGGCATCATAGGCAGCTGTACTGTGCTGTGAGCTGAGATAAAAGTGTACTGCCCTGCAGTTATAGGGAAAAGCATGGCTGGGAGAGCAGGCTGGGCTGCTCAGTCAGCTGGGGTGATTCATGGGAACATGGACACGGTTGGTTTGTGCCATTGGCAAGTCAATGAAATGCAGTGGAATCCCTTCATGAAAAGCCATTGACAGCAGCAGACTTAAATTTCCTGAATTAAGTGGCCAGGAAAACACCACAAATATTGAGCTTCCTTTCTTACTCAGTTTTCTTTACACAAAAATAAAGCACAAAACCCTCAACCAGCTTTAGATAACAGATGCTCCTGTGTTACCTGGTTCCCCTGTTTCTGTCCCCTGCCACCAGTGCTGTCCATCCCTGCTGTCAGAGAGGATGCCAAGCACTCAGGTTCACAGAAGATGGTTCTCCCTTGCTTTTGTTGGTTGAAAAATCACCTTGCACTTCACATGCCACCTCCAAAATTGGATCTTGCTACTACAAAACTAGAGCCGAAGTCAAGCAGATGGCACTGCAGAGGTGTTTCCAGAAACTCCATTTCCATCACTGTGTGTAGTGTTTTTTTCCAGAAGGGCCATTTTTAAAACTCAATTTGCAAAACAATTACTAACTGGGAGAATGGCTTAAGAAGCAGGTGGCACTTCAGATGTTGAAAAGCAGCTGTTTAATATGTGGCACAAATAAATGGGGTACGAAAAGCCTGAGGAGGCTGAGGGGTACCTGTGTCCATCAGTGTTCTGGGGTGGATTTTCATGGGAGGCAGTGGCACAGGTTTGCAGGCATTAAGTCCTGTCTGCCCTTGCAGCAGGGAGCAGATTAGGAACAATCTCTTTTGAAGGGAATTGTTTTTCTTACAAGTACAGAAGAAATAGCAGCAGTTGCCAAAGCACGCAGTGTTGTAGAGACTGTGCTGGTGCCCCTGAGCTCTGGACACAGCAGCTCGTTCTCATCCAGAGCTTTTGATCTGAAGCCATGAGCAGCCCCAGTCATTACATTTCAGCCTTGGTACCTTTTCCTGTGTCCTGCACAGAGCCTGGCTCACCTGTGATTGGAACTGGTGCCTGAAGCTGCTGGGCTCATCCTGGAGTTTGGGTTTGAACATTGAAGCTGAAGTGGTTCTGGCCACAGTAAAGCTGAGGTGCCCTGGGACTACACAGAAATGGTTGGCTGTGGGTTGCAGACAGCAAAAGCTTGTGGAAATTGGGATCTGCATGGCATTCTGCAGGTGTGACAGCTCCCTGTGGCAGTCCAGGTCTGTGGTGACACCCTGTCACACGTCAGGCAGCAGTGCTCTGGGAGGAAGGTGCCAGCTGTGGGATAGCCTGTCACATTGGAGGAGGCTGGCTCTTTTTTGGGCCACCCTGGAGAGTACTGGGTGGTCCAGGCAATGCTGCTCCCTGCATGGCTCCATGCTTCCCACTGGGAGGAACAGCCTGATGCTGCTATCAGGACGTGGCCTGTGTGAAAGGGGGGCCTTGTGGGTCTCCTAAAGGCAGATTTAATTTTAGTTATGAATACTGCAGTGTTGAATAGGCAGCGATGTGAAACAAGCTCAGTGGGGGTGTTAAGGGGTGGTAATAACATGGCTGTCATGAACTAACATTGTTGGGAACAGGCTGTGCTGCCTCCTTTTAGCTGTGGAAATGTGCACTTGCAGAGGAGCTGGGGCAAAGGGAGGACAGGCAGTGTGGGAGGGGAAGGAGCACCCCAAGGCCTGGCTGCTGCCCTCCTTGCCTGGTGGGCTGCAGGTGTTGGGCTGCTCCCCTTGGCAGAAACCCGTGGGGATTGCCCCTTATTCGATCTGGGAATGCTGGGGAAGGGGGCAAAGCTCACAAAGGGCCTGGGGAGGCTGCATGTGGTTCAGTGGTAAATGGTGGAATCCCTTTCCTTCATCCCACTGATACCCTCTTGAATGCTGCTGCCTTCAGTGCGGGACCAACTCAGTGAATATTTTCCTGAGACTCTGCTTGTCCTTCTGGGGTTTTTTTATATATGTTACTTTTTGTCAGGAACATCTCTCCTTACTGCTTCGGTGCGTCAGGTTTCCATAGGCTGCTCCAAAACCCCACTTTAGGTCTTTATTCTGTCTGTTGATGATCTCCATCTCTCTCTGCTCCCTGCTGTGGTGCTCAGCCCACTCCTCTTCAAGCCTAGACCTGCTCTTGCTGAGGCTTTGACCTCCCTTTCCCAGAGCAACCTTTGTTCCTGAGCTCTGGGAAAGTCCTGACAAATGCAGAAACACCTTGAAGTCCGTTGTGCTGCAAGGTTTGCTGTGACCACGAAGAGCAGACCTTCAAAAGCTGCATCTTCAAACACTTATGAGCAAAATCTGTCACAGACCTTGGTGTCACCATGGAGGAGATGCACAGCCTGACAAGCCTGGTGTGCTGGTGCTGAATGGTGCCACAGAGAGTGGGGACAGGCTTTCTAACCAATGTTCTTCCCTGGGTGGAAATTGGAAGTGGGGCAGGCCATATCTAGAGGAACCATCTGCAGAAACTTCTGGTAGAATTTGGCTCTCTGATGCTGATTTTGCCATACTTAAGGCAATGGTTTTATCCATGGAAGAGGGAAACCTGGTTCTTCCTGAGCTGGAGGTAGAATTCTCCAACCTCATTTGAACTACAGGAGGGGTAGAGGATGGAATAAGTACAAGCACTGGTGTAAGAGATGTGTTTCCCTTACATAGGGAATATAAAACTGTAGTCTTGCTCACCTATGGGCTGTAGTGCATGTTATTTCTAGAGATGAATAATATGCTAATTTAACAATTTAGTTTGTTAATCTAATAATCCTGCCTTCTTTACTTAACGTCAGAGCTATTGTGGAGCTGCAGGAATGGAATTGCAGCTCTCTGAGCTGCATGGTCCTGATCAGAGCTTGGATTGATACAGAGGACTGGAAAACTCTTCAGTCCAAAGGTCAGCTCTGTTGGGTCAGCACAGAGAATTAGCTTGGCCCTGTGCAATTAGAGGCATCTGTGCTGGGAGCACATTTAGGCTTTTCCAAGGGAAACTCTGGTTGTTCAGTCCAAACTGAAGTGTTAATAAAAATGCCCAGCTCAGCACCAAAAAATTTTTAAAAATCCAATTAGTTTAGTTTCTCTTTGAGTTTTTTGAATGTTTTTCAAGATTTTACTCTTTAAAACCTTGGAAAAGATGGCAGGTATAAGGGGAGGATTGGTTATGAGTGAAATTTGTGTTTGTCCCTCACAGTGCAAGGTCTGCTCTCCAGAAACAGCCCAAAGGAGGGTAGCAGGCTGGGCAGAGGTGAAGATCTGTGCTCAAGTGAGCAACCCATGTTCTGCAGGAGAGCTCAGGAGAGCAGAGTAATGACTCTGGAGCCTCACCTGGCTGCCAAGTGAGACGTCAAACACTGGATGCAGCTTTTTTTGTTTTTCGTAGGTTTCCCATTTCTGGTGTCAAAGCCTTGGAGTTTCAGGTGTGTCATGTTTATTGGAGGATCCTCTTTGTAGAGTGTTGAAGTCTGGGGAAACAGGGGCTGGTTTAAGTGGAGTTTGCCCCAAGTGGGAAGGAACTGCAGCAAGTCAGTGATGTTCCTTTGGCGCCTTGAGGCAGTGGGATCACTCTGAAGCTCTGCAAATCTGTCTGTGAACCCAGGAAGTGATGGAGAGATGGAAGAGTGAGGAGGGAAGGAAGGACACTGCCATTGTGGTCAACTCCCACTGTAGTAAAATAGAGAGATGGGGCTGAATCCCTGGACAGGGTGAGGACTGGTCCCCAGTCTGCAGGGATGTTCTGAATCCCCACTGGACTTTCACTGGCTTGAAATTGTGCAGGCAGCAACAATGAGGTTTGGCTCATGATGGCTCTGTTTTAATCAAAGAGATATGTTACTCTTTGTTAAAATAAACATTTTCCCCATCCTGTTACATGACTCAGTTTTTCTTCTGCTGGCCTCCAGTGTTTTAACTACCTTCTCAGATACATGGATTTATTTCAGATGTGTTTGAAGAGATCTGTAAACCAAGCACAAAGCTCTCGTACGTCATTTTTAGCCGGCTTGTCTTGAAGATTGCTGAATTTTCACACTAAAATAAACCTAATTTTTACATCAGTAAGTATTTTAGCCCCTCAGACTAGTTGGAGAGGGGATTTTGGCACCCTCAAGATTGCTTTCAATGGGAAACCAAGTACGTAAATGTGCCTGTACTCTGTAAAAGCTGAGAACAAATCATGCCAGGTGCTATAAAATGGTCTAATGTCCAGCAGGATGACATTTCAGTTTCATGGCTCCTATTGGAAGACAAAGCTCCTTCTCCCAGGAAAAAATTGATGCAGTTTTCAGTGCATTAGTGCTGAAGTGCCTTCATGCTAAAAATCTTGGACTGAGTCCCTGGATTGCCTTGGACTACAGGAAAACAAGGAACTGGCAGGACCTAGACCATGGAGCTGTGAGAAGTTCTGGCCCATCCCAGGAGATCTTCACTGCAGAGGATTTTGGATGCTGAAACAGAGTCTGGAGGAGATGGCACTCACCAGTGGACACCTTGAATGGTGCACATGCAGAAGTAGGGCTGGGCAAAGAGTTTCTTGTAGCACTTATCAAAAATTGTATGTGAACACAGAAAAGTGAACTGGTGACTTCTGACCTGTGCCTGTTGTAGGAAGAATATGCAGGATGTGGTGGTGCTGAGGATGAGCTGTCTGATGTCTGGGTTTGGAGGCAGAGGTTGAGCAGTAGAAAGGGTGGTTGTTGGGCTGCTGGCACCAGGCTCAGTATTTTAACTGCAACAGAAATGTAATGGAAGAATTTTATTTAGGAGGCTTCTCTGCTGCCAAAGTGGTAATATTTGGACTTTTATGAGACTTTTTGTTGTTTGTCTCAGTTGAGTGAGATTTCTGTATGAGACACAGTGTTCCTCAGTGGTGAGGGCTGATGTTGTGGTCTGGTCCCAGCAGGGGTGTGCATGTTGAAATTTCAGCAGTGCTTTGCAACAGCACCCTAATCCCACTCATTTTGATATTTACATGCAGCATGAGTAAGGGCAGTGCAGAATGGTTGGATTGTAAGTGTTTTGCTGTAAAGTATCAGGCATACAACGTGGTTACTCCATTTAGTGGCTGCAGTGGAGATTTTGTATGCATGGGGCATTGGAGGCTGCATGTCTAAGCTGGAAAGCGTAAGAGATGCTGCTCTGCCTGGCAGAAGGAAATGGGAGCTCTGCATTTCCCAGCAAAGTGACAATTCTTGTTGTGTCCCACTGGCTGCAGCAGGTGGTGGGTCATTTATTTTGCTGGACAAATAAAAGCCGACAGCACAAGTTAAGTCAAATAGGATGGAATACATTTCTGGGTTCAGAAATTGCAGTTTTTGCTTAGAGGTGAAATCCATGCTTGTGCAAGGAAAATTTTAAAAAGTAACAATCAATCATCCTCTTTCTGTCCTTAAAATGTGGACTTGAATTTTGGGCCAAGATATGCAGTTGTTGTCTACAAAGGCTGATATTGAGGCCAGGGTTTATTTATTTAGTAAACATAATGCCTGAATGCATCAATTGATGTTTAAAAGCATTTCCCAATGTTTTCATTGTGTGCTGGTCCATTACGCTTTATGGAGTGTGAGGACCACAACCTTTGAAGAAAAAAATTGTGGTGCTTGCTTCATTTATAGAAATTAGTCTTAATACTTGACATTATCAAGTTAGTGATAGTTGATATAACATTTTGAGAGTAATTAGGAGCATGAATTTATGCTCAGATGGATGTTTAATTAAAAATTGTGACAGCTTTGAAGATCATGCTTGAATAATCACGAGGCTGAAATGTGGGTTTGTGCCCAAGTGAACCTTGACAGCAAATCTGGAGAGGGGGAAATGCTTTAGTAGCTCAGTTTTCCTCCTGTATGTTTTATGCCATCGTAGTGTCTGTAACAGTGCTGAATTCATGGAGATGAAGAGCCAGAGGCAGAACCAGCCTTGGAAAAGAGCAGGGAGATGTTGGAGGATGTTTTGTGTGTTTGAGGCCCCTGGGAGCTGTGCCCCAGGTGGTGCTGGCAGTGAACAGCCAACATGGGGTAACCAAAGTCCTCCTGGAGAGCTCTTCCCTTCTTCTTCTTGGATTTCTGGAAGTTCAGTCTCTGTCCCATGTGAGTAGGGAGGGAATGTTGATAAAACCCATGGTTACATCCAAAGCAAAGGTGGTGCCACGCAGGAGATGGAGCCCTGCAGCAGAATGGGGGTGGTGGTGGGATGTGGTGGGATGTGGTGGAAGGATGGGCTCAGGAAATGATCCTGGTTCTCCTGCACCTCTTGCTCTTCTGTATGAGCATCTGGAAGCAGCTCACCACCCACCAACCACCACCAAGCAGAAAAATCCTGAACAGCAGGAGAAGAAGAGGGTGGGAAGACAAAATGTTACAGGTTGCCGAGGAGCATCAGCTGCTTTTGCACCAGCAGACAGGTGACTGAGGGCAGGCAGGAGGTGAGGAGGGCATGGGGAACAAAGGTGGCTTAATGATGGCTGCTCCCTGACAGCTTTGCTCTTGTCACAAAAATATTGCTGGCGCTGTGGTCTGAAGGCTCAGAAGTGACTGTTTTGCCCAGGAAATGTCCCATCCTCCTGATGCCTTAAGTTTTACTTTTGTATTTATTAGAATTTGTGCTGTTTTAGTGTGTAGTTCTGGGTTTCATATTAAGTGCTACTAAGCTCTCTTCACAGAGTAGATAGACAAAACAATTCCTTCTCCAGCTTGGGACCAAGGACAACCAATGCAACTTTCAGGCCAAAGAACAAAACCAAGGGTGAAGTGAGAAGGAAAGACAAGGAGGATGGAGCTTCATAACGTGAAGCTGTAATTGACTCCAATGTGCTGATGGACCAGAACTTACCAAAGTGTGAGCCCTCGTGATCAGCTGTCCATTTTGTGACCATTTTGGGTGCATCTTGGATGTAGTCCAAGCTGGACTCTTGTGCTGCCCAGGTGTGCCCATTGAGGCCTTTAAATAAATCCCTGCTTTGTCCTTTTGGTCTGTCTAGTCTCTGTTCCAGAAGGCATCACTCCTGAAGGCTTTGCCTTCAGGCAACTGCACCCTCTCCAGCATGCCCATAGGGACATCAAAATGGAGGACTTCTGAAAAAGTGGAGATTTTCTTGTACCATAACACTTCTTGCCTGTTTTGAGCCACATCTTTGGTGTCCAGGAGGCAGGGAAGCAGGAGTCGGCCTCAGTCTTTATGTGGTTTTTGGGTGGAGAGCACTGCTGTGGTGATGGTTTAAAGGAAAAAACCAACAAGTTTTGATGTGTGGAGGACACACAGGAGGTAAAAAGCATCACAACAGAGCTTTTTGGTGCTTTTCTTATTTTGATATCCCAATCCTCTTTTGTAGCTTTCTTACAGCAGCACGGATTAACACTGGACAACTTAACACTTGACATTAATTAATTCCCAATTTCAGCTTGCCTTGGCTTTGGTAGCGGTGATTCCACTTCCTGATCCAACTGGATATTTTGGACAGACTGCAGGGGCATGGGTGCTTCTGGTCTTGCTTCCAGGCTTTGGGCACAGGCACTATAATCTGCCTGGCCAGGGTGCCAGAGGTGGCTTGTGGCTGATGCTGTGAGAGGGATTTATTGCTGCCCTGGCATCTTTTTATGTGTACAGGTTGGATGTTGATTTAATTCCTCTGTTGCATCCCTCACTTACAGTTCTCAGTGTCTTCCTCCAGCCTGTTTGTATCTTTATTGCAAATTCAAGAACATCTGCAGTAGGGTAAAAATCAGCTGGGTTTTCTAAACTATTTATGAAGGTTTCACAGCAAGTCTCAGTGCTGAGCAGTAGGTTGAATTAAAAGGGATGGTTGATTGGTGAGGAGATGCCTGTTTTCCCTGGATGGCTTCATCTGCCAGGGAGAAGCTCTACAATCCATCCTCATGAACAAACTATACAGAAAGCAAATCTTTGCTACAATATCCCAGGGTGAACACTGGTTCTACTCCACCTGATTTTTGCGTGACTAAGTGCCCCTCATGGCTTACATTAACATATGTTTCCAAGTGGTTTATTTTGTTTTAGTAAATGCTTACATGCTATTAAGTTCTTACCATTGTCTGTAAATATTTGGGAAGTGTGCAAGGAGGCAGCAAGGGAGAAGGATGCTGTGGGCACAAAAATCCTTTTCCCTATGGCTGGTACTGAGGGAAGCAGGAGCACTTCACCATGGCAAACCTGGGGCATTTCATTAAAATACAAAATGAGGTGGTGATGCATCACGTGAAGGCAGGTGTAACTCCTAAATCCATGGTTTGAAATGCCCCAGCTTGCTTCCTCCTCCTCCTTCTCCAGCTCACAGGAGATGGGGCGTGCCATGGTCCAAGTGTTTACCCTGCTGGTGCTCTGTGGGCTTTAATTAAAGTGTCAGTACACATGGGGACTTCCTGGGCAAGCCATCAAGGACGAATTTAGGAAGAGGAGGATTTGTTTCTGCAGATCATGCTGTCTAAATAGATGGTGTCTAGTGATGTGCCCCTCCTTCCTGACAGCTGCATCCAGGGGATGCTTCAGCCACAGCCTGGGGCTGCTGGGCTGAGCTCAGTTTTATTACTTTTTATTTTGCACATACTCTAAAATAAAGCTCTTTTTCTGCTCTTAGAACATAGGGTTGCTCAGGCCGTATAAATTGTGTTAATAAATGAGCGAGGAGCCCTGGTGGGTGAATTGGCTTCCTGGTGAAGTCATAAATTTGGAGAGGATGATGCTGCCTTGCTCCACAGCCGGCGCGTGGGTTTGCTTCCCAGTGCCGTGCCTGGAAACCTGAGGGACCAGGGAGAGGTTCCTATGTCTGGTAATTTAGGGTTCTTGAGCTGAGATGGTGTGAAAGACCATCTCCAGTCTGCAGGAGGGCTGGGAGACCTGACACAAACCCCAGCTCATCAACAATCACACTTCTGTGGGGGCAGGAGGAGCCTGCATTTTAGGAAAAGCTTCTATTTTCCCCCTGTTTCTGCCATGCTGCAGCTTGACCCCTCTTTGCCTCTGCTCCTGATTCTGTCCTTGGTGTGTTAATTATCAATGCTGCAGGGCAGGAGCTGCCATTCCCTTTGTGTCTTCCACACCATATATCACATGATGGGGCCTTGGGCAGCTCCCACAGTAAATAGGGATGTAAAATGGGAAATAGGGATGCTTCCCTTTGCCTTGCAGCTCTCCTGTTAGGATCAGCATTTGCTGGCTTTCCTGGAGGAAAAGCATCATCTCCTCAGGCTGCCTGGTTTGGAAGCAGAGCACATGTCCTCCAGCTGGGGGTGGGAATGATTTGATATGAGCAATTTGGATATGATGTTGGGTGATCCATTTCTCAGGAAAGGAGGAAAGACTGGGAATTGCCTTGCTTGATAGCAGTTGTGTTGGTTTTAAGACCTCATAAATAGTCGGAGCTCTTTTATATTTTCACCATCTCTCCCAGGCATTTTCCCATTAGGATTAATGTAGTCGAGCACTCTGCAACAAGAAGTTCATTGCAGTGATTTGATGATTTTTTCAGTTGCTGAAGAATTTAAAAACCTCTCTAGCGTGCTAACCAAGTCTTTCTGAAAATAAATATTACTGGTCAGAGTGACTGTGCAGGCCAGGGGTCCCTGGTGTGTCCACAGGTCCATGAGAGCTGGGATGGGACCCAAGTGGATTGAAGGCAGTGTGGATAACCCAGCCAGCACATTCCCATCATCTCAGCTCCAGCAGCCTATTTCCAGCCGAGTCATGCTCTGTGCTCAGGAGAGGCCCTGAGCTGGTATTTTGTGCATGGCTGAGCATTAAAGGGTATTTCCAGCACTTGTTTGCCAGGAAAATACAGCACTGAAGGCCCTGTACTAATTAATTGTAATGGCAGGAGGATGGGGAGGGAATTGCTTTCTCATCATGGCTGCTGTGAAGATGCTCTTGAAAAAGCAACAAATAATGTGTGGATGCTGCCAGGGTGAGGAGATTGTTTAAGGATATTGTTCACTGTGAGGAAAACATTTTCACTGAGCAAAACCAAACAAATTTCTCCCTTTTCTTTTGCAGGGTCGTCATGTTAAAACAGGCCAGCTTGCTGCTATTAAGGTTATGGACGTCACCGGGGTAATGTATCCTCCTCCTCCTCCTGCATCCTTAAATTATAGATAAGAGGGGAAAGGGGATGGGGTGTGATAATGTGTGGGGTTGGGTGGGAGACTGATGTTCCTGGGAAGTAAACTGCCTTTGTCTTAATGTAATATGTGCCATTAAGAAGTTTTAGTTTTAATAAATATGTGAGAAAAAAATAGATCTGGAAGAGTTTTGGAGATTAAGTACTTCCATGCTGAAACAAAGCAGCATCCAGTTCCAGCAGTGGTTCTTTTAAATACCTTAATAAATTCTGAAGAAAATCATAGAGGTATGTGGCTGGACAGGACCTTAAAAATCATGCAGTTCCAATCCTTGCCATGGGGACACTTTTCACTGTCCCAGGTTGCTCCAAGATCTATGCATCCTGGCCTTGGACACTTCCAAGGATGGGGCAGTCACAGCTTCTCTGGGCAATCTGTGCCAGAGTCTCACCCCCCTCACAGAAAAGAATTTCTTCCCAATGTCCCATTTAACCTTGCCTCCTGTCAGTTTGAAGCCGTTCCCTCTTGTCCCATTCCACATTACCTTGTCAAAAGTAGCTACAGGATCGTGTATTCATAATTCATTTCTGTTTCTCTGCATCCATGATTTTCACGGAAGAGCTTTTGTTCACCAAAAGTAGGTTGCAATTATTGTCATGAATAACTTCATGAGCAAGTTGAATAATTCCTGTGCATCCTACTGATAAAGAGGAAAAAACCCATACCACCCTGGTCTCAAAGGTGGCTCTTTTGAAACTTGTGTCAGACTGAGAACCAAGAATTTACAAATCATTAAATGAATAACGGAATTGAGTGGAAAGGATGGTTTCACCATTTCTCAGTTGCCACAAAAGAAAAAATGAGTTGCTATGATCTAAACATCTAGATGAATTTAGGACCATGGCATGAAGATGCTTTTTCTTGGGTATTTTTTTTTTTTTTCTAAGTGCAGTACTATCCCTTCCAAAGTTCCTGCACTGGAAACAATGCCAGGCTTGGGAGTAAGAATTTGTTTTGTTGTCTTTTGTGGTTTTTTTCTTTGACTGGAATAACACTTTTTCAAAATTAGAACTCGATCACAATCTACCCACTCTAATTTTTGAGTTCATGTTTTAATAGCTTTCAGGAGCTCAGTACATGCAGAAATGACTCTCTGTAAAAGCAGTCAGCTGGCCTTGGGAATCTGTTTTGAAATACCTTAGATGCTGTGGTGTGGTATTAATATCTATGGGACCTTCATCCAGGTTATTTTTGGTGCTAACAGGTGAAATGGTGTGTGAAAATAAGTCTGTAAATGTGAATGATAATTGTTCCTGTTTACTTGTAGTATCTACAAGTGCCATTTATCTCGTTCCCGTGGGAAGCAGGCTCTAAGGGAATAGGCAGACCCACCAAGCATAAACCCATGGCATAAATAGCAGTGAAATTCCCATGGGATGAAGTCTGATTTAAAAATGAATTTTAGCTGAGAAATCAAAATATTACTCTGAGGCCAAACACAGGCTTAAATTTGAATCCACACTTAATTCAGTGCTTTTAAAATACCATCACTTCCAAGGAAAGATATTGGAGAAAAGTACCTGAAATCTGATATTGCCCAATAATAATTTCATACACATCTTTAAGCAGATGTCCCTGATCTAAGACTTCACCTTGTAAAGCTGGGCCTTGTGTCTGAATGTAAAAGGTGTAAATCATATATTTGTCATGGGCTGTGGCTTTAGAATGTTTAATTATTTTCCCTTTAGGCTGCTTTTAGGCAGGGAAGGCTCGTTCAGGGTAGGACCAGGCTCAGGCAGGATGAGCAGTGACCAGAGTGCAGACAGTTCTGACCTGTGCTCTAATAAAGGCTGTCTGTGCTTCACAGCTCTTGGTGCTAAAGGCACTTCTAGAGCCTGCAGGAATGATCCTGGGCGTTGCTTCTGGAGGAATTTCTAAAGCTGATCCCTGCATTGTGCCTACAGCCATACTTGGCACCTGCACCAGGCTGCTGAAAACCCAAACTCAGTCCTTCACATCCTCCTCACGCACAATTTCAGAGCACCTGCTGCTTCATTTGATCTTACCTTCCATCCCACCTGATTTTCCAGGGTATTCCTGATGACAGTGTGTCTTTCAGAAGTCAGCAAAGAGCAGAATTAGTGGGGTCATCCCAGCTGTAGCCATCTGCAGCTTTTGGAGTGTAGAGCCTGGGCTGGATGGGGCTCTGAGCAACCTGGTCTAGTGGAAGGTGTCCCTGCCCATGGTGAGGGG
This sequence comes from Certhia americana, assembly GCA_018697195.1. NCBI lineage: Eukaryota > Metazoa > Chordata > Aves > Passeriformes > Certhiidae > Certhia > Certhia americana. The sequence continues at coordinate 7,785,911 of CM031865.1, read as the reverse complement.
GTGGAACTAGGTGGGGGAGGTGGAACTAGGTGATCTTTAAGGTCCCTTCCAACCCCCAAACCATGATGATTCTGTGTTCAGTGAACATTTCATCCTGACCACGTGCTTTGTGCTAAACCCTAATGGGCTCCTGACATCAACACTTTGTTTAACTCATCTCTGCTCTTACTAATTATCTGTTAGGGGAGATTGCAGAATAGAGGCCCTCAAATTGCAGCACTTCGTCAGTTTGGGAAGCTGCTCTCTCAGAATTAAGAGTTCAAATTCGTGTTCCAGGGACTGGTCCTGCATCCAGCGACGGATGTAACAGAACCAGTTGATGGAGGCAAAGTGAGGCAGCAAAGCCTGGCCTGTGGCTTTTGTTGGCTTTGGGATTGCAGTAGTTGCAGCAGCTTGCTGTGGTGGTTCCATTTTCTTCCCTACCTCTCTGGATTTGCTGGGGATGATGGCTCTCAGTAGTCCTGCTTGGAGCAGGAGTTTTGGCTGGAGCCTGGCCATGCAGACACATCCTCATCCACAGATCTTACGCTTTGGAGGAGTTTTCCACCCATTTTGAATTCTTAAACTTGAAGATAGAGTCAAAATAAAACTCTAGACTAAGTTCAGTGAGCATTTGTCTGTGGCTTGCCTCCATTTTTTCCTAGAGAGCCAGGCATGAATTGAGGGATGATGGAAAAGCTGGCTGGGTGCTCAGAGAGCTGGAGGGATTTTGTGGTGAGTGCTGTTCCTTGCTCCCAGCACTGTTGAGCATCCAGCTGCTTTTTAGTTGTTGCAAAGGGCTTCAGTTAATAAAATCACCTCTGTGGCCTGATAAATTTCATGTTATATGTCCTGGTTTCCTGGACAAATGAAAACAAGTGAAGCTGTGTTGACTGCTTGAAGACAGGTGATAAAGGTTCTTCCAGAATAGTCCCCTGGTTTTCTTTGTAATGTTTGAGCCTGTTCCTTGTCCTCTTTGATGCTTATTCCCTCTGTGTTCTTACTGAAAATAAAACTGGAGGTTGTTTATGCAAGCTCCATCCAGATATTTCTTGTACTTGTTCCTCCTGTCTTCACCTTTGCTCTTTTTCCATGAATGGTATTTTGTGAAGAAAGATGTGTTTCTGTCCGTGTTATGTGACACCTGGGCAGGGATCACTGCTCCTCAAGAAAAGCTGCTCCTGCAGCTCTGCTGCTCCATGGGTGTCTTGTCCTTTGCCCATTTGTAAACCTGAGGTCAAGAGAGGCAGGTGAGGGACATGAGGGGAATAAAGGAGGATAAAGAACAAACAGCCCTTCTGGTCCTTTATAATAAAGCTCATTGACATCAAGGTGCTAAGTGCTGCTTGTGGAAATACAGCAGGCTGGAACTCAGCTTAAAATAAAACCAGGGCATGTTTGATGGGTCTGAGAACAAAGAGGTGGGACATCAAAACAGATATTGCCTCCTCTGCCTCTGCTGCTTCAGCTAATGGGACACAGAGGGGCTGGGACAGCCCGTGGGGGTGCTGCTTGTCACCAGGACTGAGTTATTCTGATGGAGTTTGTGAACGGGCAGCACCTGCCTGCTCCCCATGTGGTGCCACCCCACCACCAGCAGCTCCTTGGGTCTCCAGAGGTCTTGTGCTGCTTCCAGGGTGGGCAGGAGTGATGTGCCAGAGGGCTGGAGAGCATAGGGGCACTTCTGCCATGCAGTGGTTTGTAGAAAAACACCTTCTTGGGCTTCTGTTGTGTTTGTGAGGGTATGCAAATGCATCACTGGGGTAACACAGGTATGGCTGAGCCTCAGAGCAACATGAGTCTCCAGTGCAGCTCTCAGGCTCCCAGGATCTGCTGCAAAGTGGCTGTAAAAAGTGGTGCAAAAAACCTGAGAGGTCAGTCAGGAATGGTGTGTTTGGGAGTTCACCCACGTAGACCCTGTGAAATGTGGTCTCCTAATGCCTCTGGTTTTGTCTTTCTTTTCTTTTCACCTTGTCCCAGGATGAAGAGGAAGAGATCAAACAAGAAATTAACATGCTGAAGAAGTATTCTCATCACCGAAATATTGCTACGTATTATGGTGCTTTTATTAAGAAGAACCCACCAGGAATGGATGATCAGCTCTGGGTAAGTTACTTTCTTTTCTTTACAATAACTGGGATTTGATAGAGATCTTTTTACTCCGAATTGTCCTCAGCTTACACAAAACCCCTTATTTTTCATCCATCTTTTTCATTTCAAGTCATGGCTCTGGTCAAGCTCCTGCTGCACTGAAAAGCACATCTCCATTTTGCCATAAAACCTGTGCAGGCTGATGGTAAACCCATTTTTATCCTGAAGTGTCATTAGCAATATCTTTATTACAACAGTCAGTTGAAAATCATTCCATCTTCTGGCAGTTGGAGGGAGCTGGGAACATCTCTGAGAAGATGAAGGCTGATTCCTGCCAGCTCTTGGTGGTGCCTCTGGTGCTTCACATTTCATGGAGCCCGTGCAGGCAGATAGAGAGGAGGGGGGTCAATGAGGGGAGGTCAGGGAGATCTGTGGCTGCTCAGCCACTTTGCTGGAGATGCCTGATGTTGCTGAAGGCCACCGAACTGCTTTGCATCTCTGTAAATCCTTGCCTGCCTCCTGCTGCTGCTTCCCTTGTCAGGGCCTTCTTGGTTATTAATTCAGCATTCCCAGAGCAGGGAGGATGGAGTTTAAATCCACTCTATCCCTGGGGAGAGACAGAGCATCAGAGCCCACTCCCTTTGGCAGCTGGTGCTCAGGGGGTCAGGGCTCTGGTTGTTGCTGTAAAAATTAATTAAAGTTGTTGTGCTGTGTTCTGAGCTTGGCTGTGCTGGTTGGAGTCTCTGGAGCAGCAGCCTGCAGTGTCTGTAGCCATCAGAGTAGCAGTGTAGTACCCTGCTTTCCTTAGGGCTCTGTTGGAGTTATCATCAGTACAATGACCTGGATTTTGTCCTGTGGTCAAAAAAGTCTTTATTTCCTCACAGTCTTGTAAATCCAGTCAATTTTGCCTTACCCATGTGTGGTTTCCAAAGCTTTTCTGTGCCTGAGCAAAGTTGCTGCAGCCTAATTTTTCAGGGGTGACAAATATCCATGGTTCACCTGGGAGACAATGGAGATGCTGAAGAGCAGCAACACACACTTCCCTCTAGTTTCTCTACAGCATAGGTTTTATTTTAGCAAAACATTCAGTGACCTCAGCTGTTTGCCCCTGCATCCACATGCCAGAGCATCCAGTGGGAAGTGGAGAGATTCAGAGGACGTTCCTCCCAGGAGAAAACTGCAGTTGATAGACTTCTGTGCCAGCTTTGTTCCCCAAGACTTTCTGGTACTCTGAATTATTGGGAAGACTTGGAGGATTGGGCTCCAGGGGTGTTTCTAGCCTGGGTGTCCAAGTTATTTTTGGTGGGAAGTCTTAAAAACCATATTCTTTGCAGCTAGCCTGGGATTCAGCGAGGCAAAAGCTGTCAGGCTGAGAAATGCTCTTTCATCCCAAAAAATTCCATTTTGGTTGGTTTATAATTTTCTTTTAAGTGAAATTTTTAAACAACCGACAATGTTCCTCTACCAGACCATTGCCTTTCCTCTCAATTTGAGGCAATTCTCATGTGTTACGGATTTTTTCAAAACCTGCTTTTCTTACACTGGGATGTGAAGGGGATTTTTTAAGTCTGTGCCCAGTGTTGGGACTAGTGGAGGTATTCCTGGGAAAGCTCCCCAGCCCTGGAGGAGAGGTGTCCACTGTGTTAAATAGGTGGTGTTTCAGGATCTGATTGAATTAGGACTCCTGTGAACTCTATCAGTCTTGCCTCACAGATAAAGGCTTGTTTATTTTTCATTGGCTCTTTGTTGAAATAAAACGGTTTCTGATAATGCCCAAGTAATTCTTTTTATCGACACTCGGGAGGCTGATACGGAAATAAAAATAGGGAACTCTTTCAGTGGAGATTAAGATCTCTCAGAAACGTGGCAGGCTTCCGACATGAAGTATTGTCGGTGCTGCTGCTCCATTCCACAGCAGCCACTTGGCCCTGAAAGAGGAACTCAAGCTCTCTGAAGAACCCTGATTTTCAGAAATTAAGGAGCAATGCAGAGGGTGTTTTAGCAGATGCATCACAAATCTGCTATGTTAGGTGAAAAAAAAAAGGAAGCAAAGGTCATAGGGACAGCCTTTATGGAACATTTATAATGAAATTTAAAAATATGAGGTAGGTTTGTTCTTACATTGGCTAATGTGTTGTATTCTGGGGTGCTGTGGGTCTTTAGGAGGGTTTGTGCCTCTCTAGCTGAGGCAAGGGGGTCCTGCACTGGTGCAAGGGGACAGGGTGAGGGTGGGCTGCAGAAATTTCTAGGGCATGTGAGGATCCAGATAATCAGTTACTGCTGCTTCTCATCATTAAACTCATTAAATTCCCCTTGCTCTTCTCAAATCTAAGCTATGGGATACCAGGCTGCGCATAACCCAGAGAGTTTGTTGTGATATTTTGGGGTGGGTGTTTTTTTTAATGGTGGGAGATGAGGCATTCATGAAGAAGTGTGAGCTGGATGGGGGAGGTGACCCCATCCAGAAGGACCCCTGCCCTGGGATCTGCTGGAAGCTGCAGGCACTGTGATCCCCATACACTGTGCCCGTGTGCAGGGTCATGGAGGTGCCACTCAGCTGGACACTTGTCATCTGCCCTTGCTGTCCACTGTGCACTGAGGCCATGGACACAGCAGCCCCCCCACCACGTGCAGGGGCTGTGCAGAGTGTGGGGGCTGAGCAAAGGCTGGCAGCAACCCAGAGCCCACCCAGGGCAGGGCAGAGCCTGCATGGTCCCCAGGGCCAGCAGCACTGGCTTCGATGGATGGGCTGCCATGGCAACCCTGCCCGCAGCCACATCTGTCACCAAGGGGGACAAATTACTAATAGGCAGGTTGCCAGATACCCACGTGGTGGGGTGGCCTCTGGAGTGTCCTCTGCAGCAGATAATCTAGAGCAGTGTGGGGGGAAAAAGGAATGAGGGTGATTTGGGAACAGCCCCTCAGGCACTGCTGCAGCTGTGCAATGCTCAGGGCTCTGATTGTGTAGTTTCAATGAGTTTTTTCACTCTCTTGTCCTCTAGGGGCCCCCTGAATTGCTTTAGGGTGGTGTGAACAGAGTCACACCAGGGATCTGGAGAGCAAAAACGGGGGCAGCAAGGCTCCATTGAGAATTGAGCATGAGCTGTCAAAGCACTGGGTTACACCTGTGCAGCTCTGAGCAGGATTGCTCTTAATCTGCTTATATACCCTGAAAAATATTTTGGGCAGTTGCTGATTCTTTGCATTACAGAAATTAGATCATGAAACATTTGAGAGGGGTCAGTTTTCGGTTGAGCTTTATCTCTCTTTAGTCCCTCCAAGCTCTGCAGTCCCGGGGGAGCATGAAGGGATCAGGGCTGCTCCTCTGGCCCCTGACTGAGAGCTCAGGGTTACCAGAGCAGTTTTCTGTTGCTGTCTGGCAGAGTAATCCAGCACTGTTTAACTCTCACTGCTCTTCAAAGCAATGCCAGTGCTGTAAACACTGCAGGACTGTGAGCCCAGTTGCTTTTGCTGCCATCCCTAACCCAAAACCATCAGGACCCGTGGCATCAGCTGCCTGCTGCCTCCCCAGGGGACATGGATTACTTGGCTGGGCTTGACATCCAGGGAGATGCAGGCAAGTCATTTATTGAGGAACTCGTGTGAGAGGTGGATGCTGCTGTTGGAGAGGAGAGAGCAGAGCAGTGCTGGCCCCCATGCTCCTACCTGGGCATGTGGCTGCACTGTCACAGCCTGCTCCCACCCCAGCACCAACAGAAGCAATGAAAACCTGGCTTTATTTTGCTGCTGAATATTTTAGTTGCTGCTTAATGCTAATTTGGTTGCTATTTCTGTTTCTGAAATGGGCATCAGCTTTTCTGCTGATCCACCAAAGGAAGGTCTCTGTGTTTTTAATGCTCTGTCACTGCCTCCAGGTGCCATGATGTGAGTCAGGAGGGACTCTTCTACATGGGAGCCAGGTTTTGGGGTGCGATGAGAAATTTGAGTGCCCTGGGCATATGGGAGGGACCATGTTGCAACCAGGTTCTGTTTACACACACAGCAGAAGGATTGATTTCTAGCAGCATTTTGCCTGGGAGTGTTGATTGCTTGTTTTCTGTGACTTAAAAGAAGTCAAATTGTTCCTGGGCTGAGGCATAGGAACACAGAAGGATTTCTCTTGTGTAGTAAAGGATATAATTTGTGGAGTTCCTCTGGACAAGCTGGAGCAGTTCACTGTAAGATAGATTGGGGTTGGTGTTCTGGAGATGCTCAGGCTTGAGGTCTTCCAGGTAATACACAACAGTGATTGGAACAGGGGTCTTGCCGTTCCCAAACTGAGGAAAGTAGTGGTTGATTTGAAAACTGAAAAGTCTCTTTAAACAAAAAATTCATGAGACAGCAGGACACAGAGATTTACAGCTGCAGCTTCTGAATTTGCTTTGCATATGAAGTTTGCTGTCACTCTGGTATGAAGAGCTAAGTAAATGCTAAATGAACTGTATTTAAAAATACTTCCTCAATAAATGTCCTTGCAAATTAAATTTCAGAAGATGATCTTACCTTTAGCCCATCTTGATGATAATTTTAATTATAGTTAATAAAAATTCAATATGCATTTCCAGTTTATTGTCTTACTCCATTATGACTTCATCCCTTAAGAAAATTGGTAATGATGCAAGTGTGTGAGGGCAATGCACTCACCCAGAGGTATGAGACTGGTGAAAAAGTATTTTAGTATCCAAGTGCCCTTTGAAGCCTTTTCTGAGTGTATTAAGCTCTGCCCTAAAATCAGCAAGAACTTCCGCTCATTTTAATTTTTCTCCTGGAAGACTGTTAGCTTCTAGCCTAAATGTACCCATAATGTTCATAAATTGATATTATGACAGTACCTGCATTGTTCTTCTCCCTCTCTTACGTGTCCTTGTTTACAGTATGCACAGATAGATCATAACCATCCATTCTCTGCATGGCTGAACAAGCCCTCAGCTCCTCTGAGAAGATTTGGTCATGTTCCTGTACCCACTCCAGTGTGCATTTATTGTTCTTGGGCTCTATGACCCAGCAGGACATCCGTGCTGTGGGTCAGGTCTGACCTGGCCTGTTGGGTGACTCCTTGGGCTGCCATCATCTGTGGTTCCTCTCCTTGAAGGCTGCACTGTATGAGCTGTTGTTGGGAGTTCTGTAGCATCCTTCTACCTGAGGAGCATAAAAAGCCATGAAAGCACAAAGAGGTCCCAGTGCTGCACGCAGCAGTCACCCAAACATGAGAATGGGGGCTGTTCACATCAGGGACAAGGATCCTCAGGCAGCCTCATCACCTTTCTGCTGATGGTTTTCTTGGAGAATTCATGGCAGAGCTTTCAGGCTGTTCGAGGGGTGCTCAGCCCCCTTGGATCTGGAACCTCTTGATGCTGGCAGAGATCTGCCAGAGCTGGGTATTTTCCTATGGATGTAACGTTTCCTATGCACCTCTTAAAAAGCCAAGTTGGAAATACCCCTTTTGTGACTTTCTCTTTTTCTCTGTTAATTTAAACCAGGCAGTTTCACAGTTACAGATTTTGGGATACATCAGCAGTTGGCCATATTATTCCCCTCCAGGTGCAGAGTTAGTCTTTGCTCTGTGGAAATCAAGGGCAGGGTAGAGGACCAAGCGAACTGCCAGCTCCACTAAGATCTGGCAAATCTGGGAAATTACAGATGCACTGTGTATTTTTAATGGGATTTCTTCCATTTTCTTTAAATAATTGTGTTTGCCATGCATAGCATAGTAAGCCCTTCCTCTTCCCCTTGCTCCAAGCCCTGGTGAGTGCCTGTGGAAGAGTTTCCATGAAGAAGACTGGAGAGGGCAGCATTTTGGATTGCAAGAAGTTTGTGGCTGGCTCAGCTGCCAGGATTTTCCTTTCCAAATTTGCTGCTGTGGTATCCCAAATGTTAGTTTAATCGTACACACATGCAGACACTGATATGTCAATGGTCCAAAGGGAAGAAAGAAAGGAAACCCCATTCACTGAGCAATGAGTAACCAGGAGTTAGGACATGTCAGTGACCCAGCTGGATGGCTTGGCTGCTGCTGGGGTGAAAAAGCTGTAGGTGAATTCCTTGCCTTGGCATGGGGCAGGTTTGGCCAGTGACTCATCCATTTCTGCCATTTCCTGAAGCCACTTTCATGACTTAACAGGGATAGTCCAAGAATTTTTCAGGACCAGTTCAGGAAGAAAGAGAAACTTAACATCAAAACTAATGATAGCAGCGTGGTCAAAGCAAAGTAAGGTGTAATCTGCTCAAGTATTTTATTTAGCCTGAAGGTTTATGGCAGTCCTGTGTCTGGATTTTATGATGATTATAATTTACGATAGTCTTAAATCACTGCATTTGTGCAGCTTGCTCAGGAATAACCCTTCTGCCATTTTAATTCTCTTCTTGGCCTGTGCTTTTAACAGTGATGTCACTTGCTTGGAGAACATTAAATGCCATGTAAGCCTCATGTGATAAGAAACTTGAAACATGCACATCAAAGCATCTGGCAAGGAACCACTGGCAAGGGAATGTCTTCAAGTAGGAAGCAGATCTGGTTGGAAAATGTGGTTTCACATCTGAGAGGAAGGCACTTGCACAAGCCTTGGAGGAGGCTTGTTGCACACTCGCTTTCTGGAGCATGCTGAGGGCTCCTGCACACCCTGGGGATCTGCAAAATCCCTGGCAGGCAGGCTCACATCCCATGCTATTTTTGTAATGTTTATTTCACAGTTGTTCAATGACAAGATTAAGTTTGGGCTGGGTTAGATCATTACACTTCTATATTTGATATTCTGAAACTTTGGAAGTTGTACAAGTGGCGGTGGCCAGTCATGTTGGAAGCAGCCTGAGCAGTAGGACAGCAGCTCTCTCCTGGGAAGCCTGGCACTGCTTGGCAACCTTCCCCTCAAAGGAGGTTTCCTGCTCAAAAACATGATCAGAACTAAAGTTTGTCTGGTTAAATAAAAAACAAAAATTGAAAAGTACACCTGGTTCCTAAATCATAGGAAGCTTTTGAATATCTGCTTCTGTGCCTTTGTATTTCCAGATTTGAAGAACTTGCATGCAAGAGGCAGAGTGGTTTCTTATTGCTGTTGATACTAAACATTGATCAGAAGTATAAAGTAGGGCACGTAGGGGTAGGGTTTGAGATTCTGATCTCCTCCACTCATTTTCAGCACTGTTTCTTGCTCCCAATCTTCTGGAGGGCCACAAGCCTTTCAAGCCTTCCAGCCTTTTATTGTTTCATTCTATAACAAATCCCAAATGGATTACAAGCTGATAGGTTCAGGATGATGTTCCAATGGCTCTGTGGGGTCCCCAGAAAAGCATTGCCAGCGTCGGGATGCTGCTGCTGGTGTCACTGCTTGGCATTTATGTCATTAATTACATTCCTGTTCCCTTTGGCAGCTGGTGATGGAGTTCTGCGGCGCGGGCTCCGTCACTGACCTCATCAAGAACACGAAGGGGAACACCTTGAAGGAGGAGTGGATTGCCTACATCTGCAGAGAGATTTTGCGGGTACGTGTCCAGGGGGAGCTGAATGTTGTTGGGAGTGTGGCAGTTGAGTGCTCAGGGGACACAGGAAGCCTGTGGCTCCACAGATTTCGTGGATGCTGTGCTGCCATGGGCTGGAGCCTCTGCGGTGCCGGCAGGCGTGAATGATTCATGTGCCTGTATGATGCATAATAAATAAGCCCTGCTTAATGCCCTTTAGCTCTGTCAGTTCCCTGAATTTTAACCCTCTTTTTCCTTCAACAAGAATAGAATCTCCTATTAGTATTAAAAGGGCAGAGATTTATTTACATTAGAATTATGATTTTAGTTAGCAGAAAGGTGAGGACTAATAAACTCTGTGGAAAGAAGAATCTTCATGATTAACAAGCATCCTATGTTTTATTAAATCCACATGTCTGATTTTAATGAGGATGCTGTAGCTTTTATGCTCACGATAAAAATGTTTGACTAAAATGTCTAAAAATGGGCCATGCCAGTTTCATGTACTGCAGCTTCAGCAGAGACTTTCCTGCATTTTGCATTGCTGAGGTCAGAGGATGGGATTGTAATCTATTGTTCTGTGAACAGAAGATTTGTTCAAGAGAAAACAGGAATATTTGGCATGTGGAAGAAACCTGTACAGGAGCCATTCAAGTGATTGGATGAGAGGAAAGGGCCTCAAGTTGCACTAGGGGGGGGATTTAGGAAAATTTCTTTGTCAGAGGAGTTGTTAAGCACTGGAACAAGCTGTCCAGGGAAGGATGGATCCCCATCCCTGGGGGAATTTAAAAGAGATGTGTCTGTGCCACTTAGGGACATGGTTTAGTGGTGGCCTTGGCAGTTGTCAGGGTTATGGTTGGACTCTGTGATGTTAAAGGTCTTTTCCAACCTAAACAATTCTTGGATTCTATGAAAGAAAATGAAGCAAAGTTATCTCTCCAAATGGATAAGCCTAACACTGAGGCTGCCACGGGTGTCCAGAGGTGACACAGCACTTCTGTGTTGTCCCTGAATGCCACTGTCCACACCAGAGTGATGTGCAGAAGATGCTTGCACTGTAACTCATCAGCTTTTCTATGGACACTGCTTTCAGTGCCAGGAGGCCACAGTTACATGAGCTTATTTTAAGTGTATGAGCTCCATGAGCCTGCTCCTTAAAATAGTCCCTGGCAGTGAGTCACAGCCCAGCCTCTGACTCGTGTCCCAGGGCCACCATCGGGTGTCACCAATTGCATTTTGGCCCCACATTGGGGTGGTGGTGGGTGACCTCTGGGGGGTTTGGGGTGAGGAAAGGCTCCCAGCTCCACGCTGCAGAATGTGGCTCACACTTGATTCAGACAGTGATGGACAGTTGGAATTTAACACGAGGCTCAATCCCACGTTCTTAAAGGATTTATTGAAATCCCGTGGAATTTTCGCATTGCCTCCAGTGCTCAAAGGTGTCTGTAGTGAGTATAATAATGGCTAAAAAAAGGACTCCTATACAGATATAATCTGTTCCACAGTTTTCCCAAGGTAACGAGCATAAAATGACTAATAACTACCAAAGGTGATAGCAGAAATCCTTTTCTTCCTCAAATATGAATGTTTAATGTAAAGTGCAAACCTAATGCAAAATTAGTTTTTGAAGTAATCCATATTTTTCCTAAGCTGGCAATCTGGGTGGATGTTACTTTGAAACTGAAGTAATAAATGAATGAAATAAAAATGTGGGTTGCAAAAAGAAAATTAATGAGCTAATAAACCAGCACAACAGCACAGCTAGTTTACCTCTAGCCTCTGAGACAGGCTTTTTACTTGAGCTATATCTCTATTAGGGATATGTGCAAGTTATAAAATTTGTATTTGCATGGTAGCTTTTTTAATACAAGCTTCTCAGTGTACTGAAATCCAGTTTATTGGACCGATATAACAAGAGAATTGTTTTCTTCAGTTTCTGGATGATGGGAATGGAGAAAGGAGGCAAACACATTCTATTATTTCTGCCACAGAAACGGCTCCCTGAGGCAAGGGAGCACCATGGGGGAAATCATGTCTGGAGTGACGGAAGAATTTGGGTTAATACAGGTTCCTGCAGGAATGTGAAAGATTGGGTTTAAAACCCTACAGAATTGACAGGCTCCTTGCCAGGCATGTCCTCCCAGCATGGGACATGGGACAGTGTTTGGAGCATGTGATAAACAAAAGCATTCTCGAGTGCTGAACTCCAGCTGTGAACCTTTCATTTCCGGAGCATAATTGGTTGAGGAGGAATGTCAGAAAATAACATGCTTTGAACTTGGGTTCCTCTAACCTTTCTCTGAATTCTCCAGGGCTTGAGTCATCTACACCAGCACAAGGTAATTCATCGAGACATCAAGGGACAGAATGTATTGCTGACGGAAAATGCAGAAGTGAAACTAGGTGAGAGTGGGTTAGAGCTCCTGGAAACTGCGGGTGAGCTGGCTGGGGTGGAGCAGGAAAACTGGCTTGTACATGACCTGGAGAAAGAGGATGGGTACCAAGAATTCCTCTGTGGGTTTTGTTACGTTGGCTTTGATACATGACCTTGGGTGTTGACCAGGTGCTGTACCTCAAACTGCCAGGTTCTGCTTGCAGAGATGCACTTGCAGTAGTGTTTGTGCTCAGACAGCTCTGCCACAGTACAGGTTAGGCAACCAACACCAATATTTCATGCCCTGGATTGAAAATTGCCCTGTGTTCATCTCTAGATATTGTCAGGGGCTTTTCCCCCACAGCTGCATAGCAGTGTCCTGGAGGATAATCCATTTTCAGTTTGGCATGACATAATACAGACTCCTTTTCCAAGATAACCTGATGGAGGGGTTTAATTTGCAAGAACTACTCTGAATTTTGTGCAGTCTGTTAGTCACTCTGGAGAGGAGCAGGCACTGGTGAGGAAATACATGGAAGGCAGCAGATCAGTGCAAATGATGTGCTCACATCCTCACCTGTCCAGTATTGATGTTATTAGGGCTGTCCTTGCACAATTAGTTTATGCTGGTGATGGAAGATTCCTTAAACTCATTATGTGTGGTGCAAGCCTGGTTTTCCCATGCCTCCTCTCTCCCTCTACAGCAGAATAAAACCCTGGCTTAACAGATGGCACCACCAGCTCATTGGGCTTTATGCTGGTGAAGATTCCTCTCCAAGGGGAAATTCTCCAGGGCAAATCTCCAGCCATTGTGTTGTGCAAAGTGCAGTTAGTGGACCATAGAGTATTTTCTCATTGGTTTGATTTCATCATTTTTTGCTTCATTTTGCAGCTCTGTGCTTGACATTTCCCATGTGCCTTTGTCCTTGGCCCTTAGTTCCTTAAGTCTTTTGCATTTCTGCCATTTGCAGCAAGAATTTAGGTAGAAAAATGAGGCTTCCACCAGTATTTGGCAGGCTTTAATTCAAATGAGCAAGAGTAGAACAAAGGCTGCTGCTTATTCATGTTGCTAACCCTGTTTCTCATTAGTATGAGGAGCTGTGATTTCTTTTCATTGCCTCCTGGCAAGGAGGAAAAGGCACAGGGTTTCATACAAAACCTGGACATCAGATGATCAGGTTTGTCCTTGACTGACCTCTGTTGATGCCAGCAGAGATCAAACAGGAATGTCTTCAGCCACGTCTTCCTTTCCTGGCTGTGCAGAGTTGTTCTGAATGAACACAGTGTTTTACATCGAGCAGCAGAGTGCTGCTCAGGTTTGTCTCTGACCTTATGATGCCCCATTGTCTCCCTGCTGCAGTGGATTTTGGTGTCAGTGCCCAGCTGGACAGGACGGTGGGCAGGAGGAACACCTTCATTGGGACGCCTTACTGGATGGCCCCCGAGGTCATCGCCTGCGATGAAAATCCCGACGCCACTTACGACTTCAAGGTACCTAAACATCTTCCTACCTAAGCATCTTCCTGCTCAGGAATTCTGTATATCATTGCAGCACTGAAAAACACATTGGCAAGCAGCACAGGCTCCTCCTGCTTTCTGGCTGTGGGATTTTGGGATACCAGTTCAGATCCAATCTGAATCTTTGTTGTGCTGTTCACATATCCAAATTTACTGTGAGGAGTCTTTCCCCGTGTGGAGAAAGGTGTCAGACTCAGGCTTCCTACCTGCTACCCTGCTTTTTGGTGCTGTGTATTTAAATACTTCAGTCAAACAAGCTGTATTTGCTCTATTTACTCTGGGGAGGAGTCAGGTCAGGTTTAGAAAGGGTAAAATCACATTCTCTGGCCTGCAGGCTGATATTCGCAGGGAGATGTGAAGGCTGCCACACAATCAGACGTTTAGGGGGCTGACCTACTTTTCACATGTCTCTCCAGCCTGTTTGAAGTTTATTTTTGGATCCGTGGCAGCACAACATCGCTGCTGAGTTATAATGTGGCACAGAGCCCTGTGCCATGCAGCAGATCCACAAGAAGGTTAGGAGTCCCACCTGCCCATTCAAACTACAGTGAGGTCTGATGTTGAAAGCAGGGAGAGCTTAATATAGTTTATCCTGTTTCTGCCTTACTACAAGTTGCTGGACACACATCTGTAGAAATATCCCTTAGGTTTTTGTCCCTTGGTTTTTTGAAGTGTCCAGAACTTGAATTTCCAGCTCCAAACCTCCTAAGGTCCACTGAGTGTATCCAGAGAGGAGGGCAGGGCATTGACCATGAACTCTGGGGGGGAAGCTCAGGCATGTATGAAGCTTGCTGTACTTCTGTTCATGTGCATGCTGAGAGGTCACTTTGCAAGGTGATGTTTAAAAAGGACTTTGAGACCCTCTGGTGTGAGCTGCTTTCTAAAAGTAGAGCACTCTAATGTAACAGAGCCACAGCCAACTATTGTGATACAATTTTGGCTGCAATTACTGATTGTTCAGAGAAATTTTTGAGAAATGAATGATTTTAAGGAAGCCAAATGATGCTTTGCTATTGCAGCCATTTAAGTGCATCAATAAACTTTTGAACTGATGCTTTTCCAGAGAGCAGCTCTCCAGACTGAGTTCAGACTCTGGGTTACAGAAATTGTTAATGATGGGGACATGTAGAAATAGTTTAATCTCCAATTACTTATTCCACTTTGATTAACCAATTACAATAGGCATTTCCTCAGCTCTGCTGAGGGCAGTGCTTCATGACAGGGCTGCACCCTGCTCTGGCTGCTCTCACCACTTCCCCACCGACAGCTGCTGGTGCAACGCTCTCATTAATCCCTCATTAATAGCTTTTTGTTGATATTTTTTTAAAAAAGGACTGATATCTTCATAGGCTTCTTCTACCCTCTGAAATCCCCGAGGATTTTCCTCTTGCCAGAATAACTGGGGCACTTAATATGCTGTGGACTGATGCACAAGCTCCAGGACCAGAATCCCTCTATTGTCCCTGAGGATCAGATGCTCACAGCGAGCCGGGCGTTTGCCTCTCTGAAGTTGGCTCTGGCCATTTTCCCGTGGCTGGGGGTGTGGAACAGGAGGCTGACATTGCTGATTGCTGCTGACATGCTCCATGCAGGGTGCTTTCAGAGCTCCTGGTGATGTGGGAGCCACTGGACATTAGTCCATACCCCAGATCATATCATTGCACCTGATGCTCATGCTTTGAAGTAGGGTGGGGAGGATGTAAATGGTAATTATTTCTTTTAAAAGGGATGCAAATTAGATGCTCTCAGGTTTAGCTGACTGGCTTAAAATACTGAATACAAAAAATGAGATTTATAGGGTGAGAAAAGGAATCCTCACAGGCTTAATCTGTTGGACAAAAAGCCCCTGATCTCACTGTTTTCTTAGCCAAAAAAAGATGCTTGTGTAATCTGTGGAAGGAGGCAGTAAATACCTCCTCACATAAATAAACCACTTTAAAAAAGAACAAATAGAAACCCCCTGTTGTTGAGGTTATTTGTTGTTTTTTTCCCCAGCCAATCTTCCTTTTTTTCTTTAGAGATATCTTGTCAATAAGCTTAGAATCAAAAGGAGGGGGAGAAGGGAGCCTGCTTCCCTTCCCAAGTCAAGGCAATGCAAATACATTAGCAAAACATCCTTTTGCTGGATGGACTGAAAGGCTTTTCAGTCTTAAAAATAAAAACTACTCCAAAAAATCCTGAATTCCAGATCATTATAAAATGTGTGCTTCCCGCTGAGTTTTCTGCTTTCTCTGGGAGACTTAGAGAGGATGTTAATCCCTTTCTGTATTCCTCCAGCTTTAAGATCACTTGGCATCTTGCATATAATACTGGGCACCTCAATATGGAAAGACACATTAGGAATTTGGAAGGAGTTCAGTGGCAACCCAGAGGGAAGGGGTCATGTGTGCTGAATCATGTGGAAAGACTGTGATAATTAAGTATGCAGCAGAAATCCCAGCTGACCAGAAACAAAGAATGGATGAGAAAGGGCTGAATGGATGTGAAAGGGCTGAAAATAAGATTTGAGAGAGAATTTTTAGCCAGGTACAAAGACGTGTAGCAAGGACGGCATTTGTTTAGGGAGAACTTGAGCTAAAAAAGGGAAAGTGCCTTGAAATTGGAGATGCAAGTTGCCTTTCCTGGAGGGTGTATGTGAAAAGGTGCTTGTGGTTCCCAGAGGCTCTCTCTAGCTCTGAGAGGCTTTAGGGACTCTGTACTGGGAAAAACAACCTTTCTGGGATTTAGTCCCTAAATGGTAGGTTTAGAGGCTTGAGGCAGTTTAGAAAAGAGCAGCTCTTGAACTGGAGAGGAGACAAGTGGGACTGCAGGGACATGGTAGAAAGCAGGGCAAGGGAAATATGGATGTACAAGAGGAAGGGTGGAAGGCAGAGACCATCCCTTCCAGCCTTAGGTAAAACCACCAGCGTTGGTCTGAGTCGTGTTCCCAGTCCAACAAATGGGTTGTACTCATTTCCAGACACCAGGCATGTACAGCCTCTGCCTCCTGCTCTGCCAGGAGAGCCAGTCCATCCACTGGGGCTCCTTACCAGGGATAGGGGTACAGCCACAGCTCATTAGTGATGGTGGGGTGGGGAGGAGGCACTGGAGGGCAGCTCACTGCTGCTGTCTCTCAGGGAGCTGGGGATTCGAGTGTTCCTGTTTGCAAGGGAGATGGTGGAAGGAAGAGTGTTACAGGTATGAAATCAAAGTTTCCTGAATAGGTGCGTTGTCTCTGTTCTGATTCTTCAGGATACTCAGGGCTGAGCAAAGCTTGGGGGCAGAGTAAATAAATGTGTGCATTTCTCCTTCCACTGGCGATGTCCCCTCTGCTTTCTTTCACAGAGTGACTTGTGGTCTCTGGGGATAACAGCCATCGAGATGGCCGAAGGTGCTCCACGTGAGTAGAGTCATGGCTCTGTTCATTATCCCTGGGTTGTAACGTGCTGGGTTTGCTGAGCACCAGCCAGAGCTTGTCCCTGTGCAAGAATACCCCAAGGTTTTCCCTGGGCTTGCTGAGGTGGAGCTCACAGCACCCGTGGGGACAAAGCTGATGGCCAGCATGGCCCAAGGGGTGGGGTGGGCAGTGAGCAGAGGCAGACCTGTAGACACCTGATACATCTTTGAGCACTCTGGGACATGGTTTCCTCAAATAAAACAGATGAAGAAGGGGGGGACTGCAAGCAGGTAAAACACCTCAGAGCTGGTGTGACGCTGGTAGTGACGTGTTGTGTTCACCTGGGTGCACCTGCATGAGTCACACTGTCATGGTTTTCAGTGTTATCCTGGGGCTGTCCCTGCTGGAAAATGCAAGTAAATAAAGCAGAGCATTGTGCTACGTGGAGTGGCTGTCTGACCCATTGATCTCAGCACCTGGAGGGGCAGGAGCAGAGATGTCCCCAGCCAGCCCCTGCAGTGACCCTGGCAGTGCTGGTGACACTCACACCCCTTGGATGGGGACATCAGCCCTCACCCCAGGCTTGGGGGTTATCTGTGGGGGATTGTTGCTACAGTCATCCTGCCATGAGGGTCTGGCTGCCTCAGGGGAAACACAGATCTCCCACTTGGATGTCTGTACAGTATTTAATGCCTCTTCTTACAAATTGCAGCTCTGTGTGACATGCATCCCATGAGAGCCCTCTTCCTCATCCCCCGCAACCCGGCCCCAAGGTTGAAATCAAAGAAGTGGTGAGTGTTTTTCTCAATCTTCAGGGACTCTGAAAACATTTCTGGAGCAACCTTTTTTCTGCAGCTGAGCACGCTGGGGACATGGTGTTGATATTTTTGTAGTTTTGGGGGTTGGCAATGGTCTCCAGCATCACTCTGGTGAGTGCAGTTCTGGGTTTTGGTGTCCTATGGAGAGGTAATTTGTTCTGAAGGATCCACTGTGGGATGGAGGCCTTCCTTGGTGTGCAGAGAGAGAAACACACTCACCCTGCCATTTCACAGTGCAGAGTTGGCTTTTCCAGGGCAGTTTGTGCAGCCTCAAGTCTGATGACACTTTGCTTGGCTCCTGTTTAGTTCCAGTCAGGTTCCGCTCTCAAGTGGAAACATATATCCAGGCCAAAAAAAAAAAAAAAAAAGAGGATGGTTTATCTTGAAGGCCCAGGAATGCAGAGATTTGTACTTAGTTTGGGCTTTATTTTAAAATTTTGCAGGAAAAGATACATCACTGTTTTGGAAAAAAAAAAAAAAAAGAAAAAGGAAAGAAAGTGAGGCATGCCAATAAAAACCCACAGGAAAAATATGCCTGCAGCCCAGCCACATGTTGTTTTGTTACTGTATGTTCTGTATTGATGGAAGTGGAGTCCTTAAAAACACTTGTCTTTGGTTAGTGCTGTTTTCCTGCCCCAGGTTCAGCAGTGGGTTAGTCAGGAAAGAACTGCCACATGTTAGAGAGACAGTGCTGCCCCTTGTTCCCAGATGGGCTGAGCTCACAGAGGGAAGCTTTGCCTCAGTCCTTTAAATTTTGCTTAATATCTTATTGATTACACACCAATAAAAAGGAGAAGTGCCCATGGTATGTACTGATGACACTTGGAGCGACAGCAGCAGCAATTTTATTGCTGACAGAGGAGTGAGAGGGACATGGAGTCCTCTGCTTTGGACTCAGCCCGTGGTGTTGGGCTTTTAGGACCAGCCTAAAAACTCACCCAGGCTTTGGCAGGAGGGATCTGTTTTGTCAGCCTGATCATCAGCTGCTCCAGTACCAAACCAGGAGGAGAGGGACCATTCCCAACTGGCTCTGCAGAGAGTGTCAGATACTCTTGCTCTCTTTGCACGACCTTTTGAGGATACCATTAGTCAGCTGAGAAAATAGTGTGGGTGCTTGTTTTCTGCCAGATCACCAGTCTGCTCCTTTGTTATCCTCACTCCTACAGCACAAAAAGGATTGTGAGACTTGAGAGTTTATTTTTCATACAAAAGTGCTGTTTATTCAGCAAAGACTCCCTCAGCCTCCAGGCAGAGGGGAGCTGATGAAAGCAGATTTTGAGCAGGATGTTTCCCCATGTCCTTAAGGTAAAAATGGGATGGAATTTGTGTTTTAGTCCCTGCCCTACGGGATGTGCTTAGTGCAAGGTGGGGTGTTCCTGGGCTCCACCTTCCCACACGCATCTGGGCAGCTGTCCCAGGTTTGCACATCCTGTGGGGTCTGCCTGGGGTCATTTGTTCTGTCCAGAGTCCTGCTCTGCCTGTGCCTGGGATGTCATCCTGGGGGCTTTGATGGAAGGATCTCCTGGGAAGCCACAGTGTCATAAAACTCCAGCTCCAAGAGGCAGCTGGGTGCTCACCTGGCCTCTGCTACCCTTCCATGAGCAAGCAGGCATCCCTGGTATCCATCAGAGCTGGGACATGAGTACCTCAGGTACCTCAGACCTCTGTTCATCTTCCAAGCTGTTGTTGCTCCAAAAAAAAAAATCCTTTGGAAAGCTCCAAAGGATCCAGATGAACCTTCACCAACTCCTTGAAAGCAAATTTTTACAGCATTTTCAATGGCACTGAGCAGCTTTGCTGTCCTTGGCTGATCTCTCAGCTGGAGGTTTTTGGGCCTTGCCAGGATGAGTCCTGGCATTCTGCAAGCCTTTCCCAGGAAGAGTGGAGATGTTTCACCAGGCTTTCAGGGTGGCTCCCTGGCAGTCAGTGGGTTGATTTTCACAACCACAGGTCACAAGAGCAAAATGGAGAAAGGTTCAGCTTGACTTTGTCCTTGGTTTTGTGCACAGCAACACATAAACAAAAATACACTAAATAGGAAGACCATCTTCTTCCTTACATGTAAAAGTAGTGAAGAGACTTCAGGCCCTTAGAGGCTAAGTCAGGAAAGCCAAGAGAGAACACAGACAAGAGAGCCTGCCCTCTGTTAAAAATTGCAGAGAAGAAAATAATTTTGTTGCTTGCTAAATCCTCAACCTAGCTTTTAAAACAAGGCTGTGTTCCTATGGAATTAAAAAGTGTTTGGTGTATCATTTTCTTTCCCAATTAAAGCCAGCCAGCAATGGAGCTTTATTTTCCTCTTCCCCTCTTTGCAGGCAAAATGAACTCGAACTTCAGTGATTTTGTTCCCATAAACCTTCTCTAGCCCTGCCTTGTAAAAGATGTGAAACCTCTTTGTTAATGAGGTGATATTTGCACTGTGATACCACTTTTCATCCAAGCAGCTGCAAAGGCTTTGCAAACATTGATTTAAGCTTTGCAAACCCCAGGAGCTGGAGGAACGTGTGTTGCAGGAAGGTGGACTGACCTGGGGAGGGGAGGAAACGTGTGGTGGAGCCCTCCTGGATCAGAGCCAAGGAGAAAGCCCTGGTCTTCAGCTCCAGTGAGGGCTGAACTGTGCCACTGGACAGAATGGCTTGTTTGAGCGAGGAAGATTTTGGGAAATGCAGCAGCCTGAGCTGGAAAATTTACAGGAAATCCCTGTCCATAGCTGCTCAGGCAGCAGAGGTGTCTTGGGGCATCAGAGGGCACTGGGACCCTCATCCCATCACTTCCAGGAGGATAACTTTTCACCTGTACTGTATTTGCACATGCTTGGACCACACATCCAGGACTAGAGTCTCTCCAGCTTCACAGCAACAAGGGAGAATCATATTTTAGAAGTGTATTCATTTTGAGCATCACATTGATTGTCCCTTCTGAGTATACTGAAACACTGTTTCTCAAGGCAAGGTGGGGAAGGCAGATTTGCTCCATTAGCAGAGCTGGAGGGAAGATTTAATTGGATGCAGTAGCATATTTTATTTTTGCATCTCAAATTGTATGGATTAGCACTTAAAAGATAAATCACTTTTAGTCTGACAGCTTAAAAGTGAAATCCCTGAAAGCTTATTGTTTTACTTCTAATGCAATTCTGTAGTATCTGTTGGCTTCTGACATTAATTTATATTCATTTCCTTATTTGCTAAAGCAACATAGACTACAGTAGCCTGTCAACATCTTCCTTTCTTGTAAATCCCTGTTCTCTTGAGTTTATAATGTGGTGAAATTAGTTCCAGGAAAACTTTGAATATGCAGCACTTGAGACTAAGAGAAATTTGTGTATTAAAGATTTGGCTGAAACTGTTTTATCTGAAATGGAATGTAACTTTGTGGGCAGGAAGGCTTTGAGGAGGGCAGGACTCTGTTCCCATCTTTATCAAATGAATGTGTCCCAGTCTCTTGGATCAGAGGGTCTGGGGCTTGGTGCCCCTCAGCCCTGGTGGGTTGTGATGCTGCTGAGAGAATAAGGAAGGGCTGCAGGAAGCAGCATCACCCAAAGGCTGCCTGAGCTCTACTAAGCCCTGCAAAGTTGGGACTTAAATCTTTAAAAAAAAAAATAAAAATTAACCTAGCTTGTCCCACTCACTCTAACAAAGGTGCATCTCCTGAAACACTGCTCCAGGGGCTACAGAATACGAGAAACAGGCATTGTGTTTATATCTGTGTGTGTTTTATCTTGTTTCTATCTGCAGTTTCACAGTTCAGAGGGAAGGGAGTAGGAACACTCTCTTGCTTTTTCTTGGTTGCCATTGGTGCCATCTTGCTTTGGTGATTCTCTGGTCATACTGATGGCTCCCAGCTTTCTGGGATCATGAGCGAGAACTGAGAAACATCTCAAGTACCAACAAGTCTTTTTCACTTTCTAACACAAGAATCAATATATTTACTTGTCATTTCTGTACCTTCCTTCCGTGTTCTTGACCAGGTCTAAAAAGTTTCAGTCCTTCATTGAGAGCTGCCTAGTGAAGAACCACAGCCAGAGACCAACCACGGAGCAGCTGATGAAGCATCCCTTCATCCGAGACCAGCCCAACGAGCGGCAGGTCCGCATCCAGCTCAAGGACCACATCGACAGGACTAAAAAGAAGAGAGGAGAGAAAGGTCAGTGGACAAGAGAGATGGGTTAGTGGAGAAGCAGCAGCTCTCTGAGCAATCCTTAACCTCAGACATCCCTGTCTGGGCAACCCGTGACCTGTGCCATGTGCTTGGGGATGCCTTGTGCAGACTGAGGCACATCCACGCAGGTGGAACTTCTGGGTAAAAGAGGGAAGACAGAGAGGACTGGGTTGCCCATGGTCTCAGTACCAGTCCCCCTCATTCAGATGGCTGAGTTTGTTTGCAGTCTCATTAAATTCAATAGGTGTGATCATTCGTGTGGTTTGGGGGACAGATTTTTTTGTTTGGTTTGTTTTCTCTCAGTCATTGAAATTAAAATAAATACCTGTAACTAAACAATTGGTGTTCATGCAAAGCAGACAGGTGACTATCATTAGAGTTAATCAGTGTTTTTAATTTTTTTTTTTCCTAATGAAAAATGATGCCTTTTTTTTAGTCCAGGTGGTAATTTCCACATGGAACATCTAAGCTTTGATTCATTAAAGCGTGTGTATAAAATTTACGTTTGCATAGATCGGTGCTGGCGTGTGGGAGGGTAAAGCTGCTAAGCTGAATTTTCCCCAGCTCATGTACTTCATGCCAAGTGTGTTGATCTACGTGACATCCCTGCAGCACCAGCGATGAGCAGAGCTGTGCAAATGAACATCCAGATAAGACCCTTGCCCCAAAGCAATTCCGCTGACTAGGAATAACCTATTAAACTGAATGTTTTCAGTGAACTCTCTAGGCCCTATCAAAGTCCTCTGCAAGAAAGATCAGATAGCAGAAGAAACTTGTTAAAGTATTCAGCTGCTTGTGAACTGAATTTTAATTTGAAAGCTCATTTGTAGAATCCAGCAAATTAATACGTTGCTATTTCTCTTCTTATTGGTAGCGGAATTAATTTTTCATGCGTACCTTCCAGCCCCTTGTAATAGATTTCACTACAATCAAAACAATAAAATGGGATCCCAGTGAAGTATTAAATGTGTTTAGTCTGGCAAATGAAGGTTGGACCCTAGAGATGGAGAGTAATTGGATAAATGCAAGCCTTTCTTTGACTATAATTCCCTTCATCCGATAAAGATGATATCCCAACAGAAATTGCAGTATGTAACACAACATTGCAGTGAGCTTTTATGTAGATATCTTCATTGCCTGGAAATTACATGGATTTGCATAGGAAGAGCATATGTTTAGGGAAAGAGGAGCTGGTGCCTTCAGAGCCTTGGTTAAATCCCACTTTTCTGTGGCTGTGGCTCCAATAGCTGGTGGTGCAACTTCTGTTGCAGAGCTATCCTGAGGAAGGGGGTCACTCACTGTCATTAGGAGATAATTTCTTATTTCAGGGACACCCCCATCAGTTAAGGGGCTGTGGTTGTTAGGGCTGTTGCCCACTCTGCTGATGCTTCCCAGGCCTTGTGGCCCCCATTAAAGCACAAAATGCAGAGGACTAATGCTGCTTATTCTTGGTCATGCGAGGTAAAGAGAATTGGCTGTTCTGCCTTCAGAGCTCTGGGGTTTTCAGCCACTGGAAAAACAAATGAATCCAGCAAAGGGCACTGATGAGCAATTCTGTTCCTAGATGAGACAGAGTATGAGTACAGTGGAAGTGAGGAGGAGGAGGAGGAAAATGACTCTGGAGAGCCGAGGTAAGAATCAGCATTTCATTTGTGCCCTTACATCCCTCTAGATCTGTATAAAATCAGCTTGGATTATGGGCTCATCTGAACTGGAAATGGAAAAAGGACAGTCTGAGCACTGAGTTCTGTTCCCTGGCAGAACAGAGGAAATTCTCACTGCTGGGTGGTTCATAGGTGTAAGTGATGCTCTGGATCACCGTAACCAAAAGCTGGGGAAGAAAACCCCATTGCCTGTGGGATCTGCAGCACCACATGGTGCTGTCATGGGAATGTGGATATTGAGATGTGGAAAAATGTGAGGTGAAATTAAAAAACTCTTTAAAATGTGATTCCTTACATCCAAGTGTAACTCCCTGTTTCCATGTAATTTTTCAGCATGAAACCTCCCAGGTGTTGCTGCAAGCACTTTGGGGCTGGAACTTTCTTTGGTGACATTTTTCAGAGCCGTTGTAATTAGTATCAGGTTATTCCATTATTTCACTGAGATAATGTAGTATTTTAATAGCTGGCAATGATTCATGCTAAGTGTGCTTTGTGCACAGCTAAATATAGTGTGTGCCAGCCACTGCAGCACAAGAGGCTTTGGTTAGAAACTTCATGTAAAGGAAACCTTTCCATTTACAGTGAGTAAATGACCGGTGAGCCATGAGCAGAGCTCTGTCACCCTGCCCTGGCACTTGCAGGCCCCCATCCTCCCACCCACTGCTCCCAGATGTGTGGAACTGTCACAGTACGACACGAAACGAACCACACACACACGACACCTTTCCTCGAGTAAGGCAGAAGAAAAAGAGGAAGTTTATTATAAAACTCTGACTTATGTAGGTTACAAATATTGTATTGGTTTAACAGGTGGCCTTCTCTCAGACCACACTGGTCAATCCAGAGGTCCTTCAATTCTCACTTCCTTTAAAAAAGAATGTAAACGATTGTTGTTTACAGAGATGTGTGTGGGAACTGACTCCAGGAATTTAAAAACATCAGAAGGCTAGAAAGCAAACGTGCAAAGCTGAGGCGACATGGAACACTGCTCCATCGGGTGTTCGGTTGCTGTTGGGATGGAGGGGAGAGGAAAATCACACAGGGGCAAGAGGCTCAAGGCTGCAGGGAAGGGATGTGCTCTGATGCTTCTCCTGTGTGCAGCTCCATCCTGAACCTGCCCGGAGAGTCGACGCTGCGGCGGGATTTCCTGCGGCTGCAGCTGGCCAACAAGGAGCGCTCCGAGGCGCTGCGGCGGCAGCAGCTGGAGCAGCAGCAGCGTGAGAACGAGGAGCACAAGAGGCAGTTGTTGGCCGAGCGGCAGAAACGCATCGAGGAGCAGAAGGAGCAGAGGAGAAGGCTGGAGGAGGTAACTGGTCAGGGCTGAGCTGGTTTTGGGTGGAGCAGCAGGATTTCTGGTGGCAGAAATCCCAAGGGACTTGGCAGCCCAGTGTAAGGTCATGTGCTGACCTCTCTATCAGTAGCCCCAAATGTTTTGTTACACCGGTCAAGCCCCTCTGCTCATCCTTTTGGCATTGCCACCTCTGGCCACTCTCCCTACCATAGCAAGTGTTGCCAACTTTTGTGAAGTTGAAGTTGTATTTTGCTATAAATAAACCCTTGGTATACCAAACCTAGAGGGGTCCTTGGGACTACTGAGCAGAGCTAGCCCATGATTGGGGTGATGGCTGTATTCAGTTGAGGTGGGCAATCCAGCATCTGTCAAGTTCATTATCATTATTTGCTCCTGTGGACTGTTACAGTTGAGAAGAAGCTGAAAAGCTCCATTTGTCCTATCCCTGGATCCACCTGCCATTTGTGTCCCATTTAATCCCTAATTTCAACCTCAGTCCTTACAGTCCCTGCCAATTACAATTTCTCTTGCAGGAGAGGGGCAGATGCCTGCCTGACTTGTGAAATGATCCATATGTGCCCCTAAGGATAAGATTTCATTACCCTTGTCTTAGCATACCAGCCACAAATGCAGTCGGTCATAAAATTATCCACCCCATTTAAAATCCAGCTGCAGATTTGACCGTGTGACTTTGGGTGTCCCTGAGCTGCTCAGCCTGGCCATGTGCTCTGGAGGAAGTGCTTGCTTTTGCTTTAGCTCTTGGTTCTTGTATTGAAGAAGTTCACCCAAGAATAAAGGAGCTTTTCCCCATCTCTTGGGCCTTTTTGATGGTGTTTTGCAAAAAGACACCCATTCAGACACACTCTGAATTCAGCCCAAGTGACTCATTAAATGGTTCATAAGTTGAGGGTCATTAAATTAGCTTTCTGAAGAGGTCACCAATATGTCTGATAAAAGGATTTGTGGTAAATGGACCATTAGAGCATCCACCCCCTTAATTTGCACAAGCAAGAGTTCTATTACTCTGGTCACCAGTCTCTCCCTGTACTGGGTAATGCCTCAGGCCAGGAGCACAGACAGGAAGGAATTTCAAGCAGCTGATGGTGATGATGGTGATAGTATGGCCCCTCTTCGAGGTGGTCCTCTGAGCCCCTCCAGGGCAAAAATCAAAAATCCCAGGCAAAGCATTTTTTCAGTCTGGTAAATATGTAGGTCTGATGTGTTGTCAGAGCACAGTGTTCAATACTTTGTAGGTCAGGCTTTGCTAGAGCCCTGCACCAAGCCTGGCAAGCTGCTTTGGGAGAGGGGCAAGGTTTGCACATAGAGACACCCCAAAATCCCCAGTGGATGTTCGTGGGTGCTGTTGTAAGGAAGCCTGGTTCTGCCTTTGTCCCAGCCTGCTTGCTGCAAGCAGTACAGGAGCAGAACAACAGCAGAATAAAAGCAGACACCAGATTAGCTGCAATCCTGTAATGAATACAATGCTTGCTGCTGCATTAATATGTTCTCTTCACATAGGAGAAAATTGTTCTCTCTTTGCTGCTTCCCAGGCAGGTTTTGAATGGAGGACTAATCCCTTTGCTAAGCTGGAGAGCTCTGCCCTGAGCTGCAGAGTTGCTGCCTTGCTGGGCTGGGCTGTGCTCAGTCCCCTGGGCTCTGCCAGTTCCCTTCTGTTGTGTCCCCAAGTCATTAAAAGTTAATGCTACCATAGCCAGGATTTAAACCCCAATGCTTTTTCTAGTGGCTCTGAACAGCCCCGTTGGGCTTTTCACCCACTGCCTTCTTCCCAGCTGCCTTACAGCTTTTGGACCTGAGTTGAAAGGCAGATGTACTGGAGCAAAGCTGGCTAAGAGGTGTTTGCAAGCTCCTGCCATGTCAGAGGAGTGGGGAAAGGCAGGGAGGCTGTAGTTGAAGAGCATCCTCTGCCCCCCTTGGTGTGATCAGTCCCACGGGCTCAGCCAGGGTCAGGGCAGGTGCTGGGGCCAGCTGGCAGCTGTGGTAGCCCCAGCATCTTCTCAAGTGCCCATTTCCTCAGGTCCATCTGGCCAGATTTAGCTTCATCTGCATCCAGGCAGAGTAAAACAAGTTCTGTTCTCTATTAGACACCGTTTGCGTGGCGAGCAAGGAACAGCTGAGTTGCTATGGTGAGGATTAAAGCTGGAGTCCTTGAAAGAGGTAGAGACCTTCTGTTGCAAACGTGGTGGGTCATGGCAGTGGTGAGGACAGATGCTCCCCAGCATGGCTGGCTGTGGCTTTGCCAGCTGCAAGGTGCCCTGAATCTGCAAAACCAGAAAATCTGTAAATGCAGAGATTAGCAAATAAAGTTTCATCGCTGCTGCAGGGATATAGTTTGGTCTTTGCCCTTCCCAGATATTTTGGGGGCAGGAAGCATCTGATGAGCAGGCAGAGGTAGCCAACAGCAGCTGTAACAGCTGTGCTGAGTTTGGTGTGGCTGTCCTGAGGCTCCCAGCACATTCCATGGATGTGGAGTGCTGCTCCAGCATTCATACCCATCCCAGCAGCACCCAAAGGCTCCAGCAGCACCCAAAGGCTCCAGCAGCAGCCAGGCTGCTGCTGTTGGGCCTCTCTGCTTTTTCCTACGCCAGCTTTGCACAAACTTTCGTTGATGACTCTTGGCCACGGATTTATTTTGGTTAATGGGAACAGGATTTCTTCCATGCTACTTTATGGTCTGACTAAGATGGGGTGTGCCTCCAGCAGGCAGCGCTGATACCAGCAGATCTCTGGGGGAAGAGACCAGTGGAAGACTCAGATTACTGTGTTTTCAAAATAAATTTGACCTTTAAAACACAGTAGAGCAGCCGGGACAAATAAACCCTTGGAGCTGGTGGCTTTTGGGTCTCCTAAGTCAGCCTGTTCAAGCTGCCAAACATATTACTGTGTTTACAAAAAGAGCTCCTACTCATCATAAGATGCCGTGGAGGTGTCCAGGCTGAGGGAGTGAGTTGGCATTTGGGCTCAAGTGCAGCTCCAAAAGGATTGATGTAGAAGGATGCCAAGCTCAGAAATGCCTGGACTTAATTTGTGCTGGAGATGCACAGCAAAAGAGCTGAAGAAAGGCATTAGTGGGATAGCTGTCCCATTCCTCTGTCAGTGCAGATGTTCAGCAGGTTCATTTGGTGATTTTCCAATGCTGTCTTTAAATACTGGCAGGGGTAGAGCTCCTTCCCTTTCTCATGTCTCATCTAGCAGAGCTCAAAATGAAGGAATCTCATTTTTTCTGTCACCTTGATCTTCCTAAATGGGGATTTCTGAACCTCTCACAAAGTACCTCCCACGTTAGGGCTTTTTTGGGGAAATCCACCATCTCCTGATGCTGCTCTAACAGTCAAATGCATATAGAAAAAAGTCAAGTGAGGAAGTCTTTTGGTGGTCTCTGCATGCACTTCTTGGTGCCCCCGAGACCTTGCTGCCATCCTTTGCGTGTCTCCTTGCATCTGTTGGACACTTGGGCCTCCTTTTTCAGGAGCTGACCAATTTCCTTCTCTGAGTCTGAATCTTCTTTCAGGCAGCTGAAGAGATTTAGATTTGCAGCTGTCTTTAATTGCAGTGGAAGTAAAAATGCCCAAGCTAGCTTTGAAGCTGGGACTTTCATGGGAGCAGAGTTGCAGCTTTGTTTTCCCTCATGCAGAAAGTTGGTCTCATGAATTCAAAATGTGCACCAGAACTAACCCTCAAATTAGAGAATTAAATATCAATAGATCCAACAGCACTGCAGAAAATGTTTGTGTCATGCAGAAGGGTGAATAGGCTTGAATATATTTTAATTTTTCCCTATATATACATATATTAGATATATATAGTTCCCTAATCAGCCTTCCATTTGTTGCTGGCACAGAATGAGCCTTGATGCACTGGTTTAACCACTAAAACTCCAGCTGAGATGGAGGAATAACACATCCTGGGATCAGGAGCCTTTGGGATCCTGTAAGACAAATCTCTGTGCAGACCCCTTGGCAGCAGTGGGCAGATGGAGTTAGAGAGGGCTTTACATAACCTCATTTTTCTGCCATATTGTGGATTTTTTTCCTTTCTAGATATAAAATGAAGGTCAGATCATTACAGGGTATGTACAAGGCAAATCTAAGCATCGTGCTGTTTTCATTTCAGGTTTCAGTTAGTGCACTTACAGAGCTGGATGTTCAAGGGATAAAAAATTGCTGGTGCTCCTGTAAATGTTAACCAGCAGAAGACCATTGACTAGAAGAAACTCTTATCAAGCAATGCCAAAAAGAAAATCAGCAATTAATTATAGGTAAATTTAGGTTATCTAAAACGGTGGTTTGTTATTTTCTTCTGCATGTGGAGGTGTCCTGTAGCTTGTAGGAGCCTTGTCATTAAGATGACAGTCCCCTCACAGTTGTGTGGCACATGGGGACACTGCAGTGGTCCCAGCAGCATTCCTGCACCCATTTCCAAGGAGAACTGTGTTACAGCAGCTCCTGAGGTACAGTATGAGCTAAACCTCACGTCTCTCATTTTTCTTTGGTCAGGAAGCATATAGGGCTCATAGTTTCTGAAGCATGAGATTTTTCCTGCACGGGGCATCCCTTCATGGTGGTCCCAAGTAAAAGCTTTGCAGTGCTTCAGAGCAAATCAGATCCCTGTTTGCCATGGTGGGAAGTTCTGACCCAGTTTCTCTACCAGTGGGAAACACCTCTCCATGCTCCAGTGCTTGGTGTGTCAGGAAAGATGATGTTCCAGCCACAGTCACTCTTTCCCTGGTGGCTCAGATAAATGAGCCTGTCACAACAACACAACCACCTAGAATATTTGTTTTCATTTGTCACTTGGAATTCCCCTTCCACTTCTTTCCTGGCTCATGCTGGTGTTTGGGAGCAGCAAGCCAGGGTTTCCAGGAGCTTCTTTGTGTAAGTGTCAGTGCCTGTCTGAGCTCACAGGGTTCGAGGGCAGCTGCAGTTCTCTCACTGCTCGTAGCCCAGGCTGTTTCTGATCTAGCGAAGTGAGCTTTGCTCTTTGAAGTCCTTGTTTCATGCCAGGCCTCCAAGGGCCTTCCCACCAGAGGTTTTGCCTTTGTGTGTCTTCTCTCATCAATATTTAAAACCTGTCATAACTGGTGCAGTGCAAATAAGATCCCGTTCTGGCTTACGAGCAGCTACATATAGCTTTACCTGCAGAGTTATATAAATGCAGTCCTAATTAATTGGTGCTCTTGCCTTGCATGAATAATGAATCTGGATAGTGTAAATACACACAGTAGTTTCAGGGTTGGAGAAATGTGGGAAATGTGCTCCTGCAGTGGGAGAGGGGTGGCAGAAAACAGGGAGGAAAGAGAGATCTTTGAATCTTCCATTTTTTCTGTTTTTATGCACTTGTTTTCAGCTGCATCTCCCTGATCCAAATCCCTCTTTCAAAAATGGTCCCCATCATCCTGGGCAGAGTGGGGCATTGCTGGAGGCTTTGCCCACTGCAGTGCCAGGTCCTTTCCAGATGTTTGCCAGCTGCTGCAGCAGGGCCATACAGGGAAGGCAGGTGATTCAGCCCTGCTCTGCTGGACTGCAGTGTTCAGCTGAAGGTGCTGGTAAATGCTACCATGACAAATGACCTGCTTATAATGTGACCTGACAAGTGTGCTGTGGAGCTGGAGGGAAGTGCTGTGCTCCTGGCCTCTATAAATGTGTGTGTTGGATCCTGCTCAGAGCCTCAGCCCCAAGAGCCTGGCTGCAGCAGGGTGCAGGGGGCCTTTTAGTATCCAAAAGAGCATCAGGCCTGGCTCTGAAGGAAAGTGGTACCTGTGGGTCTTAATTCTCATTCCTGGAGTTAAACAGGCTTTTAGAAGGTTGGTGGTGAGATGCTGGCTTGAAGGAAAGGGGCCAGAAATGAGGCAAGCTCACTGGGGCACATGGTACCCAGGAAGGATGGTGTGCTACCCCCTCCTTGAGAAAATTGCTTTTGCCTTCTTTGGAAGGATTTGGATTTGTTCACCTACTAGACTGGAAATGAAGACCATTTGGGTGATTTTTATTTAAGAAATAGCTGTGGTATTCAGGGCCTTGCCTCCTGCCAGCCAAGCCCAGCCTACACAAGCATTATGTGCTTTATTCAGCAGTGTGGTAGTTTAAAAAAGCCAGCCATTAAAACCCACCCCAAAGCCAGTGTGACACAACTGTGACTGGAAGCTCAGGATAACACTTATTCAACACATTAGTCTGAAGATCTGTGCTTCAGAGGTCATGGGAGCAGTGACCATCACCTAAGGAGGTCGGGGAGTGCTGGTGAAGCCAAGAAATCCTGAATACCACCAGGATGCTGCAGAGTGACCGTGTCCTGGTGGTCAGCCCTCTGCAATTCCCAGTGCAGAGTTTCCAAAGCTGCACCCAGGCCCACATTCCCCTGCTGCCAGTGAGGACAAGCATGCACACAGGGGTAGCATGTACATCCCCTGCTTATGTGGGCAGCACCAGTGACTGTGCCTGGCGTGGGACACACTGGTGTCTGGAGCTGGCAGGTTATTTCAGGTTGGATGCAGTTTTTCCTTCCCTGAGGTGAGTGGAGCACCTCTGATAAATATGGCTATAGGTGGCCCTAAAGCTGTGCTGTAGCTCAAGGAAATGATTGGATTCCATGTGGATGTTACCTGTGGGTGAGAAGGCAGCAGCAGGACAGGAAGTGGCTCCTGATGGAAATGTTGGGGGTCTTTAAATGTTTGTTACAATATCTGTGGATAGATTTCTCTTCATGGATATCTGTTTGCAAAGATATCTGTAGATGTGTATCTCCACAGAGACACAAATATAGAGAATATGGAGGAGAATGCAGTATATAGTACCTATAGGTATCTACAAATAGATACAGATTTTAAATCTGTCTGTAAAGTGCCGGTTTCTGCAGAGCAGCAGTTTCACATGGAGTCATCTTGGTCTCTGGAATGCTCAGCCAGCTCTTCAGCTGCTTGCTCCAGCCCTCTCCACGATTTAATGACTGCATGGCATTGCCAGCTTCTCCAGTGACAGCGTTCCCACTGCAGTCTGCTCAGCCACTGTGTGTCGGCAACGGGAGAGGAAAAAAAACCAAAAAAAACAGGAAAGAAAAAGGAGAAAAAGGGGCCAGGTTTCTGCTTCAGCGGGTGCCTTCCCGTTGGCGTGTGGCTGCACCCAGGAGATGATGGAGATGCTGGAGTCAGGGCAGGCAGCTCCAGCAGGCAATCCCGGCGTTTGAGTGCCCTCTGCTGATGCTGGATGTGGTGCTGCAGTGAGGGGTCTGAGCAGCCTGTGCAGCACTGCAGCACTTTGCTGCCAGCCCCTGCTCCCGGGATGGTTTGGGCAGCTGGAGGAGTTAGGCTGGGTTAAAAGCAGGTGTGTGGGAGCTGCAGGTGCGCCCAGGGTGACTGACAGCAGGCTGTAGGTTGTCATCACCACAAAACACCCTGGATTGCTGTCAGCAAAGGTGCTACAGAGCAGAGCAGGCAGGGATGCATCCAGGAGGGAATGGGGCAGGCATGACCTGAGAATAGCAAGGGAAGTCACATCCTGCTCATTTGGTGCTTCAAAAACGAAAAACCCTTGGATTTTGAGTCTTCCTTGTTGGTTTCTGGTTTCAGCAAACATAAAGAGGGATGTATTTCCCTCTCAGTAGGCAGGAAGTCCCCTGGCTCTCTCCCTCATCCTCATGGGTGGGTTTGGGGCTGAGGTGTGTTACCTGTAGGTGATGGGCTCGTGTAGATCCCAGGTGTCCAAGGCCTGATGAAACCCCTGGTTGGCATTGCTGGAACATGGGGACCATGCACTTTCTCCCATGGCTTCATCTTCAGATGGAAGAAGAAATGATCTGGTTCTGGCTGGAAGGATGCTGTGGGTTCTCCACAGCCAGTGCCAAGCACCAGAGTGTGTGAGGATGGAGTGGGATCAAGGAGTCCCTCTACCACCCAAATGGACCAGCCTGTTGGCATCCTTACGTAGGTGGGAACATTCTGGGTCTGTGGGCAAGGAGACCCCAAAAATTATGAGAAAAAGGATATGGAACTCCCGGGGAGTGGGGTGGGGATGCTGACCTGTGTCTCCTGCCCCCCTACAGCAACAGAGGCGGGAGAAGGAGCTGCGGAAGCAGCAGGAGCGGGAGCAGCGCCGGCACTACGAGGAGCAGATGCGGCGTGAGGAGGAGAGGCGGCGCGCAGAGCACGAGCAGGTAACGGGGTGGGAGTGGGGACATCGCCTTCAGCACGAATTCCTCTGCTTCTAATCAGAGATTTTACTGTAAACACTCATTTTTTACCACTTGAGAGCAAATTGCTTAATTGTTAACACTGCGCGCGTCGCTTTCACTGCTGTTTATTTCTGTGTGGATCCACTTGCTGGCCCGCAGATGTGAAGGCACTTGATGCAGGTTTTCCACGCCCGGGTCAGATTTTTTGTTATTCTTGGGTACTGTTTGCCATTTCCCAGTAGTTTCCATTCTTGTAGAGTGGTGGACACCCTGGGCTCTTCGGGCAGGGATGGAGGGTGCCCGGGCTGATTGGTCAGATCTCTTGGGCAGGGTGGATGTGGGTTCCCACCTCGTTCTCCTTCCTCTTCGGAAATACTGGCTCTTTTACCTTCTCTCTCTTTTTCCTTTGATCCTTGCTGCCCATGCTTCCAGGAGTACATCAGGCGACAGTTAGAGGAGGAGCAGAGACAGTTAGAGATCCTGCAGCAGCAGTTGTTGCAGGAGCAAGCACTACTTCTGGTAAATGGGAGGCCACGGCCACGCTTGCCGCTTTCTGCCCGTGTCGCGTCCGCATGCACCCGCGTGCACCCGTGTCCCCCCAGTGCCTCCTGACATGCCCAGACGTGGGGGACACTGCTGTCACCACCCTAGCTGGAGCCTCCTGTCCTGCTCCATGGCTGCAGCATGCCTGGATGCCCCATTCTGCTCGGGGCTGGGTCCCCTCATGGTGCACGGCTCTCATTGCATCCCCTCTGCAGCATTGTCGTGTGTGTGCTCTCGTGAGAGGAGCAGCCCTGGTGGCTGCTGTGAAGTTTTGGAGGCTGTTTGCAGCATGTTGGGGTGTGTTTGAGCTGTTGTGTGCCTGTATCCATCAAACCCACCCTGCCATGCTATTCTTCGTGTTCTGAGTGAAGGCTTTTGTTTCCATTTCCTCGCAGGAACACTGTCTAGTCCCTTGTGTGCTGTTTGCATTCTAGATGTCCTCCTTTTTATTTAATTTGGGGTTTAGTTATTCTTTTTACTGCTGGTAGCTGTTACTGCATTTTCTTTTAATCTACAGGGCTATTTTTTTTTTCTTGCTATTTTATTTAGGAAAAACAAAAGCCCTCACACAAGCCGTTGCCTTTTGAAAGGACTTCTCAAAATTATTAACTCCTTAAAACTCAGAGAACACAGTTAGCTTTGCACTGTGGCTCTTCCCAGGATCAATTAATTGGTCCTACAGAGGAGTTGGCTTCAGTTGGGTTTTGTCTGACCATAAAATCATTAAATGAGTTGGTTTGGAAGGGACCTTAAAGACCATCTCTTTCCAACCCCCTGCCATGGGCAGGGATACCTTCCACTAGACCAGGTTACTCTGAGCCCCGTCTTGACCAGGTGATGTTTAGCATCTCATTGAATTGATATTTTGGTTTTCTATCCAGAAAAATCTGGGCAAAGTCAGTGGTAACTCCTAAGCAAATATCAGTGGGTCCTGCAGGGTTTCCCTGACAAGGCAGCACTCACATCTCCCATTCCTACCAAGCAGAAGAGTTCAGTGGCTGCAAAGCATCACTGGCAAAGTCACAACTCTGAATTTGTTGGCTCTGCTGTCTCTCCTTGGGGATGCTTTGCAGCTCAGTCCCTAGAGTCTTTCAAAGCAGTGAGCTCTGCCAGAAAACAACCTTTCAGATGCTCAGGCCCCAGTGTTGACCCAAACAGATGAATCTGCAGGTTGCTGGCTGGCTGGCACCTTGTCACTGTGTTTTCTCCTGGGTAGGAGTACAAGCGCAAGCAGCTGGAGGAGCAGCGGCAGGCAGAGAGGCTGCAGAGGCAGCTCCAGCAGGAGAGGGACTACCTGGTGTCCCTGCAGCAGCAGCAGCAGCAGCAGAGGCAGGACCAGAGGCCAGCAGAGAAGAAACCCCTTTACCATTACAAAGAAGGGATAAATGCCAGCGAGAAGCCAGCGTGGGCCAAGGAGGTAAGGCAGGGCAGGGAGGATGATGGTGCTCCTCTGCATCTGCAGGGCTGGGTCTGAAATACACACAGCAGGTTGTGTTCCACAGGGTGGGGATCCAGGAGATGCCATCAGCTGTGCCAGCTCGGTGCAGTGTGTCTGTGTATGTTTGTAAAAACAGGGGGAGGTTTTTCCATGAGGGTGTGCGAGGAGGAGAATGGATCCCTCCTGGAGGGGTTCAGCCGTGTCTGGGGGCTTGTGGACGTAGAATGTTAGGGGTTGGAATGGACCTTGAAGATCATCTCCTCATTCTCCTTCCTGGTATGTCCACAAGTCTGCAGGGCTCAGGGGTGAATGCAGAGGGTGATGGTTGTGAGGTTCCTTGCTGAGCCCTAATGCTGCATAGTCAGGGGTTGGGCAGCTTTTCCCTCCAGGCTCAGGGCTGTATCCCTTGGGGTTGCTCTTTCCTGATTTTTTTTTCTCTCAGGCAAAAAGAGGGGATTATAATAGTTGTGAGATCTCTAATATTAATTATTGCTAGTCTGGATAAGTCTTGAAAAGATTAAGACATGCACTGTCTGCAGTGCAGATTCAGGACCATGTGCAAACTCTTTTTCCTTAATCTCTTTGTGGTGGCTCCAGTAAGACTGATGCCTGTTCTTGTTATTAATTTTTCTAAAGTTCTTTTTTGCTTACTTTTGTAACCCTGCTCCTGGGAAGAAAGATCTTTTTGTAACTTCCCTATTCTTCCTACTAAGCAGGAGCACTGCTTGGCATCCTTTAGTCTGGCAGGTATGTGGAGTATGTCTTGACAGTCCTCAGCTGCACCCACAATACCTGCAAGCATTGAATGCTGAACGAGTTCAGCTACCTGTAAATGTTCTTGGCCTTTTTGAACCATCACAGAGGTAGATATGGGTGTCTAAGATACTTTTCACCTCTTTATACACTCGCTTGGATTTTTCTTTTATTACCTTCCAGTTCAGTCTTCAGTCTCTTCTGGTGACAGTGCACGAGGAGATAGATTTTCATAGAGTTGCATCATCATTCTCCAGCCCTTCCAGTGAAAGAAGATGTTTGATAACTGGGATTGCAGATGAGGTGTTCCAGATGTGCTGAGCTGCCTCTGATGGGAGAGGCTGCCACCTGGGTGGTGCCTCTGCAGCTTTGTGCAGAACTGGGTCACTCTTGTCTATCTGCTGGAGTGCTGAGAGTAGGTAGTGAGCAGGGAAAATGGACTAAACTCTCTCTTTCATTGCCTGGTTTTAAGTAAACCCTCTAGAACATTGCTAAAGTACATCTGGCACTGTCTGCAAAACTTTAGCAAGGATATGTAAAAAGGAATATTATTTTTTATCTGGGGTGAAGGAGAAAAGTGCTGGATTTAGCTTTCTCTTTCAAACACAAAGGCCCATTTCTTCTGTTTCATGGGGCTGGCATCTTTTTGATGCTGTCGCTGGAAGCAGGACATTGGGAACTGCACAGTGTTAATAAGAGCAGCAGAACATGGCCTCTTACCCTTTGTCAAAATCATAGGGAAGATGAGGTTTCCTGTTGTTGGGGAACTTCTCCAGCTTCCACCAATTAGCTCTCCAAACCATTTATTCCTTACCTGTGTCACTCTATCTGGTTTCTAATTAAATGCTCCAAGCTGTGGCATCTTTCTGCTGTTGGGAGCTGTAGTTTGATGTACTGCCTCAGCAAAGCATCCTTGGGAATCTCCCAGAATGACTCCTCTTGCCTCCATCCCATTTTATCTTTGTTTAGTCCTACTTTTAACACAATTCAGGTACTTTGCTGCATATACTGAAGGCCCACCTTTGCTGGCTCCACAGATAGATTTGTGCTGATATTTAATGAGCCTACCATGGTTCTTGCTATAGTTTAGCAATTTGCATACCCAACCCATGCATGCTAATTTAACAGAAATATTGAGACTTTGTTTTCCTGTGGGAACAATGAAAAGACAAGTCTGGTGCTCAGCCTACAGTTTCTGGAGGCTGTGCAAAGCTTATTTGGATATTTCCTGAGGATTTTGCATTACATTCCATACTGCCCTTGTTTTTAAGCATTTTTGGTCTTGAGTCTTCTCTTCTAGGAGCTTGATCACCACAACTGAGCCCTCCTCTTGCTCTGCCTGTCTTTGCTTTTCACACCTCTTCTTTATGCACACATTTTTCCATCACTCATTTTCACAGGGTGACCCCAAGGCCCTGCAGAAATGGGATAAAGCATCAAGGTGAGGCTGTGGCTACTCACCCTGTGGTCATGTCCCTGCATCCCCTGGTTAAGGGACTGGCCTGTTGGTGATGACAAAGCTCTAAGTGAGGAACCAGCCTGTGCTGCATCTCTCACAGCTTCCCCACAGCACAGTCAAGGATTTCTCTTGATGCTGAACGAAACAGTCTGAGCAGATCGTGCTGCCAAGACGCATGGATGCACATTCCCTTCTGCTGCCCCTTCTACTCATCTTCTTGTTAACCAGGGTTATCCCCTGGAATTTAACTTGGGATGTAGCTTGGGTGCTGTCGCAGACCTGCCCTGTTCATCCAGGCA
The DNA here is from genome assembly GCA_018697195.1 of Certhia americana. NCBI lineage: Eukaryota > Metazoa > Chordata > Aves > Passeriformes > Certhiidae > Certhia > Certhia americana. Next base: position 7,748,511 of record CM031865.1, on the reverse strand, counting down.
CATATCTTATAATTATGGACTATTTGGGCCTTCTTGGAGATCATTTTGAGACCGTCTGGTGATCCAGCCAGGGATGTGGCATTAGCACTCTGAGCAGCGGTGCTGTAATTAGCAGCTTTGTTACTGACTTCTCTGTTACGGATCAGTATTTGCTAAACAAGGTGTTGCAGATGGCCAGGGAAAGCTTGGTCAGCTGAAGGATGGGTTTGGGCAGCAATATACCACACGTGACTGTGCAGAAAGGAGGGGACAAGTTTAATCAGACATTTTCCACGTGGTGGCTGGCTCCTGTGGTGTTTTCCCACTGTTCAGAGCTTCCCTGAGAGAACTCAGGGCTCAGCTGTGCCTCACGAACTGTTCTGTTCTTTTCAGCAGCCAACACCCACATCAGCTCCTCCTTCAGTCCCCGTGGCTTTTATCCTGCCCTCACTTTGATGTATTAAAACATTGCCAGCTTTCTACTGGGACTGTGCAGACACTGCCAAGGATGTTTCCTGTTTTGGGGAATCTTGGGTTCAGTTAGAGATGGTCTGTACTTGAGCAACAATGAACTCCTGAAGGATTTTGATGGTTTTTTCCCTTTCTGCCTAACAGTGGAGTCAGTAGGGCCCAACAAGCACAGCTGGAGAGTCCCAAGAGCATCTTTGGCTGTTCTGGTGCCACAAGGTGCAAGTGAGGATATACTGGCAGTGGGAAATCAAGCACCTTTCTCCTTCCCAGTACCCAGACATCCTCATTTGATCTCTCTGCTGCCTTCTCCTCCACCCCAGCCTGGACATCCTCCCCAATCAGCTGCACATTAGGGGCTGGCATTGTGCTGGGGAGCAGCTGGAGCGCTCGGCGGCGGCTCCATCTCTGCCTGTCGCTGTCACTGCCTAGGCTTGGCTGGTGAGGGGAGGGACTGGAGCAGCCTGTGACCCAACATTGTGCTGCTGCTCCCTTTTCAGAGGGAGTTCTCCTTCCCACCCTGCTCCCCTTCTCATCCCTCTGTCCCCTTTCTTGGGCTCTGCTGAGCAAAGCTCTGCACGGCCTCTGCTCGCTGGTGGGCAGTGCCTGGGAGAGTGGTGGTGACCATTTAGGACACAGCAGTAGCCCAGGTGACCCCTCATGAACTTAAAACACAAATTTCTTACCTTGATTTTACTCTTATCTCATTCTCAGTCTCTGCAAAGGATTCATTTTTATTCATATAATGGTTCTTTTGTTTAATGAGTATTTACTTAAAGAAGAGCTGTGGTTGTTTGCAAGCAAACCTGTTGTAAAGATTACCTTTTAATGTGGCATCATCCACGGTGGAATCGAGACATGCTAGGGGTATTTAATGACACATAAATAAAATAAACAACAGATCTTGATGTATCAAAAATTCTGCATAGCATATGCTGCCTGAATATCAATGCACAGCCTAACTGCAGGATGGCATGGCTGGGTGAGCTGAAACCACTGTGTTCACATCAAGGGTAGCTGAAAGCAGTGGGCTTTGGGTTGATGTTGTCTCTCAGTAAAAGAGGTTTTTCCCCTCCCATACATGATAAGGTGCCAGACTCAGTAAATTCAGATCAAAGCCAACAGTTTTCTGGCTGCCATGTTTATTCTTTTATTCAGATCAAACAAAACTACTCATTGTGGTGTTTATAACAGTGAAAGAAAATGGTCCCCTTGCTTAAAGATCCATTTGAGAAGCAAGAGCTTCTCAGGAGTCATCTTCTAGGAATATCTCTGCTGTGCTAATTTTTCTTTTTCGTTTCTTTATTTTTCCATTTCATATTCAGAAATTATGCGTATAAATTCAAGCAGTCCTTTTTGTGCCTTTAAAGTGCACTTGTTGCACAGTTTGATGGATAACTTGGATTCCATGATCACAGAATCTCTTAGGCGGGGAAAGATCTCCCAAGATCATCAAGTCCAACCTGTGGCTGATCCACCACCTCGATCGAACAATAGATATTTGAGAATTTCTGGATGTTTGTGCATTGGCTTTCCCGTTGGAAATGGGTTCTTTGGGGCGCTGACCCCTCTCCCCATGTCCCACAGGTGGAGGAGCGCTCCCGGCTCAATCGCCAGAGCTCGCCGGCCATGCCCCATAAGGTGGCCAACAGGATTTCTGACCCCAACCTGCCTCCTCGGTCCGAGTCCTTCAGCATCAGCGGCGTCCAGCCAGCCCGCACCCCACCCCTGCTCCGACCCGTGGACCCGCAGGTAATGGTGCTCCCCCGTTGGCAGGATGCTGGGGGTGCTGGTAAGGAAACAAGGAAGAGTGGATGGAAGGGAAATAGCGTCTGGCTCCCTGGTTTCTCAGCTTTAAGCATATTCATGAGTAAGAGCAGCATCTGCATGCATGAGTGTATTCCTCTTGTCACCTCCATGTGTTAGCAACATCACGCTGGTTTATACCTTCCTTTGAAGCATCACGTACTGGTTACTGCTAGAAACAAGCTGGAGGACCAGGAGGAACTGCTGCTCTGGTCCAGTGCAGCTGTTGCTCTGATCCTCTTTGGATCTGGTTTATGTAAAGGACTAAAGCCACAACACCTGGTACAAAAGACTCGGGATGCTTTGATGCTGAGGATCATCAGAAAGAGGTTTTGCTTTCTTTGCCGCTTTGATTCAAGGTTTTGTTTTGGTTTTCCATTAAGTTGACATCAGTCACAAACACATCTGGAGAGGGCATAGATCACCATGACTGTTAAAGAGGAGGGGCATCGTTATTTTAGAAGTTTCTCCTGGCCATGAGGTCTGCAAGTACTCTGCCACCAAAAGCTGAAGGAGTGTCAGTGCTGGCTCTGGTCCAGCCCCTGGAATTGCTCCCACAGATCCACAGACTCCAGCAGGGATTTCAGAGGGAAGTAGCCTTTGCTACTTGAATTCTTGAAGCCTTTGCTCCAAGTTCAGCTGGGCTTTCTATGGAATATGTGCCAACTAAGTGCCAGCCATGTGTGGCACCTCCAATATAAACCAGCTTTAAACAAAATGTTCAGGAAAGCCCTGAAATACACTTTTTCTGTATGCACTGGGAAAGTGGGCAAAACCCCACTTCACTGTCATCCCTCTGACTGACCAAATAATTTTCAGTGACCTTCTTGGCATCCTATACCATCAGCAGCTACAAAGACTTTTGTTTGACAATAAAATACTCATGAAAGAGTTGCTTGAAGCCCAGACCCCGTGTCAGTGTGTGTGTACCCATAAGCCATGGACACGTACAGAGACATGTATGTAGAAATTTCAAATAAAAGTCACAACCCTGTTGAACTCTTATCAAAGGAGTGCAACTTCACAGAGTGCTGGGAAGAAGCTCTGATTTCACAAACTGTAACCTTGTGATTTTCTCAGATTTCCCAGAACAGATGTCAGTATTCCTTAAACTTGCAACCTGTAGGGCTAATCCATGGGAGCCACCAAGACCTAGGGAAGCTCATGCCTCAAGATATTTTTTAAGCCATCTATGCCTCAGAATTCCTGATGATTTTTTTTTAATCAATTATTATTTATTATCGTTTCCTTCTTTTTCTTTTTTCATTTTTAACATGGAAAATCCATGCCAAACCTCATTAGTACAACCACAGAGGTGCAGGTGTAGGAGCTGGACTTTGAGCCAGCAGCAACAGAGCCTGGGGCGGGCATGGTGTGTGCGGGAGTGTGATTTTTAACAGATCTTGCCTTGAAGTGATGTAAGTCAGAAGTTCCTGAAACCAAGGCAGTGCTGATCTCAGACAAGGGGGCTTTTCAATGAATCCAAAGTGCTAATCAAATTTTTTTTTTTTTAATCAAATTAAAAATTTTTTTTTATTCCTTTTTTTTTTTTTTTCCCCCTCCATTTTGACTGATAGTTCTGTTTTGACTTGGTGCTTAGATTCCACATCTGGTCACTGTGAAATCCCAAGGAAGCTCCTTGTCTGGGTCTCAGTCACTGCATGAACAGCCTGCAAAGGGACTGGCTGGGTTTCAGGAGGCTCTGACGGTGACCTCTCACCGCACTGAGATGCCAAGGCAGAACTCGGACCCCACCTCAGAAAACCCTCCTCTGCCCCCTCGCATTGAAAAGTTTGACCGAAGTTCTTGGTTACGGCAGGAGGAAGACATTCCACCAAAGGTAACACAATCCCTCCTCACTTTCAGCACCTCTGAGGCAGTCCCAGAGCTGAGCCCCTCTGGCAAAGCAGAGTGGGCAGGACTGAGCCCACCCCGAGGCTCTGCAGCGGGTGCTGACCTGCCCAGGGGATGCATTTCCTCAGGCAGGGTTTGCAGGACATGCTGGGAGCTGCTCTTGGCTGCAAAACAGCACTGCCCTCCAGCAAAGAAAGTTCTCGAGCTCGGACAGAGGCCAAACCAAATTAATCTCTTCTTTCCCTTGGATAAAAAACAACCTTCTGCTTAAATAGAATTATAGGAACATAAAATTTGTCATACTCAATAAGACAGGTCCTTTTTAGTCGAGTACCGTGCCTCCAGTTGCGATCAATATTTGATGGAAGACTTGTAAGGGCTCCAGCAGCTTTTATATTCATTGACATTTTGGCAGTGTCTGGCAGTACCTCTTTAATTAGGATTCTTCTGGACCAGTTCTTCGATTGTGTTGTTTATACACCTTCACTTTGGAAGAATTATAACTTGGCCATTAAAGTTCTCCTTACAGTGAATCAGTGCTCAGCCAGGAGGATTTTTACAGAGGAGAAATGATTATAAATTGATTAGGGACCGGGAGGCAGTATTTGTCCCTGACTGAGAGGCAATTTTTCTATGTATTTACCAAGTGAGTGACTTGCCTTTTTAAGAGCAAAGTCACAGTTACCAGGTAAGCCTCCCTGTGCAAGGGATCTGTGGTGGTGTCATGGGTGTTAAGAAGGCTCCTACTTCTGCTGTCACCAAGCAAGAGGTGACATCAGTGCTCTGCTGAAGGGAACAGCAAGCTAACAGCTCCTGGAACTGTCTGTGTGCTTGGCTCTTCCACAGTGCAGGAGGCTGGATGCCTGGTTTTAACCTAATTAAGAAAATGCCCCTGCAATTTAATGTTGGCTTTTGCCTTGAGTCCTTTGAGAAGGACACTCAGCTGCAGTGATGCCCTGCATGGTGAGACCATGGCTGCTGGGAGAAAAGCTGTTCCCCTGCACTGTGCAGTATTTTCCCCCTTGGGTGGGGGAACATGGACTCTGGAAGAGACCCCCATCAGATCACATTTAGGGCTGTTGTGTTGGCAGTACCACCCACGAGGAACCTGACTTCACACTGGACTGCCCGAGGTGGGTTTGATGTGTTTGCAAGCAGGAAGGAAAGGACTGCCCCTAGAGGCAGGACTGGCTGTCTCCATGGTCCAGGGTCTTGTTTCTGCCAGTGCTTATGGCTGGATGCTTCAGAGGAAGGTGGAAAACTCCCCAAGTCCTGACTGCAGAGTATCCTACCTGAAGGGGAGACTGCTTTGTACTAAGACAAGCTGCAGCTGGTGATGCTGCAGTCTAAAGCGTCGCCAGCTCTCTAAATCTTTTCTTATCTTGCCTAATGCAACCGTGAGTTTATTCTTAAAAAAAGCCAAGCCTAATCCTTTTTCTTGCTAATCCTGACTAGCCCTTGGCCTCTCTGTTACTTGGTGCAAGGTATTCAACGGTGAGTATTGTCTTGTCTCTCCACATCACCCGAGGTGCTGGGGGATGAGGCCACTGCACCTGTGGCCATGCAGTGATGCCTGAGCTCCCAGAGGATGGGGCAGAGTTCCAGGGTTACCTGTCACTGTCCCTGTAGGCTGTGGTTGGGTTTGGGCTCTCGTGCTGAGCCATTCTGCCAGCAGCAAGGTTTTGGCAGTGGCATCTGAATCTCAATGAAGGTCACAGTGTTTTAATCCCAGTGTTAGGTGGGTCAGTCTGGGTCTTCTCACTGTCAACCCTCTTGTTTGTCCACTAGTCAACACCTTCTGTCTGCTGGCATGTGTCCTATCTGAGCTAGATAGAAAACCTCTGTTGTTGCTATTGAAATACACTTCAGTCTGAACTTTACCTTAAAAATTACTTTTATGGGGTTTGTTAGATTTAAATTATATATCTTTGTGTCTGTATAAGTGCATACATCTCTTCTAGAAGCAAGTCCCCTGTTTGATGGTAGCCAGGCTGCTCTGGGCTCCTGTGCCAGGAGCATCCCTGAGGGCGACTTTGCAGCTTGCTGCTGCCTTACACTCCAGTAATTCCTTCTAAAAGCTGAGAGCCTTGTGTTTTATAATTGCCCTAAATACTGCCTTTCTCTCAGTGGGAAATCAGTTGTAAATCAGCCTTGAGGCAGTGCTGGAAGGTGATCTCAGGTGAGCATGGGCCCAGACTGGGTGACTGCAGATGTCTCCATTCTTTTCCAGGTGCCTCAACGAACCACTTCCATATCCCCTGCCCTGGCAAGGAAGAACTCCCCAGGCAATGGCAGTGCCCTGGGGCCCCGGCTGGGCTCCCAGCCCATTCGGGCAAGGTAAGGACATGGAGGGATGGGCAGGAATGATCCCACTGCTGCCCTGCCCAGCATCGTCCGGCTGGGAGCTCAGACATGGGCTGGGGTCCACCCCTGCTCTAGCTGACTGGACACCATGACATTTGCAAGGCTTCTCTTGTCTCTGGGATGAATTTTTGCATCCATTAGTGTTTTGTACTGAGAAGGCTGCAAGCACTGGAATCCTGGAGGCTTTGCTCCCTTGGCTGGATGCATTCCTGGGCATTGTAGGGTTTAGAGGTGGATGCAGCATCTGCTGCTGTGGAATCAGACAGGAGTTTGGGTGCTCCCCTTAGTGGAATTCTGTCCTGGTTCTCACCTCTTTCATGTCAGTGGATCCCTATAAGCCAGTGGGGAGGTCTCAGTGGTACATTCCATACATTTCTTATGAATCAGAGTGGTTTTTCACAGATAACGACTGAGGAATGTGCTGCAGGACAGACACTCATACAGCTTGCTGAGATCTTCTCTCGGATCAAGGATTAAATTCTTTTCAGCTTCCTAGGACTGTGCCTTTATCCTAGCCAGATCCAGCTCTCTGGCACAGCAGTGAAGGTGCTGTGCCACTGCTGTGGTCCCATCTCTGCCATGTCACAGCTATCCCTGGGTATGTTTAAAACAAGCAGGGAAGCTGACAGGCTCTGCTCAGAGCTGGATGGAAAAAACACAGCTTAGTCATGCGAGAGCTTGTCTCTGCTTCCCAGAACAAGACCTCAGACGGGCAGATCCCGGGAGAAATGTGAGTTCCAATTAGCCTTGCGTGAGGGAGCTCCTCGGTTTCTTCTTCCTGCCTTGTCCTCAGAGGGTGAGGTCAAAAAGTGAATGTGGGGATGTTCATCGTGTGTGCTATCACCAGTTTGGGCATACGCCTCCCTTTCCAGCTCAGTGCCCTGTCTGTGCTTCAGCAAACTCAGGCAGCAGCCCCGAGTCGCTTGCAGGGGCAGCAGTAGGAGGAAGAGCATTTTTTGTTGTTGGGTTGTTATTTTTTTTTTTTTTCCTTTTAATTAGAGAAAAAGCATATCATGGTTTGTTGATCTTCTTTGCCAAAGGCTGAAACATTTTGAATTCTTGAAAATGTTGTTCTTTTAATTAGCTGTTGCTTGAAGGACAGTTTAAAATGCAGAGGGATATTGGACTGTGTAATCTTTATAAGTGATGGTATTGAAAGTAAAAAGGATAATGGGAATCTGGGATTCAAGGTCAAGGTTGCCCAGTGTTTCCTGCACCCTCATTGTCCCAGTCCTGGTCAGTGTAAATACCCAGTCCAGGTAAATACATCAGTTGCCAAAGTTTTCAAATACACTTCATTAGTTAATTTAGCTAAGGACATCAGCCATGCAGCATGAGCTGGAGACCTTTGGTTTGATGAAAATTGGAAATTATTGGGATGCTACCACATGTCCATTACACTTAAATACCCATTGAAATTATTTCATACTTCATTTCTCTTACAGTAATGTAATATTTTTCCTTTTTCCCCATTTCTCCTATTGGTTCTTGATTCTCCTCCTGCATAAATGTAAATATTACAAAAGTATCCCTTCTTTAATTTGTCATCCTGTTGTGACAAATGAGGGAATATTTACTATACATTTTAAAGAGGCCTTTGAACAAGATCACTTCCAGAAACATTTTATAAAACCAAATTGTCTAGCTCTGCATGAACATCTTTCTGATATCGTTTCAGTGCCAAGTAAGAATTAATTTCCTAAAGGCATCTGATACCCAGAGAGATATTAGTCACTCCTTGTGTATCAAGGGCACTTTTTATTCTAGATTTATCTCACAAGAGTGAGAGAAATCAAGGAGGAAAAGTGGATATCTGATGCAAGTTTGAAGTGAAGCCATGAAAATTGGGGACTGTGAATTAAGTGGTACAAGTGATCTGCAGCCTTACTGCAAATTTGAAATCCCTTGCTGAAGTCTGTCTAATAACACATCACAAATTCCTGCTTTTATGAAAGATTTTGGTGGCTAATTAGGTAACTCAGCTTTGCAAATCTACAGACAGGGGGTCAAGAGCAAAGAATCTTTTAATGGTTGCCAAATTTGACAAAATAAGAGCAGAAAGCTTCTCTAGGAATTTTTTTTTTTTTGTCGTGGTCGTAGTGCACCCAAAATTAGTGACCTCAGCCCTGTCTCTCCTGAGCTGAGGAGGACTCTCCTGGCCTTTGCAGCTGCCCTGTCAGTGTGGGAAGGGTCTGGAGCCCTGGGGGTGGGTGTAACCCTGGCTGATGGTGCCTCTCGTTTTGTCCTCCTGCAGCAACCCAGACCTGAGGAGGACAGAGACCATCGTGGAGAGCCCCTTGCAGAGGACCAGCAGTGGCAGCTCCTCCAGCTCCAGCACTCCCAGCTCTCAGCCCAGCTCCCAGGGTGGATCCCAGCCTGGCTCCCAGGCTGGCTCCAGCGAGCGCAACAGAGTCCGAGGTGAGCATGGAAACATCCCCCAGCAACAGGCACACTTTGTGAGGCTTCCTGACAAGCAGGAAGGGCAAGAGACCTATGATCTCATGCTTGTTTTTTAAAAAAACTTAAAAATTAAAGACTCCATCATTTCTGATGTGCTTTTGTGACCTGCTGGCCTCCTTGCAAAGAGAGTTGCCAACAGCCTCATTTCCCTTGGAGGCTGATGTAGGATGCCAGTGGCATTGCACTGCCAAGTAGCCTGTATAAAAGGAGATGAGGGTTATGCTTTAGGGTAAACAGAAAACCCCAAGAAGTGTGCTTCCTGTCTTCATCCTCCCAGGTGCACCTCTTTGGATGTGGTTTCTTTGGGAGTGTGTTTTGCTTGTAATTGATACATAATTTTTGGGGGGCTTCATCTTTGTGCTTGAGATGGAATCAGAGGAGTGATGTAACCTGTAAGAAGCTTTCTCTCAAATACTTTCACCAGGCAACCATGCTGGCATGGGGTTTATGTTTGTAGCCAAATTGTTCTCTCTCCTCCTAGAGTCCCTCTTAAAGATATTCCATTCCCCTGTTTAATGGCAATGGAATAGTGGAGTTTCCACAGCCCATACACCCCACACATCTGCATTCTGGCACAACCCCACAGTTCCAGTCCCCAGAGCTGAAGAGCCTTAAGACAAATGCTGCCTCCATGCATTGAATATTTTATGAGTTGGCCATAAGATGATGGTGTCTGTTGTTGAAACCATCAGTCTTCTACGTAGTCAATAAAAAGAGTTTGTAACCCATTGTCATTTTGGGTTTGGTTTTGTTTTTGCTAATGAGGAATCCTGTGACAAATATTGTCCTAGCGATGTCAGATGCTGCAGAGCTTTTCATTTATCACATGCCCTGCTCTTCTGCAAAGTAAATTTGTTTCTTTAGTAGAAAAGGAGCAGTAGCTCTGCAAAAGGGCTGTTGGTGGAGACTGGGCAGGATTATGCCTTCTCTTGCTCTGTTGGTGGGGAAGCAGAAAGGAGCAGGAGGGTTTTCCAAGACAGCAGAAGCAAAGTGATGATGAGGTCCTTGTTCCCACCTGTCCCAGGTGACAGGATGCAATGGTGGCTTTTTGCAGCATTTTAATTCCCACTCTTTCCACCTGCCTTTCCCAGGGAATGCCAAGCCTGAAGGATCCCCTGTGCTCTCCCATGAGCCCGCCAAGGTCAAGCAGGAGGACAACAGGGACGTGACACGACCGAGCCGACCCGCTGTGAGTCCTCAACTCCTTCCCATGGGAATGCTGCCAGCTGCCTTGGCCACGTTTCCCTTTGGTGCGGTGGCACAACTGCGGGGACCCCAAACACGAGGCTAGTACTGCTGCTGCTCCAGCAGAGAGACTGGAAAGCAGCAGTACAGTGAGAGCCCCTGGGAGATTTGAATGCTTAAGAGAGTGCATGAGTTTTTACCAGGAGCCCAAGCCTAGGGGAAAGCACTTAAGCCTGTGTTTCCAGGTGAAGCAGGTGCTTAAGGGCTTTGCTAGCTTGGGCGTGGCAGTAGCCGATGGCACATTGTTGTGTTCTGTGCTGCATGTCCCCTGCAGCACCCCCAGAGGGATGCTCTGCTCATGAAGGCTGGGGAAACAACCAGCCCCCGACAGCCTTCCCAGCTTAAAACCCTACCTGGTAGTGGTCTCTGTACACTCCCCTTCTATTATTCTGAGCAAAATCTCATCCGAAGTGTTTCCTCCTGGTTTATTCCTGTTGACATTTGTATCTTAAAACTTCAGAGTCCGCCTAAAAATGATATGAATTTCCACTGCTTCTCTATTTTAATGTGTATTAATGTTGTGTTGATGATATGTTTTTTTCTCTACACTCCACAGCGTTGAGCTAACAATTCTAATTTTATTTCTAACCTGCTTGCCCTTCCTCTGGCTTTTTCCTGTCCCGATCTGTTTCCTCTGATGCTGATTATTCTTCCTTTACCCACAGAGCTATAAGAAAGCTATAGATGAGGTTAGTGATATCTTTTCTCAGTGGGTCATGCCTGTGCAAGGTTGACTAGTTAGTGCTTAATTCCGAGCTGGGTTTTCTTGGTGCTGGCGTTGATAAAGGTGGCGATGCGATCGCGGGTCGGACGGGAGAGCGAACCGGTGGCGTTCCAGCGTCGGGAGCCCGCCCGCGGGGAGGGGATCAGCACTGCTGGTGTGCTCTGCTCAGCCCCTGGGCTGCCCAAAACCTGCTGGCCACACCACTTGAGTGGAGGCCAGGGCAGAGGCATCCCAGTGTTCAGGTGGGGGAGCAGGTGGTGCTGCCGTTGTGTGTTGGAAGGAGATGGAATGAGAGCGGAGGTTTCCTGTGCCGGTGGAGGAGGTTGGGCAGCCTGGACCCCTCACCACATTCTGCTCTCAGCCACAGCCCCTGGCCACCTGCTGAGTTCAGTGGGGTCATCAAGTGCTGTTGGAAAAGTGATCTAAGCCTAATTCAAAAGAAGGCACTTGAAAAACAGAGCGGTGAAAACACAGCGGGTTGTTCATTCTCCTGGACCAGCACCCACTGCAAAGCCAGAGTCAGCAGAGACCAGAGCATGGCAGTGCTGGTCCTCATTCATCCTCTTAAAAAATGAAGTCCCGAAGCACAGCTTTTTCACTTAATGACAGTATTTTAAATATGTATCTGGCAGTGGTGAATGTTTAAACATTCATGGGAAAAACCCAACATTCCTGATTTAACATTTAACTTGCCTCACATGTGCATTGCTGTGCATATTGCTGATCCTGGTAACTGCAGGGCTGTAGTGGAGAGCACTTGTTTCAGCAGCCTCTTCTGCAGCCTCTTTCCTCTGAAAATAGGAGATGTAAAAGAAGGAAGATGTGCTGGTTAGTTAACTTGTTCTCTTAGATAAAATATGAGCAATACATTTTGTTTAATGAGGTGCTTTGTTAAGAAAAAAGCACATAAATCAGTGTCTAAATAGAGCATGTGTGCTAAATTCAAGCTCAAGGAGCAATGTGATTTTGGAAGCCAATCTGACTTGATTCCGGCAAATATTAAATCTAAAGAAGGCTTTGTAATTAAAAGTAATTAAAGAGCACTGACACCACTAACTTATGTATTATGTCACCCTCAGTAATAACACTTAAAACATGTGTGGAAGTACAGAACACTTTCTCTGTAGTTGTCAGATTGTTTTTGGTCCAGGAGCAACCCAGTGAAGTCGTTTAAACCTACAAAGTACTCATTACTTACAGAAAATGATAGCATCAAAGAATTAATCATCCTGAGGCAAAGCTTTAACTAGGCAATATGAGTTATCTGATGATATTGTCTGGGAGTATTATTGCTCTTGTAACTTGAAAATTAGTTAATAGAAAGCAATTAAGCTGATTTTTAAAATACTTTACTATCTTCTATTGATGGCCAAAAAAGGCTGATAGGGTGCCTTGAAGCACGTTAGAAGTGGAAGGTGTGAAAAAGAAGTAATTTTCACAGTCCAGTGCAGTGACAGGGAGGAGTTCAGTGCTAGTCCTGCACTGCAGAAGTCCAGCTGCAGTTTTAAGAGGCTCTTACACAGTCCTGAAATCCCTTTTAAAGTGAGAGACTCTAATTCACTTCAAAGGCAAGTGCTCAATAAAGAGCATGTTTGACACTGTAAATGGAAAGCATTGTTAAGCTTCTGAAATTGTCACTGATTCTTATTTAGGAAAAGAAGCAGTCATATCATAGAAGCTGCTACAGCACTAATTAAAATAATTAGTTGTCGTGACTGCAGATTGACTCTATTTCAATCCCAAACATGTTGGCATCGAAAAGGAACTCTTGAAATACCACAATCTCTCTTTAATCATGATAAAGAGCCTTTCTTTAAAGGTACAGAGGCCATTTGGAGGGGTACAGAACTACAGAATCAGAGAATGGTTTGGGTTGGAAGGGACCTTAAAGTTCATCTTGTTCCCACCCCACCCTGTCCATAAGCAGGAACACCTTCCACTATCCCAGGTTGTTCCAAGCCCCCTCCAACCTGGCCTTGAACATTTCCAGGGATAGGACAGCCACAGTTTCCCTGGGCAGCCTGTGCCAGGACCTTTCCACAGTCTGAATAAAGAACTTCTTCCAATCTAAACCTACTCTCGTGTCAGTGTGAAGCCATTTCCCCTTGTCCAGGCACTCCATACCCTTGTCCAAAGACCCTCTCCAATTCTACTGGAGCCTCTTTAGCTACTGGAAGATGCTCTGAGGTCTCCCCGTGGAGCCTTCTCTTCTCCAGGCTGAACAAACCATATAAAACCCATCACAAGTACCTGCTGTGAAACAGGGATTGACCAGGGTTTTTTTTTTTCCTTAGAAAACAAGGCCTTTTTTGTTATGCTTATACTTATGGGTCTGATGTAAAGCTCTCCAATATCCAGGGGAGTTTGTCAGAGCCCAGGCAGGGCAGACCTGAGAGCAGAATGTGCAGCTGTCACCGGTGGGAGCCCGCCGGGAGGTGTGGGTCATCAGCAACCAAAGCACAGATTGCTTACAAAACATCCCTACCTCACCATTAAAAAACAAACTGGGTTTGCATCTCAGCCATAGAGCTTTTCCATCCTTTTCTTCACCTGTCGACAGGATAGATTTTAAGAGCTCCTTTTGCAACCATAATTAATGTTGCCGTAGTCGCCCTGCTGGAACGGTAAACTGGAAATGCAGTAAATGAGAGTATGGCCGTAAGACAGTTGTGGAATTTAGCCTTTTTCAATGAGTTTCTTTCTCCCTAATCCTTTATCTCTGACCGAATGCACTGATGCCTACCTCGGTCACTAATATAGGGAGAAATGGTAAGACTGACAATTGCGATGCTTTGTTCGTCATGTGCATGTCTTGTGCAACAGAGTTCTCTAACCCATTCTAATTCGAGCTCTCATGCTTTTCTGCCCTACTGCTTCCCCCTGCATTGCTATAAAAGCATGTAAGATAACAAAAAGTCTCTTTTCTACACGGTGCCTGCCATGTTCCTTGTTTTGAAATAGCAGTGTCTATTTTATATGACTGTCGGGTCTGAGACCTCATCAAAGTCATGGTAAACTGAAAAATTATGACTAGGCTTTGGGACTGCTCCTATCTTTTTTCTTGTTTTGAGGCTTCTTTTTTTCTCTTTTTTTTTTAATTTTATTTTTCCCTTAGCTTGTAGGCTGCCACATTTCACATAAAGTGCTTAATGGGTCCCACTGAGGGATTTTTTTTTTATTATTGTTATTTTTTTTTTTTAATTTTTTTTTGATCATGTGGCTGACTCAGAGCTGTGACTCCAAAGTCTGGCTGAGCTGGGTGCTTCCCCTCGTGCTCCTCACCGCCTCTCGGCAGCCGCCCGACAGCGGAGACTCACCATGGAAGCAGCTCTTGACGTGGGGATTGCAACACTCCATGGGAGATGCTGTCATTGCTTCCTTCCCAAATGCATTTATTACAGAATAAATACCATTACGGGGTCTCTTTGAGAAGTTTGAAAGAAGAGAAAACCCTGCAGGAGAAATTCTCCAAGCCAATCTTTGAAGTGATGTTGTTTTCCAGTTTACTATGATGGTGACTGAACTTCACCTTTTCCAACAAATATAATTTTGTCGTGTATATACATATAAGTGTGTGTATATATATGCACATACACGTTCCAAAGAGAAAAAGAAGAGGTTGGCTATTGACTTTTCAGCGAGCGTAAATCAGTTTTGTTTTGTTTAATAAATGCTACATGCTACAAACATTGTCTTACGTTTGTCTCATGTTTGTAACGACTCTGTAAAGCTATTTCTTGTTGCTCGTGCTGTTAGCATTGGCTTTTGGAGAGATGTATGTGATGTTCTCCTCGCTCTGAATGTAACAGCCACCACTTCCTTGTTTCCTTGCCCCCATCCCCTTTAGGATCTGACGGCTTTAGCCAAAGAGTTGAGGGAGCTGCGCATCGAAGAAACCAATCGCCCCCTGAAGAAGGTGACGGACTATTCCTCCTCCAGTGAGGAGTCGGAGAGCAGCGAGGAGGAGGAGGAGGATGGGGAGAACGAGACACATGATGGGACCGTGCCTGTCAGTGACATCCCACGGCTCATGTGAGGAACTCTCTCTTTTGGGGGGACAAACCATGAAACCCCGCTGTGTGTTTTTGTGAGGTGAAACCCCGCTGTGTGTTTTTGTGAGGTGAAACCCCAGCATGTCTCAGCCTGGAGGAGAAGCCCAGGAGTGTCCTGGCCTGGAGGAGCAGTAGCTGTGATAAAGGACTTGTCCAGAGCGTGTCCATTTTTGGTGGCTGGCACTGGGAACAGCATCATGGTTGCAAGGGATGATGTACTCACATGAGTGTGTTTGCTGTTCCAAACTAGAGATAATTAATGGGAAAAGCAGAGCTATTTCCTCTGCAAATTCAGTGAATGTTGGCTCAAAGTTGATGGAGCTGTTCCTGCTGATGAGCCAGGCAGGTTTTTGGCCAGAGTGGGCACAGCTGACCTCATCCACACCATGGGTTCTGCCTGTGGGATGGATGTGTTAAAACTCTGTCTTCTCTTGAGCCTGGTCTTGCCCCAAATTAAGCCATTCTAAAGTGTCAGTACTTGGTGGCCTGCCCAGTGCTAACTGGTAGAGCCAGGATTATAATAATCCTGAATCTTTGTCTTGGATTTCTGCCCTTGGCTCAGTCAATGTTGGTCGGTTAAAATGGTGAAATGAAAATATCAGCAGACTTTGTGTCCCATGGGACACTTGTGCTTTTGAGTCTCTCCAGATCAGGACAGCACTGCTTTAACACTCACTGGGAGCTGTTGCCATTCTGAGAGAGTTCCTGGAGCATCTTTGCTCAGGCTTCCCACCCCGTGCTTTGCAGGGGCATTTCTGGAGGTCTCTCCCTGGCAGCAGGATCTGAATCCTGCTCCTTTGAATTCTCAGAGGCACTGTAGGAAAGTCTCAGGGGATTATTTGCATTTTAATCAGTTCATTTCCATTTTTCCAGCTAAATAAGTTATGGGTGATATATGCATACCTGGATTCAAGAACGTGGTTTAGCAGTGAACGTGATGGCACTGGGTGAATGGTTGGACTCAAGGAATTTAGAGGTCTTCTCCAACCTAAACAATTCTTTGATTCTCTGATTCATGGTGGTGGGGCATGGAGCAGCACAGAAGCCATCTGAATTGCAGGGAGACCATGTCTGCTTGGGTCCATGTTATTGAGTGCCAAGCTCCTCCTGGGCTGGATCTTTCTTCCAGCAGAAGAATTAAAATCAGAGCTCTTGAATTGGTTGGAGCAAGTCAGGAGGCAGAGGGATGGTTCTGAATGTGCAGCAGTTGGATGGGCAGTCAGGCATGCGAGAAGGGGCCTCAAGCTGCTCATGGAAGAGGAGTTAAATCAGGAGTGGTTAATCTGTGCTGACATCCTTCTTCAGACACCTTGGGTTTGACACAGCACTTCCCAGTGGATAAATGTCTCACTGGATGCCTTGCAGCCATGTGTGTGGGATGACAGGCACAGCAGTGAGCAGGATGCCCCCAGCCCCTGCCAGCCCAATGCCACATGTCCCTTAATGTCCCAACATGTCCTGTCTCTGTTGTGTCCCAGAGACAGAGGGTGGAGATGCAGGGCTGTCTGCAGGCCGAGCTGCACTGCTCCATGTCGTGGAAAAAAGACAGCAAATCCTCTGAGTTACACCCTTACTTCACAAAAGGGACCTTAACTTGAGTTCAGCCTCAATGTTCTTGGGTGTTTTTCTAACGAGATTTATTTTCCTATGTTCAGTGTTTGTAATTGGAAAGTGGGGACAAGAGAGATCATCTCATCTGCTGCACCTTCTGAGTCATCTTTGTGTAACCCATGTTTAAAGTTCCCTAGGTATCCTCCCTGAGCACTTGGCTGCACTTCATTCCAGCTCTATCCAGGTCTCTTCTGCTGCAGGATAAACCTATCTATTGCTTTGTGTCCCAGTGAATAAGAAGGATTGTGTATTCCATCCGTCTCTGGACATACCATTTCTCCATCTGAAGACTGATGACCCCCTTCAGCTCCTTCTCCTTGAGCTGTGCAAGCCAGTTCTTGCCCATGGCTAGGGAATTCTTGCAGGATGACATGGAAACTGTGCACTGATGAAATCTGTGACCTCAAGGCTACCTCAGCCATTCATTCACTGGCTCTACAGTCTCAAAATTAGCATAACCTCCTCTGGCCCTGTGTTCTTATTTTAAAACTAGAATAACTGTGCTATTTTCTTATCCTTTGGTGAAAAGCTAATGGTAGGGAGGTGTGAGCTTCTCACATGAAAGGTGCTGCAGGAGTATGGTGGGCTGTTGTCAGGAGTGCCTTTGTGATGCCTGTCCAGTTGTAGGTTTGATATGATGCAGGCAAGGAGCCAGTCCCGCCTCGGGGTGCCCAGGGCTCAGATCTCACCTTAGACCAGTAATCCCATGATTAATCCAGGTTGTTTTGGCTTTTCAGCAATCCAGGTTGGTTTGGCTTTTTTTTTTTGGCTCCCTCACAAGCCTCTGGGCTTGTTGGTGTGTACAGGAGTTAAAAGATTGTATTGCCTCACACTGATGGAAGCAATTGGTCTGTGTGGCTTTTAAATGCAAAGTAACAGGTCTGATCATCCAGGGGTGCTTGTTGTTTGCTTGTGGATTTGTTTGGGTTATATTTAAGCAGCCAGGCTGCCAAGAATGTAATAGTGAAGTAATGGGAGCTGCTCAGCACCTGTGACATCCAATCTCAGGCAATCCTAAAATTTAATAAATTCACGTTGTTCAAATAGGAAGGTGGAAGTTTCAAGGTGAAACCAGGAGTTAGGGCTACATTTTCACCTGGAAAATAGCAGAAAGCTACAGGACAAAACTTGTCCTCCTGCCCACACCTTCTCCAGACCCCATCCTCTCCCTTCTTATTTGCCATCAGATGCTCTGGTGTTTCGTTTTCAGGAGTTGAGATGGGAATTAAAGGGAGTAAATCTTGGGTTTCTGCAGCTTTTTTTAGGTAGAAAAAAATTATATAAAGTAGAGCAGGAGTGCCACTCCTTGTTACCTGTTCATCAGTGCTCCTCTCAGGACACCTTGGGAAAAGTATTTCCAGCAGCATCTATCATTTATCATAAATCTAATCTAATTATTTATCTATAATCTAATATCTAAGTGGATATATTTTTCTAACTTTTCTTCCTGTGAGATACAGAGCCTTACCCTTACTGAAATAATGCTTTACTAGGGGATTTTTTAATCTAGTTTAATAAAGGAAATATTCACCATTAATGCTTTTCCACTCTGTCCCCAGACCAACAGGAATTCCTGGGAGCAACGAGCCGTACAACCTGGGAATGGTGACAACCCACGGGCTAGAGACTTCCCACGCAGATACGTTTAGCAATATTTCAAGGGAAGGGACTTTAATGGTGAGAGAGGTAAGTTGTAAAACAAACACTTTCGTGGAGCATCTTCAGGAGGTTTTGCCCATGTAAGCACAAAAACTAACAGTGCTGTGTGTCCGGAACACAAAATGAGGGAGTAAATTGTGCTCGTTAGCGCTCTCGTTAATGCAATTTACACTCGGAGCAAATGTGACAAGTGCAAATGTTTCTCAGAACTACAAACAGCAGTGAATGGCAGTGCCAGGGCACCGCGGGGAGGTGGCTCCTGCAAATGGCTCTGCTGTAACCCCACCACTGCTCCAGGCAGCAGGAGTTATCTTCAATTTACAGGATTTGGTTAATTCACTTGGAACCGGCCCAAAGTTTCCCCTCTTCTTTCCCAGCCTTTGCCACCCTGTGACCCTGTGTGACTGTTAGAGCAGTGCAGTGTTTGTAGAGCATTTGGGGGCTTTTAGCAGAGGCTGGTCCTGCTCAGAGCCCACTGTGGGAGGCACTGGGCATCCCATTTGGATGGGAGCCCTCATCCCCAGCTGCAGTGCTGTAGAGGTGAGGCTGTGGTGGGAGCAATGCTGATGGATGGTTCTGCAGGAGGGAGGCAGAGGAGGCACCTTCAGTGGCTGTGGGGATCTCCCTTGGTGATTTTCAGCTTCCCTGTTTCTAGAACATTCTGGTGATGCTGGTGGAAGTGCAATGAGCAGCTTTACTCTGGTGAGATGGCAGGAGGCCCTGGTGGTTAGGGAACAAGGGAGTCACTCCTCCACCAGCACAGCAGGGAGGTGAATGGGAGAGCAGAAGGAGGAAGGGGAGCTTGGAGTCTGCAATTGTAAAAGAGGGATGTTTGGATCACATATAAACAATTGCTGGATTTTAGTTTTTAATTCCATTTATCTAATATATTCACATATGAAGGAAAAAGATGAATGCAACTTTGAAAGGGAGGAATGAGTTAGCAGAAGAAGTCACAGCATGTTTCCTGCCTTTCTCCATCAGTTTTGGAGGGGGTAGTCATACAGTCCACCTCATCCCTCTCTGGGGTGGAGCTGTTCAGAGCAGAGATCCCCACAGCTCTGCACATCCCTAAATCAGGGAGGGTGGTGTGGATGAGTGGAAGAACAAGGTCCTGTGTAACAGGCAGCTGCTCCTGAAATGAGCTTGTGTTCAGCATCACAACAGTAAAACGTGTGCTGTGCCAGCAGGGCTGTGTGGGAATTGGGATGCAGAAGGGTTTAAAAGCCATGGGCAAGACAAACAGCTGGATACCCCACTGGGAGGAGAAAGCATGATAAGAAATCTAAACTGTAGCCTTGTACTGGGTGCTTACTGTTTTCACCACCACCATAACCATCAGAGGATGGTCTCACTGAGGTCAGTGGGCTTTGGGCAAAGAGCTTTTTACTCTTTGGTGGGATGGCAAGGTATGGTTGAAGGTGATGGTAGTGAACAATCAAAAGATAAATGTCATCAGGGGCTTGGTGAGCCCAGTTAAAGTTTCCACAAATCCCAGCAAATGGGTAAATCTCTGTAACAATCTCATTGATATGCTCCAGGTAGGTGAGTTTCATCGAAATGGCAAAAAAAATGAGGGAGAAACGTCCCAGTACCTGCCTTGCACAGAGAGGGGATGGAAGGGAAGGGGAGCCCTGTGGAAACCCAAGGAACCTCATGTGCAGGGCGAGCTGCTGGTGGTTCTGCCCCTCCACAGCTGCTGCTGTTGCTGTTCACTGCTGGTTTGGGTCACAGAAACATGGGACAGGGCTGTGCTGGCACTTGCAGTCAGGCTGCTCTTTGCCATAGCTGTGCAAAGCTGTCCAGGCTAATGCTGACTGAGGGCTCAGATTCTGCTGTGGCCAGTGACTGTGTGGGAGGAGAGCTGGCCATGGGGTTTGCACCCACGGGGCAAGCACAGAATCTGCCCTACATTCCTCGTCTCCAAACAACAGTGATCAGGCTTCTCTCGCTGTTTCGTGGCTATTTACTCTGTATTGACTTTGTCATTAATCCTGTCTTTAATTCTCCTGGAGCGGGGGGGTTGGTTTGCTGCTTGCCAGGTTGCATGGGGATGGAACAGCGAGGGTCCTTCTCCTGCACTTGCTCTGGGAACCGGGGGATTGCCAACAACTTAGTTTTGTTTGGTTTTTTTCTCTTCTTTTTCTCTTCCCTTCTCTCCCCCCCTCCTTCTCTTTCTTCCTCATGCCTTGTGTCTCTGCAGACCTCTGGTGAAAAAAAGCGTTCTGGCCACGCAGCCAGCAATGGCTTTGCAGGTCACATCAATCTGCCTGACCTGGTGCAGCAAAGCCACTCGCCAGCGGGCACACCGACCGAGGCCCTGGGGCGAGTCTCCACGCATGCGCAGGACATGGACTCGGTGCCTGAAGTAGGTGGTGGGGGGCTCCTCTTTCTCCTTTGCATCGCTTTTAAAACAAGTATTAACATCTCTGCCCCCCTGACGGGGCTCTCCTGCTTTCCTCCCTGGCTTTCTCGGCTCTTCCCTCTCTCCGTTTCTGCTCCTCGTGGGTGAGTGTAGTGGAAATACGAGGGAATCGGATGGGTTACTGCTGTAGGGGTCTGTGACTGATGGAAGAAGGATTTAAAGCCCTTTCAAGCCCACCAGCTGGAGTTCTGGTGGTGTGACATGAGTGTTGCCAGCTAATGAGAAAGACCCATTTTTTTTTTTTTTTGTACTTGGATATAAAAGGAAGTGATGAGAGCTGTTAGCTTCAGCTGGGCCCAGCTTCCATCTGTGCAACCTCTGATACTTATCATGACTGAAAAGGTTACCAAAAACCAAAGCCAACAAAATTCCAGATAGTTCTTCAGAGTAGAAGAGACCTGCACACTTTTAAAATCATGTGTTTCCTGTCATGGCAAAGTGTTTCTCTCTGGTAGGTGTTTTATAGGCACATGATTGAACATTAAAATCGTATATAAAGTGTAAAAAGTCTTAGTACAAGATGTGATAAATAAACCAAGGGAATCGATGTGTCCAGCTTACCACCTCTGTCTGTGAAAACCAAACACAGTTCATTTTTCCCATGAGAAATCAACCCATTTGGTGCTGATTAAGCTAGTGTATTTGATGTTTTTATTTCATTTGGTGGGTTGTACATCAAAAGTTCTGCCATCCTATGTTCTTTCATAGAAATTATGTTCTCACTTTATGGTGTACTTTTACTAGCAGTATAAAAATAAAGATTTCTTGGAATTGGGCATTGATAAAACGTAAGAACAGATGGTGCCTGACTTGACCTCAAGTTTTTATCTGTTTCCTCATTGGCATTAAAAGCAGCAATAGGAGAGTTGATCCTGAAAGTAACACCTTCCACGGTCATCCTGGGGCTGCTGAAATGCAGCCTGGGATTGAGTTTAAATGTATTCATTTATAGAAAGATCTTCTCCATTTCTAAAATTGTATTTTTAGAGTTGACTGAGCAGGGAGTGGGTGTGAGTGGAAACTTGGGGATTTTGTTCACGGGCTTCCAGGTGACTCATGCAAGCACGACCTCAGCCTGCAGCTTGATGCTCTTTGTAAGCCACCACACAGGTTTATAGGCTGTTGAACAGGACCTGGGGGAAGATGAAGTCGTAATATTTAAATATCAGACTTGGAAGCTATTAAAATGTCAGCTTCTGAGGAGAATAACTGAATGTGAGCAAGGAAAAATGCTCTGTGCATTGGTATGAGGGGTTTCTTTGTAATTCATTTGCTGGAAAGCACCTGGCTCTCAGCTGGAAATTTGTGCAAATACTGAAATCTTCTCTTCCTTAAATTGCTATTGTTTTATGGAAAAGACATCCAGCCTGGGGAAAAAAATCTGTATTTCTTGGGATAGGAGACAAGCACAAAGCAGAGGTATCTGTACCCACAGCCTTCCCTGCCACAGGGAACTGCTTCTGTTAACTCCTTCTGTGGGCCTCAGTTACCATGTTCTGTTTAAAAATCCATCCTGTTTCTATGGGAACAGCCAGGCTGCCAGGGAATAGGGTTGGGAGGGGAGCAGCATGCGCAGCCTGATTTTGGCATGGATACTGGCTTGCCCATGGATGCCAGCCCCAAAATGCTTGGAAAAGTCACAAGCCCCAAAGCTGCTCCTACACCTGGGTTTTTGTGCCCCTGAATCCTTTTATGGCCCCCTAGAGCACTGGCACAGGCCCAGCCTGGTTGCAGTGGGGGTGTGCCAGGGTGCTCCCCATGGCACATCTCCTCAGGCACGGGGGACTTGTCCCCATGGCAGCTGTCACACAGGGACAGTGGCAGTGTAGCCAGGAAGTAGGCTGGGCTTGGTGACTGGGTAAAAGCTGAGGAAGATTTATTTCAGAAGAAGGACAATGTCCCAGGGAAGAAAAACATGAGCTGTAGTGGTGCTGCAGAGTGAGCTGGGTTTTGCTGCTGTTGCAGCTCTAAACTGAGCTCATCCATAAAGCATGTGCAGGGTAAATGCAGGAGTAGGAACGATAAGCTGCTCAAAGAAGGGGGAATTCAAGTCTCTTTGACTCCAAAGGCAAGGATTTCCTTTTGCCTGGGAGGAGGTCTTAGCCTTATTTTCTGCCTTAAAGCAAGAGGTTTTCAAGGTTCTGAAAGAAAGCAGTGTGACACTGCAGTTTGTTCATTCCCAGATTCCCTCAGTAAAGTATTGGCTTTGACACTTCCTGCAATACCCTCAGATCAAATCTTGTTAACTTAGAAATGCGCCTTTCTGCAGTCCCACTTGAAATGCTGGAGTCAATTTAAAACTGTGCCAGCTGCCCCAGGCCAGGGCTTCACAGGGACTCCAGCACCATCCTGCCAACCTCGGCTGCAGTGGGAAAGTGGGAAAAGCAAACCCTCACCTGCCTGATGTCCCAGAGAAGGTTTAAGGCATGTGTGTGACACACAGACAAGTAAACAGGTGGATTGATGATCTTAAAGGTCTGCTGCAGTCTAAATGATTCTGTGATTCTCAGTTGGATTTTACCTGCGTTGGCTTCTGCCTCTGGCCCTGCAGCTTCTCTGCTGACTGTCCTCATGGCTGTGCTTCTGCCTGTGAGGGGAGAGCATCTTCTGTTGCTCACAAACACTCAGAAGTCCAACTTAATGTTTGTTTCTGATTAGTTATGGGAAGGAGGAGCAGGTGTTCATAGAGGGCTCAAAAAGGGCACTGCAGGGCCAATCACTATTTGCTGATTAGAATGTATGTCTTAGATGTATACAGATGCACAAAATTAGTTATTTCTGTGTGTTGAGCTTTCTCTTTGCTGTTCATTTTCTAGTATGGTATGGGAAGCAGCACCAAAGCCTCTTTCACCCCCTTTGTGGACACCAGAGTGTATCAGACCTCACCTACTGATGAAGATGAAGATGAGGATGAAGAGTCATCTGCTAATCGTAAGAGCCAGTGTGGCCAGATTGAGATGGGAGGGCTTTATGGAAAGCAGGTCAGGGAGCCTGAATAACCCCAGTGAACCTCTCTCACATTTCACTCACTCCAAGCATAGCTCGTGTCTGTATCCTTGCCCTCTCCAGCTCCCATCCAGCTTCTTCTTCTCCACCAGCAAAATGCCACTAGAACGATCTGTGAGGAAACAGGGAGCAGCAGAAATCCACCCTCCTGTGTGCTTGGTCAAACTAATGTCTTGTAACACAGTGATGACTCCCCCATCAAGAAAAACACCCAAGTATTGTCATTCTATCCCAGACAAGAGGTAACAGAACATTTAACCCATGACCCCTCCCTGTGCTCTTGTGTTCCCTTGCAGCCCTGTTCACCAGCGAGCTGCTCAGGCAGGAGCAGGCCAAGCTGAACGAGGCACGCAAGATCTCTGTGGTGAACGTGAACCCCACCAACATCCGTCCCCACAGCGACACCCCGGAGATCCGCAAGTACAAGAAGCGCTTCAACTCTGAGATCCTCTGTGCTGCTCTGTGGGGTAAGCCAGGGCACTGCCCTCAGCCTGGCTCCAAAGGCCCGTGGTGCTGGGATGGGAATGTCACTGCAGCACCGAGCCCCTGCTTGGTCCCTTCTCCACCCCCTAAGGGTCACATCCCCCCACACTGTAGAGTGACCCTTCCTGTCCATGGGAAGGTCCCAGCCTTAGCTGGGTGATCACACTTCTGGTGGCAGCAGAGACAAGCTCGGGGTGTTGTCCTTGGGAGCAGCCATGGCTACTGGCACCCATGGCCCTCCTCTCTGTCTCCATCTCTTTCTCACTCTCCCTCTCCATCTCTGTCTCCCTTTTCCCCTCCCCTCCCCTCCCCTCCCCTCCCTGTATTCTCTCCCCTCTCCAGGTGTGAATCTCTTGGTGGGCACAGAGAACGGCCTGATGCTGTTGGATCGCAGTGGGCAGGGCAAGGTCTACAACCTCATCAACAGGCGGCGATTCCAGCAGATGGACGTGCTCGAGGGCCTCAATGTCCTCGTGACAATATCAGGTGCTCCTCTCCTGCTTTCACTCTGTCAATTACCTGCTCAGCCACAAGCCCTGAGTGGTTCCAGCTCAGACAGAACCTGCTCGCTGGTGTCAGAGGGAAGCTCCCAGGGGAGATGGAGGTGGTTTATTCTGGAATCAAGTTAAATCTGCTTTCAAAAGAGTTTGCTCCCTTCAGTTGCTCACTGCACTTCATCTCCAGTCTCCTTCAGCAGGGAAGGGAAGTGCAGGGTACAGGCAAGGGAGATAGTCACAGCTTGAGGGGGGCAGAGAGCTGTGCTATTGGGTCTGGTTGGGTCTGGCCGAGAGAGCCATGATCCATGGCATTTCATTTCGAGTTCAGACCACAGATGTGCTTGGGCTGTCCCAAGCATTGTGAGGGCCACAGGCCTTTCACTGTCCCCATGTTTAGCTGGGAGCTCCAGAGTGATCAATATCAGACTCATGGGGTGATTTCTGGCAAAATAACGCAAAACCTCTGTTGTACAGTCTCCAAGGGGAGCATCCAGCATCCTCCTGCAGAGCAACCCTGAGGAGCACATGGGTGACAGAGCCAGGGCAGAGCCTTCTCCTGATGATACCTGTCCAACAAAGCTCACAGAAAGCAGCAAGAGAAGTGCTCGTTAGGAAATTGTTTGATCCTTCTGTTTCCTTTCACATTTTTAAGATCCCCTGGCCTTGCTCTGCATTCACCTGGAAATTCCTGTTCCTCCATTCGGCCAGAGCTCCAGACTCACTGCTCCATTATTTACCTGGTCTGCAGCTTCCCTGTGGCTTTGGGATACAGCTGTAGGGATAAGGAATTCAGCACAGTTAGAATGGGAATAGCACCAAACCCCAGGATGATGCTGAGAAGTCCTGGGGACTTGTGGAAAGCTGTGAGCAGACAGGGTCCATCATTTGGGTCCCATCTCACCAGGCTGGGTGTGAGCTGTGTCCTGCCCCTGTTACGGGGGCTCTGCAGCACAGGGATTTTGCAGCCATGTCACAGCCATCCAAGAGCAGGCAGCCATGCAGAAATTTGGCAGCCCCTCAGCACTGCAGAGCCCAGCACCAGGCTGGCTGGCAAACAGCAGTGCCTGTCACAGGCCAAGGAGCTCCTGTCTCATCTCCAGGGTGGAATTAATGTTGTATGAAGGAGAGGGAAGGAAAGAAACCAGGTAGTTGAGTGGTTGGATAAGCTTTGAGCTATAGGAGGGTTACGATCACTGCCCCATTGAGCCCCACTGTCCCTCTGTGAATACTGATTTATAGGAAAAGGAATCTTTCCAGCCTGTGGGAAGCAAAAGCCTGGCTTTTCCAGTGTCTGCCTGCAGCCTGCAAGACAAGAGGTCTTTACTTTCCATATATTTCTTCCCAAGGAAAAACCCAACACAACAACTAAATTACTATTTTCAGTTACTATTTATATTGTTTTTATCATGAAATAGACTTAAATTCTATCATCTTGTGATTGAAAATAAGCACTGAAACCTCAAGATGGTCCATGCAAACGTGCTTTGCTCTGACATTTCCTTTGCCAACAGGAAAGAAGAACAAGCTGCGTGTGTACTACCTGTCCTGGCTGAGAAACAGGATTTTACACAATGACCCTGAGGTGGAGAAGAAGCAGGGTTGGATCACAGTTGGGGACCTGGAGGGATGCATCCACTACAAAGTTGGTGAGTGGAAATAAATGTCTGAAGAGATGTGGTTTTGTTTTCTAGTCTTAGGTCTGACCTGACAATTTGATATGAAAAGTATGGGTAGACCATAGCCACAAGTAAATTTGGAATTCATCTTTATGCATTAGGTTGACTCTATGTAATGAAAATCAACAGAGGGATGGCCTGAGAAGCTGTTCCTGGAGATTTGTTAAGAGAATGAATGTTCTTAAAATTTGGTTTATTTTTATTTTAGTGAAATATGAAAGAATCAAGTTCTTGGTGATTGCCTTAAAGAACGCTGTAGAGATCTACGCTTGGGCTCCTAAACCATATCATAAGTTTATGGCATTTAAGGTATGTTTGTCTTTTACACTCTGTAATTGTAAATACATGAGATTTCTGTACTCTGCAGAGCAGAAAAGCATCTAGCTGATGTAGCTGAGCTCCTCAGGATGCCTGGCAGGCATGGGAGATGGGATCCTTGCTGGCTGAAGAGATTGGATATGTTCTGCTTACGGCCATCAATGAAGTGTTATTATTAGTTTATGCTAGCAGGCTCTACTTGAGGAATTTGCAGAAAGCTGATCAAATGCATATGAGTAAAATTGAGTTAGGGATTTTGGTGGGTGTTTTTTGTGGGGTTTTTGGTTGTATTTTTCCCTCTGACTAATTTTTAACATGCAGTACAAAAATAGGCTGGCATGATTTTCTATTTTCAATTTGCAAGGTCCTCTCCCCTTCTGCAATGTGGATTCTGTTTCAAGACAGAAAGTCTGGGAGAGTGACCCACTCTTTCTCTCTCTTTTTTCCTCCCTTTTCACCTGCCTTGGTTTCCTCAGTGAGACCTTCCTCCTCTCCAGCCTGCCAGTGGATATTTTGTGCTCAGTCCTTCCAAGCACTTTTCATCCCAAGTTCAGTGCAGAGAGGAGTCACAAGGGGCAATGCCTTGTGGAGATGTTCATGCTGAGTAATCTCACTTTACATCTTTCCAACACAAATGGCCTTATGCAGTATTAGGTCACATTTTCTTTTTCTGAACAAAAGCCAGAATAAATGGTCTCAGTGACATGGAGAGCTCAGCAGCATCAAAATGATCTGGGATCCAACTTCCCACAGGTGTTTCACTCTCCTGCTGAGCACTTAAGCCGTGGTGCTTGATCTGGACATGGATGGGGGTTGGTCCCAGCCTTGGTGCAGCAGGTTACAAGGAGCAGGGAAAAGTAGGTCTGTGCTAAACTGACTCATTTCAGCTGCCCAAACCAGAGCAGTGATCCCTGCCAGGAGAGGAGGTGGGTGGTCACAGATCTCTGCTGAACACACTGTAAAATTGAGCTCATGTAAAATTGAGCTGTCTCCTTCCTTTAGAGACCAAATCCTTGTGTTGGCCTTGGGCTCCTGTGACAGAGAACTGGGCTTGGCAAGGGTGGGCACTTTTCTGCTGAGATGGCTGAATACCCTCTGAGGCAGGGGAACAGAGAGGCAGGAGTATAAATAACCACATATTTAGTAGGAAACACAGTCAAACAAATAAGATTTCAAAACTGTATCAGGCTGCTGCAATGGGCATTTGTTGTTTTTCTGTGATGCTCATGGAAGGGATTATAAAAGTCTTTTGCAGATCTCCAGCACAAGCCCTTGCTCGTGGATCTCACTGTAGAAGAGGGTCAGAGGCTGAAGGTTATCTTTGGATCCCACACTGGTTTCCATGTGATTGATGTAGATTCTGGGAACTCCTATGATATCTATATACCATCTCACGTGAGTACATGGGCAGTGCTGCTGCCAGAGAAACACGGGTCACCAGTGAGGTTTAGACAGGCTCCCAGGGGCTCAGAAGTGGGGACCAGAGATGGATGTGACATTCCCCAGTGCTGTGCTCACTTAAGGAGGACTCAGAGCTGTCACATACTTCGTGTTCATCTGCACAGGCTGTTTCTGTCCGTGTACAGGAGCAGTAAAGTTTAAGGTTGCCATGGCCCACAAAAAGGAGAGTGTGTCTGTACACTGCATGGAGCAGTAATGGAGCTCTCTGTAGGATTTTCTTGGTGGTCCCATCTATACTGTTAGCCCAGAATAAACTGGCCTAGAAGAAACTATGTCATTAAACAAATGGAGGAATTGTTGAATCTGATCCAAGCAGGAGTCTCCTCTGCGAGAACTAGCAAGAGCAGACGGGGAAATACTGTGGCAGTTTGGGATGGTTTTGTGTTGTCTTAGCTATGGAAGGGCAGACTTGGGTGGAAAGTCAGTGCAGCTGCCCTTGGAGCTTGAGGATGATTGCTAAAAAATAGGATATTTCCTCCCTAGGGCTGTCTGTAAAATTTGGAATTTATTTACCTTGATTTGAACTGGTGATGGATTCATCAGCTCAGTCACTTATTTGCGTTCCAGCCAAGTGTCAGCCATCAGTCTTGGGGGCGTGTATGTTGTGATCTGTCTGTAATTGCTGAACCTGTTTATCCTTGCTGTGTCAGACAGCTTTGATGGTAGGGTAAACATGACAGCTTATTCCCCTTCAGGCTTATCTCTGAAAGCCAGTGCCTCTTTGGGGAATGGAGGGAGGGCTTTGTTCTTTAGTTGATTTGGGCTTTTTTCCCTGCAGTGCTCTGCTCCCTTCCCCCTTGCCCTTTCTCCATTCAGTGTAATTCTGACTCTCAGGGTCTGTTTCACCTGCAGATTCAGGGCAATATTACTCCTCATGCCATTGTCATCCTGCCCAAGACGGATGGGATGGAGATGCTGGTGTGCTATGAGGATGAGGGTGTCTATGTGAACACCTACGGACGGATAACTAAAGATGTGGTGCTCCAGTGGGGAGAAATGCCTACTTCCGTGGGTAGGTCACCCCTTCCTCTTCACCTGCTTAAAATATAAGCCACAAGTAAGATGAGGAGTTGAGAATGCTGAGATGGAGTCATTTGGGATGAAGGGGATTTCCCTCTTTTATCAAAGGGGATTTCTCTCAGCCAGCTATGAGAGGCGATTGCTAAATTTCTGCATTTTGGTCCTCCATAATAAAAGCAAGTAATTTCTTAAGGATTTGAACTTTTTGAGTATGAGATAAATCTAAAATGTGAGATAATGCAGGCTGTTGCACTGGTGGGATACTGTGTTGAGTGGAGAGGGGCTGGGTATGGAGCTGAGAGCCCTTGAGTTGCTCTTTTGGCTCTGCTGTTGCTCGGCTACACAACCCATGGAGGCAAAACATTGCCCATCTCCTCACCTTCCTAAACTGGAAGAAGTGATGCTGCTTCTGTTTCAATTTCCCAGCTATTTCTGGATGAAAAGTGCTCTGAAAAGGCTGCTGTCCCTGCAGACACACACCTGGCCATCAGAGCTCTGCCATTGATCTGCTTAGGCTTTGAGCAACAGCTGATGAGAGCTTTTCTACCCATTGCATAATATTTAACTCAGCACAAGTTGTAACACCTACCAAATGCTTCCTTTTGACAGCCTACATTCATTCCAATCAAATAATGGGCTGGGGAGAGAAAGCTATTGAAATCCGGTCAGTGGAGACAGGACATTTGGATGGAGTATTTATGCACAAGCGAGCTCAAAGGTTAAAGTTTCTATGTGAAAGAAATGATAAGGTAAGTCCACTTCAAAGCTTGTATCTGTACTGTGAGCTACAAGGTGCTTTCAGAGCTTAAGTCTGGTTTGTCTTGAGGTTAATAATTAATCTGAAGGTCCTCTTTAATAAGCAGTGCCCATAAGCCTGTTCCCAGTTAATTTTCTCCAGTGGATGGAGACCTCAGCCTGCAAGATCTCTTCTACATCTAGCTGAGATCTGCATTGACTTGGCTTGACTTTCTCCCAGCTCTGTCACCTGAACATTAAATTGAGGCTGCCAAGTGAACTCTGAAAGTATTAGCAAGGGTGTGTAAGTGACCCTGATTTGAGCTCTGATGCAGAAATATTTTGATGCATCTTTAGATGCATTTTGATGCATTTTAAATTATTTTGCTCTTACAGCCTCCTCCATTTCTATGGACAGCAGTGATAAATACTGCTCTGGAGGGTCACCAGAGTTGCATGTCACAAGTGTTGCAAGGGGGGCAGGAAATGAGGAGAGATTGCTGGAGGATAAGGCATTTTTTGCATGGAAGAGAAGGTTGAATGCTGAGGTCTTTCTGCTGGTGCTGTGCCCTCCTCTCACAAGGTTCCACTAAGATAAGTCAGGACCAAGCAGGGAGATATTTCATAATGGACAGTATCACAAAAACAGTGAAAAAACCAGTAGCTGTGTCCCCAGAGCAGGATTTAATAATGTGCAGTAAATGAGCTTTGAGGCTGTGATCACTTTAGTGAATTAGCCGAGTGCTGCCCTTCCTGGGCATGGAGGTAGGCTGAAGCTCTGCAGGAGAATGTATCCTAACTTTGCAGTTGAGCAGGTTATGAGAAGCTGCCCAGGAAGCTGAATTTAAGTGTAATCTAATTCTAACAAAGCTGGAAAAAACCTCTCCTTGGTCTTTCTAAAATACTGGAACCAGCTGATCACTGATGGGTTTGAAATACTAAACTCAGATGTTTCTCTTTCTGGAGAACTGGTTAAAGATTGAGTAATTTTTGGTTTTATTAAGGACAGAGGCTTCAGATTGTTCCCTTCAATATCTTCAAATTATAACTTATTTGTTAAGACTTCCCTTGGAATCAAATGCTGGTGGATCCTTCCAGAAGCACCAAAACCCCTGCTCTCCGTACAGAATCCTGATTATGTTTCTGCACTTGGAGCATGTTGAAAGGAAGTAATTTTCCTGAGTTTTACTTTCAGGAATAGCTGAAATACCAGGACTAACTTTTCCAAAAAAAGCCATTTCAGACTGAGACAGGTATTGACCCAAATGGTAAATGTTTAGCAAGATCCAAACCACTGACAGCAGTTTTTTGTTAGTACTTAATAATAAATGATGCTGTGGTAGTAAATGTGATAAACCTGGTATTTTTAAGGCATTCCAAACTCATTTTGGTAGTGAGGGGGAAGGAGGTTTAATTACTGCATTTACTAATGAGTGGCTCAATTTAATCCCAGTCTGGCATGGGTAAGCTCCATCCCCTGAGCATTAATAAGTGGGTTTTTTTCCCTCCAAACAGGTATTTTTTGCATCGGTGAGATCCGGAGGAAGCAGCCAAGTGTTTTTCATGACCCTCAACAGAAACTCCATGATGAACTGGTAACAGAGGAGCACTTGGCACTCACCGCCATGGCATTATTTCTAATTTAAAGGACATTAAACATGTGGACTAACACTGTAGAGGCAGGTGCGGAGGGCGCCGAGGAACCCCCTCCCCACGCTCCCCCGGCGCCGCCAGCCCCGGGACAGGGACTGCAGCCAGGGATGGACTTTCACGCTTGGACCCCCCCGAGGTCTCCTGATTACGCTGTGTTATAGTGGGTTATTGAGTTTTCCTTTATTTTATTTTATTTTATTTTTTAGTTTTACTTTTTCTTTGTCCCCTACTTTGTAAGAACGGGGAAAGAAACAGTGTCAAAAAGTCTGTTTTTAATTCTGTCTGCCTGCTAGCATCAAATATATAGTATGTTGTAAAGTTACCAATTAAATCTGGTGAGAGACAGCACAATAAATGTACCTTTTATCTTTGTGATGAAGGCCATAACCATATAGCTGGGTAATTTTAGAAATCTTTTGCCTTCACCAACATTTACATGTTGCTTTTGGCAGCAACGGCTTAACGGATTTTTAAAGAAGAGAAAAAATAATAGGTTTTTTTCCCCTCTTTTGGGAAATGGATTTTAAATGGCTAAACTACTAGCCTTAGACTAATAAAAATCAGCTACCATTTTTGTCAAGTCTGTCAATCCATATTTCTATATGGATCTTCACATAATGGTGTGTCTTGATAGGGACAGAGGTGCCATTTCTTGTTGCTCCAGAGGTGTCCGCCTGCCCCGGGGCTTTGGCATGGGGACAGGGGATTGGAAGAGGAGAGGATGGCAGAGCGGTCAGAGGAGCCCCGTGCTCACCCCTGAGGGGGATTTGTGACTGCAGAGGCTCCTGGGGTGCTGTGGGCACTGGACCCTGCTGCTGAAGCTGGCACAGGTTGTGGGTGCTCATTCCCCCTGAGTCTGGAGCCGGGCACCGGCGTGCGGGAGCAGCCGGCACAGGGATGGGGACCACGAAACAAGCTGCCTGTCCCCCACCTTGCTGGATTGGGCTTGTAAAGAGCTTAAAAAAATATATATATGTGTGGTTTCTTCGGCCAAGGGTCTGAATCTACTCGTTTTTCCACCCCCTCCACTCCCTAGGAATTACCCAACATACAGTGAAAGACAACATCTGTGCCGAACCGTGTGTGTGTGTTTAGTTCAGGTTGAATCGTGTCCTTATAAACTCTGCTCAGTTGATTTCCGTTTTCAGTGCGTATCTGGGGTTTTCTTTCTCAGTAGCTGCAAGCATGGCCGCCTGTGGTGTTGGGGTGTCGCATAACAAGGTCTGTGTTGCTGGTTTTAACCTACCTCGTTTCGGTTGGGGTTTGTTTTTTGGTTTGGTTTCGTTTTATTTTTTTCCGTTCCGCTGTCGATCACAGCGCTGTTACCTCCAGCGACATATAGAGAGCTTAACTGGCAATCTTGGTGTACTCAGTAACGATGGCTTTATTAAAAAATGATTAAATCAACAGGACTTGGTCAAACTTGAATCTTTATCAAGGGTAAGAGGTGATGCGGGGTGGTGGGGATGGGATGGGCTGGGCCACCCTCACCTGAAACATTCTGTGGGTAGGGCGTCAGGGTTTGGTTCTGCAGGGATTGCCAGCAGTGGGACTCCCAGGATGTGGAGTTCAGGGAAAAACAGGTGGGATGTGCTTTGTGGTGCCTTCTTCCAGCACCAGGAACCCTCCTGTTGGGCTAGTGCAGCCTGGAGAGTGTAGGGATGGCCACAGGATCACGATACTGGTATTTAAATCCCATCACAAACACTGATTGCCACCAGCTCTTTGTATTTTCATTGTGGTTAAAATACAAATCAAATAAAGCCCAGAGCTTTTATTGTGTTGCAAACTGATAACTGTTTTGAGGTGTTTTTTGTTCTACTTCAAGTGATAAATGCACAGCTTTGGATGATTTTTGTTATTATGGGTTTTTGCATACAGTGATGAAATAGCAGGCAGTCGTTGAGTTTAAACGACTCAGGTGGTTTGTGAATGTATTTTTTTAAATCTCAGAATCATTTGAAACAAAAATCACAGAAGCCAATATTACCACAGTCTTGTCTATGGTATGTGTGTATGGAGATAACACAGAGCAAATGCTTTTTTGGTGCCAACCACAATAAAACACAAAACTTCACCATTAAGCCATGCCTTTTATGTTTGGGTAAATAAGACCTGGGGTATTGGAGGACATGGAGGTAAAGGGGATTTTCAGGGCTCCCAGTCACAATGCTCTTTGTTTGAAGACTCTTGGGAAGGTGGTTTTGGAACAGGATGAGTGCAGGGAGATGGGACACATCCCTTGTGATGCTGCCCAGCAGTGAGCAGTGGCCAAGGGATATCTTGATGGACCATCACCACCTGAAAACTCCTTTTCTACAAAATCAACCCATGATTATTATAGGCATTTCCCCTCCAGATGTTACTAGCTTTGATTTGCTTGTCATTTGCTCTAAGTAAAACGTGCTTATGGTTGATTAATGCTCTCAGAAACTCCTTGTTATTAGTGTTTCAAGAAATAAAACCTGCAGCTCATTTTAAAACCCTGTTTCTGGGACTTTTTACCCAGGAAAGGAAATTTGTTCAGCTCTGCAGTGCCGCAGGAGGAAAAAGCAGTAATGTCTGTGCATGCAGGGGTCGCTTGAGCCTGTTGCAGATTCAATTATTTACAGAGTTGCTGTGAAATATTGTATAACTTCAGGGATGAGTCATGGTAAATTGAAGAGAAGCCCTGAGTGGTGCCATGAGGCCACACAAGAGCCATGGTTAGCTCCACCACCCTGGGGAGATGCTGGGTACCACTGCCAGGTGAAGAATGCTCAGAGATAAGGCTAGCAGCTACTTGTGGGAACTGAGTCTTTTCAAACTTGTTTCAGAATTATCAAATGGCCTTTTGCTTGTTGAGAGATGGATTTGGGGTTGACACTGCTTCCCAGTTTTTCTCTTCTGGGAGATGCTGCCCCACCCAGAGCTGGGGGTGGGTAGGGGCCCATTAACCTCTGGTATGTTTACAGCAGTGCTGTAAATGCACCAAATTCTCTCTCATAAATGTGTTTTATCAGCCTGAGCTGCTGTCTCACATGTGGCCCCAGCACTGCTGCCTGCCCCAGGTGATGCACTTAGAGAGGAGAAACTAACAAACATTTTGGTTTTGTGCCAGGCACTGATGTGCCACATCAGCCTGCTCTTAGAGAGCCAGTCCTGCAAACCAGATCTACCTTTTTTTCTTTGTTTTGTTTTGGTTTATGGCATACTTCTCTTTTCTTTAACTTCAAAGCTGTCTCAGAATGATCCAGAGGTAATAAAATGGATGTGCAAATTGCCCCACCACCTGGGGATAGCTTCACAGCTCCTCTGGAATCTCTGAATTCCTTCCACTGAGGTGACAAGCATGTTCAGCTGTTCAAAAGTAAAGCCCCACCATAAACTTTAGCCTATTGTTTTTATCACACATAGTTAGATTATCAACAACAATTACACTACACACAACATAGAGTAGGCAATAAGCATGGCTATTCTGCCTAACATTATACACAGTTCTTGCACTTTATTATTTAAATAAAGCATTAGCAATAATGCAGACCCTGTTGTTTGCCACTAACCTAAACACTGCCTGGCCAGACTCTCCAGCTGTGAGATGGGTCAGGGCTGTGCTGTGCCACTCTCTGCACCCTCTGGACTGTGACCACAACTGGCTGTCAGATGTGTAAGAGATTTGATGGGTTGGTCATTCATCCTGGTGGAGCCAGGCCTGGTTCTCTATCCTGTAGGAATGCTGTGTTTCTTTCTCTCTACCAAGCCAACAATCAGCCCCTTTGGGAAGTGATTGCAGTGAAAGACTTACTCACCAATGTTTCCCATCCATGAGCTCAGGACCAGCCTAAAGCTGGCCTTTGCTAATCACCACATCCACATCCAGCTCCCTGTTCAGAGAATCACAGGGTCTGGAGTGCCACTGAGAGTTCAATATGTCCTTAAATTGCCTGGGACCAAACCGTGGAGGAGTGTGTCACCAGCTGACACCAGCCAGGCGCTCAAAGGCAGAGGTGAGGCAGCCCTAACACTGGGTTGCAGCATCTTGCCTGGCAGGGAGGGTAAGAGGGGCCAGGAAGGGACAGGAAAACCCTGGGATAACTCCATGTCTTTTGCTAGCAGACCTGCCCAAGGGATATATGTGGCTGTGGGGCTTCCAGCTTTTGGCATCCAAAGTTTCCATGGAAGTCGAAGGGCTGCTCCTGGGGAGGTGAGTGTTCACCCATGCCTCCCAGCACTGCTCCACACCCCGTTCCCAGGAAGACAGATTACAGGAAGGATCTGCTCTAAGCAATATTGGGCAGGACATGGAAAGGCCACCCTGCTCATGGTATGTTGGTGGCCTTTGATCCCTCCAGTTCCAGGAGTCTGGGAAGAGGAGGGAGGGAAAGCATCATCCCCATCCGTGCCAGGCAACAATGGGGATCCCAGAGGGCTACGTGGGAATCCTGGAGGGGGACATCTGTCCTGGCAAGGTTTTCACAGTGCCTGAAAGTTTAGGTCTGGGGTATTGGGTCAGG
Organism: Certhia americana; assembly: GCA_018697195.1. NCBI lineage: Eukaryota > Metazoa > Chordata > Aves > Passeriformes > Certhiidae > Certhia > Certhia americana. The sequence goes on along the minus strand of CM031865.1, from coordinate 7,712,522 downwards.
GCTCCCATTTGTTTTCTGATTCAAGCCTTAGTAGCCTGGTAATTGTCAAATCCTGCCAGTCCCATTGTGAAGGTGTTTAACTGCAATGCAAAGAAACTGTAAATGCCTGGGTATCCACACACAGCGAGCAAACAAACACTATTGGCAAAGATCTCAGCAGGAAGGACAAATATTGGAGAAAACTAAAAAGCTCAGCCTTGGGGCCCGTCCTGTCACAGCTACACTAGCCCAAGAGGGGAATGCAGGTGCTGTGGCTGGAATCAAAGCCTGCTTAATGCACTGAACTTTCCTCCTCCAGTTAAAGTTTTACTTCACTGGAGACCAGTGCAAAGATTAGTGGTCTTACACTCATCTTTGTTGTTTTTTCTCTTGCTCTTCCTCTGTAGAAAGTACATTTTGTGCCCATGTGAAGCCTGGCTGACTGAGAGCATCATCCAATGAGTGCTGTAACTTGGCTGCCGAACCCATCAGGGGCTGATCTGGAAGATAATGACTTTAATCAGCATTAATCACCTTCCCAGCTGACTCAGACTTTGGCATGGTCTGCTGCCACTAAGGATGCCACTGTCCCCCTGGCCCTGCAGCTCCTCTCTCTGACCATGTCAAGGACAACAAAGCCCAAGCCAGAGCAAGACCAGCTCAGACCAGCTTGTGCAGATGTGCAAAGTTCATGAAAGCCAAGTGAGCCAAGGCAAAAATATTTGGCAGCATCAGTAGTATTTGGCAGCATTGGCAGTATTTCCCAGAATCCACAATATTTGACAGCACAGCCATCAGCTGGTGGTGCTAAAAGGCTCACTGTTCACACCACTGTAGGATTTTTAATGAAAGCCTCTTTTACTGTAACATTCTAGGTAATTTTGTTATGTTTTATGTCCATATACACACACAGCTGTCTCCTCTGATAGGTGTGTACTGGCATTAGAGCTGCCTGCTGAGGGGGCTCTGTGTGTGCAGGTGTCTGTGTATGGATACACAAAGAGACCTGTATACATCTGTGTTTATATGTGGCTCTGTGTGTGATACACACACATGAATATATTTTAAAGCAGGTGGTAAATGCTATTTAAATTAAACAGTCATTTTCTAGCTGTCTTGCTATATGTGCTGGAGAGATTTCTTCTCCCTGATTCAGCAAGAGGATTGTGATGTGACATGCACACCCAGCACAGAAGCCGAGGAAGGTGTTGAGCATCTCAAAACAGGCTCAAGCCCCTGGCACATTACATTTCCAACTGATCAGCTGAAGGATAGTCCCAAACCAGCCCTGCAGCTGGATCATTTGAATTTTCCAGATCCACTCTATGTCTTTGCAGGTCTCCCATTGTTTCATGTGTGTCCCAAACACGGGGATTGGTGGTGGCTGCTCTGAGCTGAGCAGTGGCCAAATAATGCGTGGAAGACTTGGGTTTCTCATTAACTCCGTAGCTGATATAGTCTCATCTCTCCAAGCACCAGCCCGTTTTCCTGCCTCCATCCCAGCTCTGCTGTCCTTCCTTCCCTGCCCAAGCCCCTCACCTTGCTCTGCAGCCTAGGACAGTGACTATTCCCAGAAGGAGGGCGGAGGAGCTGCGGGGTGGATGAGAAAAGGAAAATGCAGACAGAGAAGGTAATCATGGCTTGTCAGTATTTTTGCACTAGACTTTCTAGAGAAATGACTAGAATTTCTGCAGGACCCCAGCACTGAGCAATCCCTTGCCAAAATGAAAACCAACAAAAAAAAAAAATGCCCTCCACTAATTGATTGTGCACAGGGGCAAAGAGGAAAGGACTAAGGGGCTATTTTTTATTTTTAAGAGCTCTGTTGGGTCACTGGATAACTTTTAACTGTGATGGGAGGAAAAAATGCTTTAAACAGCACTGCTGAAAAGCACCCTTCTGGTGTTTTTTTCCCAGCTGTTGTGCTCCAGGGATGGGGATGGGGAATGACACACTGCTGCTGCTGCTGCTGCTTCTTGCACTGCTGTACTGGGCAGAACTTCGGCTGCAACAAGCTCCAGGACCAAGATGGGCAGTGCAGCAGGGAGAGCTGGACTGCCTTTGTGGGGCAACACCACTCTGCCTTGGGGACATGATCTTGCCTGTCCCCAGGGGCTTTCCTTCTCCTTTGGCACAAGCCAGCCACCTGTGCTGCTGCAGCAGCATCCCTGGATGCCACTGTCCCGGCCAGCTGGGCAGCAGGGTGCCCTGGGATAGGGGTGGGATGCAGCCTTCCCCCTGTTTTGGGCACTGCTAGGACAGTACAATGAGGTTGTTCTTTGCTTCCTGCCCCAGCACCTCACAGGAACATTGGTCCTCTCTGTCTTCACTGCGGTGTTGGGCTTCTTCCAGTATGGCTACAGCCTGGGGGTCATTAACGCCCCCCAGAAGGTAAGTGGAGCCCCTCAAGCTGTGCTTGGCCAAGGAACCATGGCTTCAGGGCAGCCAGGGCCAGTTTGTCCCTTGCAGAAGCCCTCAGAAGTGCTCTGTCCCTTCTCAGGCAGTTTCTCCCACAGAACAAAGCCCCCACGACAGGGCAGTGGGGTGGGAACAGAGCCAGGACCCTCTGTTGGCACTTCCCCAGGGAAAGGAGTGGGGCTCTGCACATAATGGAGTTGTCCCCACTGCAGCACAGTCCCTGTGCCCAAGACAAGGGAATACAGCCCTTCACCAAATCCAGTGCCAAATCCAGACACCACACTCAGCCCAGCCTCGGGAAGGGGAATGCTCTGTGCCTGCCCTCCCCCTGGGGTCTCAGTGTTGAGGAGCTGGGGGGACCCCAAGATTTCACCCCTGCAGACCCTGCAATGCAAATCTTTTCCTGAGGCAGGATAAAATCCAAAACAGGAGTTGGGGTGGTTATAGATCTGACCTGACAACGTTTTTCTTCTTTACCTGTCACAGGTGATAGAAGCACACTATGCGCGTGTGCTGGGCATTGTCCTCCCAGACAGATACGCCACCAATGCCTCTGGGGAAGATGGCACACTCCTCCAGGCTGGCACGGAGGGCACACTTCCACCCCCGACTGACATCAGTGAGGACCTCGCTACCTCCCCACACATCCTCACCATGTACTGGTCCCTGTCCGTGTCCGTGTTTGCCATCGGTGGCATGGTCTCCTCCTTCACCGTGGGCTGGATCGGTGACCGGCTCGGGAGGTGAGAGGCTCATGTGTGCTGTGACTCTGTGCCACAGCCCAAACCCTTCCGATTGATTTTTCTCATAAAACCATTTCCTCCCTGTAGAGATACAATTTGTGTTATTTTCAGCAAGTTAGGAAACAAAAAGGAAAAAAATAAACCTCCCAACTTCCAAAATGCTGTTCAACTATCACAGAGGTTGGGCTTTTTAAAATCCTCAGTTACAAATCAGACATTTTATTGCAACTTGAGCATTTCAGACAGGAGCTGATGAGCAGCCATGATTAAGTTCTGAATTCCCCCTTTTCTTTCCATGGCAAAAGGAAGAGGAGGATATCTGCATGGTACAATTTATAATATCATTTTAGCTACTCTGATTGTACCCTGGCTCCCATATTTTGCAGTGCCAGCTATCATTATTTTTCCCCTGTAGTACTGATTAAGTGACTTCCTAGTTCCTCTTTTGTGTTGCAATGGCTGCTTTGGCTGAGCAAGGTGCCAGAGGAGCTGTGCTGCTGCTGCCTTGCAGGGTGAAAGCCATGCTGGTGGTGAACGTCCTCTCCATTGCTGGGAACCTCCTCATGGGGCTGGCAAAATTTGGGCCATCCCACATCCTCATCATCTCTGGGAGAGCTGTCACGGGGCTGTACTGTGGTGAGTCCAGGCTGGGTCAGCCACTGAAAGCAGCTCCTTGGTAGCATGCTCCAGTTCAGTTTCACATATTTTTAATGGGTTTTTTTTTTAGTTCAGAAGGGGTTTCACAGGTAGGAATTTCCCTCTTCTCCCTGTGTCTGCTCTTCTTGATCCAGGACCTTTCCCAGAAGTATTTGGGTTGGCCCTATCAATATATTCATTTGACATATCCTAGAAAGGAGCAGGTCCCTCTGTATCCCAAGGATGGGGCTTGCTGGTGGCTGCTATAAGAGCACATCACTAGCCAGGCTGGTTAACAGGTTCCCTAAACAGAGAGCACTGTGCAAAGAGAGGATATAGCCAGCAAATAATTGGGAATTACATTAGAATTGGCTTAGAATTAACAGCTCTTTATACTGTTACTGGTATGCAAATACAATACTCCACTCTGAGGTTTTATGGCAAGTTAAGAAGGCTCCTTGCCCTGTGATAACTTCTCCCAGCAGATAATCCCTGCTCTGTGCTCTGATGTGTGTGTTCAAGCAAAGAGTTTGGGGCTCTGAATGCAGGGACATCCCAGCACCTTTCCAAGGGGCAGGTGGTTCCCAGCCAGGCATGAGGGGCTCAGTGGGGTATGGGGTGCAGCACACAGGACCCATCCTCCCGTCCCATTTGGGAAGTGGTTTCTGCTGGTTGCTGAGCTGTGTCTAGAGGAGGTGACACCCTTGTGTGCTCGGTGCAGGGCTCTCCTCTGGACTCGTGCCCATGTACGTCAGCGAGGTCTCTCCCACGGCCCTTCGAGGAGCGCTGGGGACGCTGCACCAGCTCGCAATTGTCACGGGAATCCTCTTCAGCCAGGTAAGCAGGAAAACACACACATCCAGAGGTTGTTTCAGAGAATAGGAAGACCACAGTGATATACTGGGCTATGGTTCACCATTCCACCCCAAAACTGAAGGAGTGTGCAAAACAATCTGCTTTAATGGGGTTAAACCCTTGCCTTCAGTAAGAGGTGTCTTAACAAAGACAACTTCTCAAGAAAAGAAAAATACTTCTGCAGACAATTTCTCCTCTCTCTGAGGAATTTTTGCCAGCATCTCATCAGCGTCTGGCTGGATCCTGAGCATGATACCCCTGATAATCAGGTTCTCAAAAATGCCTTCATCAGGGAAGCAGGGAGCCCAAAGACCCCATCAGCATTGCCCACCATGGCACAAGTCCCAGCTACACAACAGGTGGGCCCATAAATGTATAGAAAACAAACACATCCAGAAAAAGAGTTGGTATTTGCTTCTAGTTTTCCTCCAGCTTGTCACTTCAAAACACCACAGTGAAGAGTGAACACACTCTTCTTAAGGTGCAAAATGATCCATTCAAATATGCCTCAATTATTCCAGGTCCTTGGACTAGACTTTCTTCTGGGCAATGATGAGATGTGGCCCCTGCTCCTTGGTCTGTCTGGCGTGGCTGCCCTGCTGCAGTTCTTCCTGCTCTTGCTGTGCCCAGAGAGCCCCCGATACCTTTACATCAAACTGGGGAAGGTGGAGGAAGCTAAAAAAAGTAAGAAAGACATTCTAGGCTTGTCTAGAGTTGTTTCTATACTGCATATAATATAAAACAGAGAAGGAAAAGCCTGGTTGAGGACTCACATGTGACTGTGGTTGCTCTATCTCATGCTCTGAGCTGTTGAGATACAAACTAGCTTTGGATCAAAAACTATTGAGACATTTGCATGGGAGTAAGCAGCACTGCTAAGGGATGGGGCTTGAGAGTGATATCTCAGGGCTGTTGCAGAGCTGATGTGCTGCTCCCCCTGACCAAGCAGATGTACCCGGGATCCTTGGGTATGCCATAGAAACCCTCAGAGTAAGAGGACACAGCTGTCCATGTGGTTGGCTTACCTTGAGTTTTGAAAGAGATTCTTGTCCTAACATACACAACTTATCTACCACTGAACATAAAATGTCAATCTTTTCTTCCCCTAAGATTTGAAAAGGCTTAGAGGAAACTGTGATCCAATGAAAGAGATTGAAGAGATGGAAAAGGAAAAGCAAGAAGCTGCTAGTGAAAAGAAAGTCTCCATAAGACAGCTTTTCACCTCTTCCAAGTACAGGCAGGCTGTCATTGTGGCACTGATGGTGCAAATATCCCAGCAGTTCTCAGGAATCAATGCGGTGAGTCTCCCCAAAAAGTTTGTCTCTCAAGAGATCCATGCTGAGCATGAAAAGGCAGCTCTGGCTCCATCTAAGCCATGCAGGGATGAAATGACCCATGGCTGCAGTGGGTCCCTGCCAAGCTGGCTGTGGGAGGGCAGAAGGGGAGGAGGCTGGAGGGAGTCCAGCACAAAACCAGCTGGCACACCAGGCCCCTGCTGAGCCTTCCCATGACCCTCCCCCTACACAAGTTTGTTAAGTTTGTTCTCTTTAATGACATCATACTCACCCCCAGATCACTATTTTCTAGCCATTTTTAGCTAAATAACTTTTGCATCACCTCCTGGAATACCAGAAGTCCCCATCTGACACCCAGAAGCATTAAGGAGCACACAGGGATGCCCAGCCTACCTGGCTTCAGGCTATGCCCACCCCATCCACCAGCCACCCTTTACCTCCTGCCCTTAACTGTCACCAGAAAGGAATCACCTTATTCTTGGACAGAAGAAATGGGAGCCACTGCAATGAGAATATTTTAAAATTAATGTAAAACTCAGTCATACTAACATATTTGTCTTAAGTGCTCAGTGCTGGTGATCTGGATTTTAAGATTAAACATAGATTACATAGAAGAAAACAGATTTAATGTGCAAATGCAGTAGCTTAAGAGGGCAATTTCAACAGGATTTTTAACTCCCTCAGGCTCCTATGAAACTTTCAGCTTTAATTATTATAACAAGGCATTAAAAGTTGAAAAATTAATCATAATTAAATTGTGCCACATCTCAGCCAAGCAAGAGTAACTCTTCCCTCATGAGAACAAAAAGTTTCACCAGCCCTGTTGCCTAACTCTTCATCCTGATGTATTCTGATAGATCTTTTACTACTCCACAAACATTTTCGAGAGAGCTGGGGTTGACCAACCAGTTTATGCAACCATCGGTGTTGGAGTGGTGAACACGGTCTTCACTGTTATCTCTGTAAGTAAATACTTCTGCCCCCTGGACTACAAAGACACGTAAGGTACAAGGTAGTTTTGAAACATGATTTTTTCCTAGAGCTGGGATTTGCAGTGTTGCAGGACTGGCCCTGAACACCTTACAGGGAAAAATCATTCCCTGAGCAAGTTTAATTTGAAAATTCAAGCCTTGACATAGAGCATGTTGCTATCGATCAGCACTGCTAAATGCTTTGTGTGTGGAAACTCCATCACTGTGTTCAGGGAAGCTCTGAAAACTCTGCATTTCCCCCCAAAATAAAAGCTGCCCTTGACACTGCAATTCTGCAGGTCCTATTCCCCCAGGGAACAGGCAGGGGATGGGGGCTGCTGGGGGTGAAGTCACCAGCTTCCAGTCTGCTCTTGCCTGTTATCTTTCAAACTGTTTTCTATATGTACATAGCACCTTCATGAGTGATATCCAAAAGCTATTCCACAGTAATAAATGTAATCCAGCACCTATCCTCATCCTATCTATCAGGGCTCTGCAGCAATAAAAAGATCTTCCCTTCACAGACCTTCCCTTCATTTGTCTCTCTCCTGAGAGGATCAACACAATTCCTATCAGCCAGCAATTAGTTTTATAATGTGGTCATTAATATAAGATCAGGAAATGCCAAGCCTATTTCCCTCATATCTCTAGAGATTTAGGGAGTAAAGGACTTTCACCAACATGATGCAAGGCTGCTTTCAAAGCAGAAATACACAGCTCCAAGAGATTTAGGACAAGGAGGAATCATTTTAAACTGACAGAGAGAAGGTTTTGATTAGATTATTAGAAAGAAATTTTTCTCTGTGAGGGTGGTGAGGCAGTGGCACAGGTTTCTTAGAGATGTTGTGTATGCCCAATCCCTGAACTGTCCAAGCCAGGTCTTGTGGAAGGTGTCCCTGCCTATGACAGGGGATTGAAATTGTATCATCTTTAAGATCCCTTCCACCTCAAACCATTCATACTCCAGTATGCATGAGAGAGGAGGTCTTGGAGTAAACCTGCCTTAGAAAAAGTCCATCACAGGTCCCATACTGAGGAGAAAATGTGATGTTTATTGTGAAATGAAGCACAGAGGTGGAAGAAGCCTTTCTTCAGCATGGAGGGTGTCCTGCAGTTCAGTCCCCACCCCAGTGCTGTGATACTTGCAGCCTTGGGCATTTGCTCTTTGCTTCTTTTGTCCACGAGCACTTAAAAATTACCTGCTTTTGTCAATAAATGACAGACCCCGATCAAAAGACAGAAGTGCTGACTGCTGGGTGGACCTTGGCAAGGGGAGAAGGGAGCAGAGACATCCTCTGCAACTTAATGGGTCAGCACATGAACTGTTTCCAGCAAAGAGATGGTCTGTGGAAGTGCAAATCATGGCTGTAATGGCAGGAAAGGTGGAGCTGCTGGCCAGAGGTGTTCTTTCAGGCAGAGGGCAAGGAGCAGGCAGCCTCAGAGGCTGCTGCACAGTTAGGCCAGGCCAGCTTCACTGTCCTCTGGAGGGACCTACAGCTCCCTGCCAGGTGAGGGGTCTGCTACAGACTTAGGTGTCTGTCAGAAGCTGGGTGACATGACTGGAGTCCAACAAGAGGAGCTGAGAAGGAGCAAACTAAGCTCTGTGACTACTAAAGCAAAAGGAGGAAAATCCTGACTGCAGTTGCTCCACAACTATCCCTGCCCTAGGACAGGCAAAGTGCAAATGGCCTGTGATGTGATCTGAATCCTGCTAAATTTTGAAGCCTGATTTCAAACTAATGCAGACCTAATAAGATTTTAGTTCCTGGAAGAAAAAAAGAAATGGGAGAGAGAGAGAAAGTTCACAGTCAGCAATTTATGTGTAGGAGCAGTGGGAAGTTCTGAGAGCTTGGAAATGCATGGGCTCTGAGTATGTGTGTCTTTGCCTTGCCCTTGGCAGGGTGACTGCTTAGTCTGGCTCCCCAGCAGCTGCCAACAGCATTTCTGACACTTGGGAACCAGCACATAAATCTCTAGCGGAAGAGCTAAAAGAGCAGTGTGGCAGTGGTAACAGGCTGGCTATTGTTAATGGACCTGATCCTGAGGGTGGTGGTGCTGGACACTGAGCTCCTGCATGTGTTTCTGCAGGTCCTTCTGGTGGAGAAGGCTGGCAGGAGGTCCCTGTTCCTGGCAGGTTTGATGGGCATGTTAGTCAGCGCCGTGGCCATGACAGTTGGGCTTGTGCTCCTGGTAAGAATTTCTCTCCATTTTTTCTCCCTGGTTCGAAAACTAGAGAAGATCCCATCAAAGTCATTCAAAACCACTGGTGCAAGACCCTGTCAAGATGAAAAAGCAAAGGCTTGCCCTCCTTTGCTGAACACCCTAGTTATTAAAGGGTTATTAATTCTGCCTCATTTTGCTGAGGTGCAGGCAAGGAGAGGGCTCAAAGTAACAGCTGAGCTGATGGCTGTGAACTCCTCCAGGCAGCAATGCTGGCACCACATGCCCAGCCAGCACCTGGCACAAGAGTTAAAACCTTAATTATTCATGTCCAGTCCCCCTTTGTCTGAATAGAAATTTCTGAAAAAGAAGCCTAAATAATGTAATTAGTGATAATGAGAGTTGCTTTGGGAATATAACACCAAACTCTTGCAGAGCCAGTTTGCCTGGATGAGCTATGTCAGCATGGTCGCAATCTTCCTCTTCGTCATCTTCTTCGAAGTGGGGCCTGGGCCCATCCCCTGGTTTATCGTGGCCGAACTGTTCAGCCAGGGCCCACGCCCTGCTGCCATCGCTGTCGCCGGCTTCTGCAACTGGGCCTGCAACTTCATCGTGGGAATGTGTTTCCAGTACATAGCAGTAAGTAATCAAACCATACAAATAACCAACTGGCACAATCCCACTGCTGGGCTCCCAAAGCAGCCCTGCAGGATGTGAATGTGCCTCCCAGATATCCATCCCCTAGTCTGGCTGGGCACCTCAGCCGGCCAGGGTAGGAAGGGGAAGCCATCCCTGTGGTGCTGATGGTGGTCCCCCCTGTTCCCACTTTGCTATTGCAGGATCTATGTGGACCATATGTGTTTGCCATCTTTGCGGGTCTGCTCCTCATCTTCTTCCTGTTTGCATACTTCAAAGTACCAGAGACAAAAGGAAAGTCCTTTGAGGAGATTGCAGCTGTGTTCCGCCGCAAGAAGCTCTCAGCCAAAGCCATGACTGAGCTGCAAGATCTGCGACGCAGCGAGGAGGCATAGACATCCCATGCACCCAGAAAGGAGGGACTGGGCATGCACCTCCTTCGGGCACCATGGGAAGAATGTTGGGCAAAAGTCTCATTTCACAAAAACCTTGCAGCTGGCAGATCAGGAGGACCCATGCATTGGATTCCTTCTGGCTGCTGTGGTTCACACCTCCCAGCCATAGGTGCTAACCTGGCATTTCACTCTGAGACACTTGGGACAACTGGGCTGCAGGAAGAGGCAGGGAAAGGACAGTAGGAGTATGGTACATGTCTGTCTCAATGCCCTGCTGGAAGAGCCCAGTGAGACAGTGATCTTACCAGATGGCATTGAGCAGGGCTGGCTCTTAGCTGAAATGAAGGAAAGAGGGGCTGGCTGATGCTGCAGCCTCATATTTTCATATTTTTATCCCCACTTCTCTGCTTCATTCTGCTGAGTGATTTAGTGCCTTTAGAATCCAACTGCTCATGCAGCTGTGCCACCAGCACACAGCACTGATCACCCCAGGTGCTACGGAAAACAGGTGGAGCAAACACCCCCTTACTCTTGCCTCCTTTGCAGAGGAGGACAGTAGATCCCACCTGAACTGGTTGGGATGTACCTCCCTTGCTTTGCTCTCTGTGCATTATGGAAATGATGTCTGATCTCATAAGGATTTCTCAGTTGCAATATTTTTTTTGGAGGATCTTAGAAACCGTGGCTGGGCTGATGGGCGTTTTCCCCACATTTCAGCCAGACTATTTAACTCTCTCTTTCCTCCCAGGAAGCCTCTCCTCTCCCCCTTCTTGCTGCTGCAGCACAGCCCAACACTGACCAGACAAAAGGCCTGGGCACTCCTGGTCTCCATGAGAGGAGACTCGAGCCCTGCTGTCACCCCTTCCATGGTGTGACCATTGCCAGGCCACTTCCTTCCCCATCTGCACATTCCTTCCCTTCCTTTCATACAGTGCTCAAGACCCACAGGCTCCAGGGCCAGCCAAGGGCTCAGGCTGCTCATAGAGCAGTAATTAATGATGACACAAAGAAGAAATGGGTATTGGAAGGTTAACTGGAAGGTGCCACTTACCTAACTCAAAACGCATCACTTAGCATTTTGCTGGCTGGGTGTGCTTCAGCCAAGATAGTGTGCAAGCAGGAGGTCATGTTGTTTCCATAGCCTTGTTTGCGCTCCTTTTCATTCTTTATGAGACATTTTTAAGTGGCAGAATCAAACTCCAAGGATTTTTCTCCCTTTTTTGGGGGCATATGTTGGAACCATTGTAAAATCCTATTCTCTGCTTGACTTTTAAGGTTTGCATGTTCCTTGTTGTGATACCAGGTTACTTTTTAGAAACTGTCTCAGGGTAGAAATCCATTATTTATTTTGAGATGAAACACCAGCATTGCTTGGTCACTGTGTGTTCATCCCGGCTGCTGGGGAAGCAGTAGCCAAAATGTAACAGAGGATAATGAAAAGCACAAAACAGATGGGCTGAGGAGGATCACACTGCTGCTATGGGTTTGGTTTTAGGGGAGGTTCATGCTCCTTTCCATGTGCCTGAACTTTTTTTCCTTTGTAGACTTTAGTCTCTTGGTATTAAGACCCTACAGCAAATTTTGGTCATTCCAAGTGATGGGAAGTGCAGCCACAAGTTCCACTGGCAGAAATGCCTGGCCCTGGTGTGTGCACTGAAGCAGTAAGATTGCACCAACGGCTTTGCTGGAGTGGCTGCTGGGATTCAACTAGAGGAGAACTGGGTCAGTGCTGTCATGTGCTGCAGTGGTGGGTGACCCTGGTCTGACACAGGGCATGCAGGGCTGCTGGAACCAGAGCCCAGGCTGGGGCTGAGAAATGAGCAGCAGAGCTGGGACACAGGTCTGTGTCGAGCTGTCCATCTGTGTGCTGCACACAGGTCTCCCCAGGTGAGACCAACAGCCACGGCAGGCTCAGAAGTTCTCCACAGCGTTTACTGTAAGTTAAATATAATGGGTTATCTGAATGTACAAAAAGGAGAAAAAAGAGGATTCTTGCTATCAGCATTGTTATCTAGGTCTGTTAAGATAAAAGATGAACAACATTTATGGCATGTGATGGCTTGCACTGCTGTTTTCCCCCCTCTGTACATCTCAGACATGCATCCAATCCGATGGGAGCTATTTTCCTAGCAGCACACATTTGTTGCACAGGTGATAAAGGCTGTGCAAGCCCTCAGCTAAACCCCTTTGAAATGGGTGTTCCTGAGGTGAGACTTGGGGTTGGAGACAGCCCTGGAGCCAGTGGCAGCTGGCTCTGGGCTGAGATGAACCCTAACTGGAAGGGTGCCAGTGTCTGGCCCCAGCTGTCCCCATTTCCCACTTCACCCCATTGTGAAGCACCTCTGCTTGCATGGTGCTGGTGCAGCCTAAAACCTGGTGCTGGGGCCTCTCTAGGCATGAGGAGCATTTGGGGAAAAGTGATTTGCCACTGCTCTGAGGGCTCAGTCAGGCTGGGTTCCCTGTGATCATACAGGAGGTACAAAATTATTATTCCCTAAATTTCTGCTAAGTTTTGTCCTATTGTCTGGGGGCATGAGTGACTCTGCTGGCAGCTCAGCAGTGAGGGGCCTTATTGATCAATATTGAGCACTCAGCCATGGTTTTCCTGTGTCACTGGTGAATGACAATAGAAAGTCAGGCCCAGTTACTGTAGTGCAGCACATAAATCAGTTTAACAAAGCCCACAGCATTAACATTGCCCACAGCTACAGCACTGAACTTCCCAGAAGAGCTGCCTGGGGGTTCAGAGGCACCTAAGGAAAATGGAGTGTCAGGCTGTGTTTCCTTGCAGCAGCTGCCATGTGGAAGGTAAGGGAGTTTTCTTCTTTCAGCCTGGGACAGGATGAGCAGAGTAAGGCATTGCTGGCCCTTTGTCCTCCCCATGGCTGCAGTGAAGGATCAAGCTGGGCTTACTATCACAGCAGCACTTTAACCATATGCCAGCACAGGACGGGGTCATTAGAGTTAGTTAAATCTGACAATATGTTTACTTTTGTCTCGTCCCTTCAAGCTGATAATTAGGACTGTACACTTTATCTGTCCTTGCTACATGCATGTTCCAGTTAAAACTTGTTCTTGAGACACAGCTTGTTGAATCGTTGTTTTTATCTTTCACCATTACAGTTTTACTAAGTTGCTAATCATTAAGAAAATTTAAAAGACCAAGTCAAACTTATTAGCTAAATGGTCGTTGCATTTTAGTAACATGCTAGATATGTTCTCATACTATGCCTGGCTAATAATCCAATATAATTAATGATCCCTGAGAAAGCATCTTGTCAGCAAGAGCTTTGACAGTGTTTTCCTAATGTGCTGAGACAACAGCCATTAAGACTTTTCTGTTGTGCCAATAGTACCTAGTCTCCCACTCTCTAGGCTTAATTTTAAAATTAGTTTGACTTCCCTAATTCAATAAACTCAGGACATTTGGCCCCATCAACGCTCTCCACACTAATTTATCACACGTTTTTCTGCCTCACTTCAACTTGTTTTTCATCACTGAGAAGCACTACCCTCTATCTCTGGAGTCAAACAGTTGATAATGATGAAGCTAACCCAAGTACAACCTATGCAGGGACAAAGTCTCTGAGGTATGATGAATTTTCTGAGGTGTTCAATGTCCTTATCTTTCACTGGAAATCTATGGGAGCTGAGGAATTTCAAGGTAGGATATCAGGTCTGGATCCAGCAGAATGTGTAAGCATCAGATTAAATTTAAGGTAACTGAGCATGCTGAAGTGTTTCACTAAATCCTGAAGCAACTTTTACCAGAGGCACAGCCTGAGTAGCTGTGCTGAAAGGGAAGGAATCTCCTCGCCAGCACTGGGGCAATAAATCCTGGCTGCAGACCAGCAGTCCTTACATTTTACAGGCTGTAGATACAGCTGCAGACCCGAGGCTTGAGCAGTGTCCTGCATTCTGTCTCCCTGCACTCTGTTCAGGAGAGAGCAGCTCTGTGACTCTGAGAAGCGTCAGGTCCCCACAAGTCGAGAGTGGGATATCACTGCTCCAGCACTGTTGCAGCCCCAGGAGGAGGGAACAGCTGGAGTTACTTTGTGCTTTCCTTCTTCCCTGTGGGGAAGTTACAATTACAGTGGTTCCTGCTAGCTCACAGTGTCCCTGCACTGTCACCGCTTTGCTCTGATCCCCAGTGTGTGCCCAGGGTGATTCCCTGGGTATTCAGATGTGGGCTCGGCACAGGAAGCAGACGGTGAAGGGCAGGAACACAGCAGTGCCCGGAGCAGAGTGGGTGCCTATGGCAAGGTCACTGCAGAGGATCCCTGACTTCATTCCTGCCACGCAGATGCACTGTACCTAGGAGCTCTGAGGACCTGCTGGGTGTGGCACTGTCCTGTGGAAGGGGATCACTGATCTACAGCCTCTCTCACATCCTCCTGCTCAAGGCTGTGCCCACAAGCCAGCATGAACCCTCACCCCAACAGTCAGGACACGGTGGGATCCCAGGAAAGTCAGCTCAGCAGCTGAAACAGACACTGCTCAGGTTGGAACAGGGCTGTTTATACCACTCTGCTCATGACCTGGTATTTCTAATCGTGTGACCTGACCCCACGGCCCAGGGGTATAAATGCTACCTCCTGCCTTCCGTGCTGGAAGCACAGTGGGATGTTTTCCAGAAACAAAGTGGGACTGACTGAAATGCATATTCTCAAAGGCTGAGCTTTGACAAGGCACTTTAGGACATCAGACACTTCTCCAGGACATAACTGAGAACATACACAACTCACCAAGTTTAAATCTTCTAAAAGTTTTCTAGTCTCTCTTCACTTCTTAAAGACACAGACAGGAGAAGCAAAGCTTGATGACATCCTGAGCCTACTTGAGAGAAAAGGTGTGTGATCCAGCTGTGCAACACTGGAAAGAAAACACCTTTAAATGTGAAAGGCCATGATATTTTATTTACAAATATGCTTTGAATCAAATTGCTGTTCTTGTATAGAAAAGTGGGATAATCATAATAATACTATCAAGAAACACACTTTAAAAAATTAATGTTGATCCAGACAAAGGAACGATGCCTGCAGGCAATAGCTGATGGATTGTATTTCCAATGATTTTTATTCAATCTCAAGTAAAGGCTGTATTGCAATATTTGCTTTGTGTCTGAAAAAATAAATATCACCTAGAGCTGTACTTCAGTAAAAAGACTTGATTTAGCCCTGAAGATCTCTCAAGTAACTCAAAATGAACCTATTAATTGTGGAAAATCAGCCAAATTTATCAACTGATACTTGAGGGAAAAAAAAAAAAAAAACCAAAAAAACCCCAGCAGTAGTGCTTAGCCCCAGGCTGCTGCAATTTGGGTTCAGAACAGTTGGTCATTTTCTCACAAAGTGTTTTATTAGAAGATAAAAAGCCCTAGAGCATGTGCAACTTGTCACACACTTGCAGGTAAACAAACACACACTGCACATGTTAAAACACTTGACAGGGTGCCCCAGATTCTGCTTATCAACTGAGACAGCAGTAAAACGGGCAGGATAAAGTGTATCATCTCCAGAGCAGGGTGGGTGAGGCAGCATCCAGGGAAAGCCCAAGTAAAGGAGAGGGACCATGCTGGGGCCTCATGAAGTGGTCCCATGTAAATGAGAGCCAAACTTCACTCCTTGGCTGTACAATTTGGAGTGGGATCTGTGTAACCGAGAGTGGGACCACAGGCAAACAAATCACAAAAATTAACACGGATTAAATAAAACATCTCATGATGAACCATTTAAAACGTGACGTTAAAAGTGACTTGTGTAGCTACACCATTAGAGCACAGATGACAAAGGCAGGGTCTCAGGGCAAAAAATGTAGGACAGCACACAGCAGCCTGTGGTGATGGCTGAGGCTGGGGTGGGTGCTGCCCACTGCTGCCACTGAATTCCAGCATTTTCCTGGTTTTATTGTGTTTATAGATCTGAAGGGCAACCATCTGCCAGCAGCTCCACAGGAAAGCTCCTGGTGGATTTGTTCAAACAGCTCGAAGTATTACAATATCTGACTAGGAGGGATTTAGTAAAAAACAGTCCTTTGGCCTCAGGATTCCTGATCAGGCTTCTATGGCCACAGACCTCTCCTGAGGTGGCATAGGGAATGGTTGTTAGGATGAGGGATGTGTCGTAGTTTAGAATTCTTTGGATTGGAAAATCTCTTTAAAGATTGTCTATTCCAAATACCTGCCATGGGCACAGACATCTTTCACTAGATCAGGTTGCTCTAAACCCCATCCACCATGGCTTGGAACACTTCCTAGGATGGGACACCCACAGTTTTTCTGAACACATTTTTTCCAAACTGACCCTTTTTTCAGTTTGAAACCACTGGCCCTTGTCCTGTCACTATAGGGCCTGGTAAAAAGTCTCTTATCTTACACATAATCCTCCTTTATATATGGAAATACTGCAACAAGGTCTCCCTGGAACCTTCTCTTCTGCAGACTGAAAAACCCCAGTTCTGACTTTCTACAGAGAATCATCTTCATGGTTCTCCCCTGGATCTGCTCCAACAGATCCATTTGTTTCTTATGGTGGGGACTGCAGAGCTGGCCACAGTATTCCAGTACTAATAACTCCAGCATTACTGGAATATGAAACAGTAGCCCTCAGTAAGAATCTCAACTTATTACGGCTGATTATAATGCTTTCAAGTGGCTGGTTTCTGATTACTCTGAGACGGGGGCACACGAGGCAGACAAAGTGTGTAGAGTCATACACAGCTCACACGACTTCGGGGACATTTTGGGACACAAATTCCGCCCCATGTTGGTCTAACTCCCACGGCCGTAGCCAAGCAGCTCTTAGGCTCCCACAGCGGCCCAAGATGGCGGCGAGGCTGTGGGCTGTGGGGAGGCGGCGGTGCACGGCGCCGCCTGGCGGCTGAGGAGCGGCGCTTCAGCCCGCCCGCCCCCGAGGGCGCCGGTGAGGGGGCGTGGCCAGCGCGCGCGAGTGGGCGGGCGCGGGAAGCGCCGCCGGCACGTGGTCCGGGGGAGGGGCTGGAAGGCTACGCCCCCCCCCCCCCCGCGCGGAACGGCCGCGGGCCAATGAGCGGCGGCGGAAGTGGAGGGGCGTGTCCGGGCCGTGCGCGCGCTGCCCGCGCCGCCCCTTCCCGCCGGCCGCCGCAGTGGTGACGGGCGCGAGTGCGCCGCGCCCGCCGCTCCCGCCCCATTCCCGCTCCGCTCCGCCGGGACCGCCGCGACCCCCGGCACCCCTCGAGCCTCCTAGCAAGGTAACAGGGGCCGCGGGGATGGGAAGGGAGGGGAGCGAAGCAGGCCCGGCGGCGGGAGGCCGGGGGCCCGCGGCACGTGGCGGGTCCCGCCCGCCGCGCACGTGTGCGGGGCGGTGGGGTGGGGGGGTGCCCGGCCCGCGCTCCCCGCCGCGGGTGGTTGGGTTCGTGTCCGTCCCCTTCTCCCTCTCTCGCCACCGGGGCTCCGAGCCGACCCTCTCTCGTTGTCGCGCAGCCCCCCCCCCCGCCGCCAGTCCTCCCCCTCGCACCGCCATGGCCGACGAGCTCGACTTCACCACGGGCGATGCCGGCGCCTCCTCCACCTACCCCATGCAGTGCTCGGCGCTGCGCAAGAACGGCTTCGTGGTGCTCAAGGGGCGCCCCTGCAAGATCGTGGAGATGTCCACCTCCAAGACCGGCAAGCACGGCCACGCCAAGGTGAGCGCTGCCGGCCCCGGCTGTCGCGCAGCCCGCAGTGTGCGCTCCTGCGGCTCCCGGCTGGCCAGCAGCGAAGGGTGTAGCGTTTCATTTGGCTCTGGGTCCCGCCTTTGCTTTTCTCGCAGCGGTGTCTCATCGCTCCAGAGCTGGCTCAAGGGGGTTCAGTCATGTAAAGCAGGAAGGATTGAGGACGGGGATTGGGGTTTTTTTTTTTCCTCTCAACTTTAACTCGTTAACGCTTTTTAAAAAAAAAAAAAGTTTTAACGCTCATAGTGACAAAACCAGTTTCTGTAGTGGGGATAGAGTAAGTTCTGGAAGGGGGGCTGATGAAATCACTAGGGCGTGGTTCGGTTGTGCTGTCACTACCCACCAGAGCACTTCTGTGTCTGCCCGTGCCGGCAGAGTTTTACTATTGCAGTGTTAGACCAGGAGTGCCCGTGCTGTGTTACATAATCCGGAGCTCGGCAGACACTCGTTACTCTGTGGGCCTGTTCTGGCCCTGTTCTGCTGCCTTTGCCTCGCAGCTTCTTTCCTTATTCCAGCACTGAGAGAGGAGTGCCTGTGGCCCAGCAGGGACCTTCTTAGCCGCTCTCTGGGGCTGCAGCCCTGCTGCCCAAGCAGTTGGCTCATGCAGCTGTCCAGAGCTTGGAGCAAGGCTGAAATCCCCCTTCATTCATTCATTCATTCAATCACACTTTAGGGTAGGTGTATCAGAGTTTAGAGACAGATCTGTTACAAGCACAGACTAAGGAGATTCGTAAGTTTGCACAACCTTATGCAATACGTGTAGGGGAATAGAGTATTTGGGGGTTTTCCAAGCTAGAGTAGACCAAGTTCTTCCTAGTTTTTTCCTCTCTCTTTCCCCTTTTCTTTATGGCTTTTATTAATAGACAGATCCAAACTTCTTAAATACAGAAACAGCTGTGAGAGGGAGAAGACCTGAGAAGAACTGGTTAAACTGGTCATCTAAGTGCTGGCTGCAGCAAGCAGTGCAGCTGTCAAAAAAGGACGTGAGAGCTGCTATGATCTCTGTGCATGACCACCTCTCTTTCCCCTTAACTGCCTGTTTCTTAGAACAGCTAGATCTTAAAACAAACATGTTCTTAACCACTGTGAACTCCCAGCTTGCTGCTGTAAATCTACAGAAGGCAGTGAGAGATAACAGTGGCTGGTCTTGCTCTCATGTAGGGCTTCTGTAGTGAGTTGTGGAAGGGAGTGAGAGGCCCCCTCTCGATGTTTTCATACCACAAGCAAAGGGTTGAGGCACAATCTGGGATTGCACATGATTTCATAGGAAACTGAGTAGAACCAGCAATACTGATGGCAATAACATCTCGCTTCTCCAGACCAACAGTAACTGAAGTTATTTTTCTGCGCTTATAGGTCCATTTGGTTGGTATTGATATCTTCACTGGTAAAAAATATGAAGATATTTGCCCGTCAACTCATAACATGGATGTTCCAAATATCAAGAGGAATGATTACCAGGTGAGTTAACAGTCATATGAGGCTTTATACTCTTAGTACCACACATAAACGCTCTTCATCCCCAAATTTGCCTCTCAATAAAGTACTGTTGTCAGAATTAATGGGACTTGCCTGTCTAAACATGACACAGCTGAACTCATAGCATTTACTGAATTGCTAAAACCATCGAAACTCACTGATGGAGAGAGAGCTCCTTAGTGTATAAACAACCTCAGGTCAGAGTAGCAATCTTTAAGCATGACAGGTAATAGACATAATTCATACCATAGCTTTTTCTAGCTGTTGTTATAAGGCCACTTCTGGATTCTTTGTGGTACTGGCATCCTTTAGAGTATGGAGAGAAGTTTTCTCTGCTGCAAGTTAGTATCAGTTAAAGGAGAATCCAGATCTCACATAGCTAAACTTGAATCTAAGCAAAAAATGTAATTTATAGTTTAACTCTTACATGGGGTAGATGAATTCCCAAAACAGTCCTAAGCTGCATCTGATGAGAATTCTAACTTGCCAAAGTATTTTCTGCTCCTTGTGGCAAAAGTGGCTTTAGGTGATACCAAATAGTTTGGAAATTCCTGAACTCTACATTGAAATATATGTATGAAGGGAGCATCTTCTGGCATGCCTTCTGTGATATGGTAGGTGAGCTCCTGAAAGCAGAGTTCAGGTTGAGTTAGAACGTGTTTGCTATCTTCTCATTGCATTGGGAATAGTTCCACTCAGGAGCTGACCAGACATAATCTGGAAAGCTGCAATTGCTTGACAAGGGCCAAGTTCAGTGTTTTAGCAAACAGTCTTTAGTGTCTTCAGGACAGTTGATGCTGTTGGAAGAAAGTGTGACCAGCCTGACTTAGAGCTCAGACCTTCCAAGAAATTCTTAGTGTTGTCTTGGTGGTCTTTGTTATCTTGGTGGTCTTTGTCTATTGTTCTGGGATTCCAATTTTTTTGGATTTATTGTTATGTGTTCCAAATTCCCCAACCTGCTCTGTCAAAATAGCCATTCCTTGTAGCCCAGACTTTTGGGTAGGCTGAAACCAGCATTATAAAAGTGGTCCAGGGCTTAGTGGATGTTCCCTAATTTATTAGTGTTTAATGTAAATGATAGTATCTCACTGTAGAGATAGAGGTTTAGAAGTGTATACAGTATTGTATATTTTGTACACTTTATACAAGCAGTGCTGTTGAGTGAACACCATTTCAGTTATTGTTTCTAATTCATGGATGAAGAAAGCTGAACCACTGACCTGGAAGTACATTTCCTAAATCACACAGATGGGGTTTCAAGTGTCCCACCTACTAGGAAGTAACCAGCAGAATTCTCTTGAATAGCAGAATGCATTTGTTACTGTTGCCCTAACTCTCAGCCCACTGAACTTTTGTTAAAAATGGATTTAAATAAGGTTCTTAACTGTTACAGAGTAGTAAAGAATTATTGTAACCGGTAGAGTTCATGCCTTCTGCTTACATTAAGCTACTACCTGCTGGTGATTGCTGATGTTAAACTTCTAAAAATGAACTTCTCTTTGCAGCTGATAGGCATTCAGGATGGGTATCTCTCCCTGCTGACAGAAAGTGGTGAAGTTCGTGAGGATCTAAAGTTGCCAGAAGGGGATCTTGGCAAAGAAATAGAAGGAAAATTCAATGCCAATGAAGATGTGCAGGTAAGTAGGGAGAGCAGGCAAAAACAGTTACGATTAATCCCACTTGATACAATGAAGAAGTCTTATTCTGATATTGACCACTTGTATCTCTTTGTGAAGAGTGGGTTTGAGAGGTGGGGATTGGTCCTTTGAGATGTAGGATGACATTTGTACTGGAACACTCAAAAAGAGATGGGATAGTTACTAAAATGTGAAAGTTTGTAAGTTCTAGGAGCACTTCCTGTGGCCTGACTGGAGCTCACCTCTGTGTCTTCTCTTCCAGATATCTGTCATAAGTGCAATGAATGAAGAATGTGCTGTAGCCATAAAGCCTTGCAAGTAAAGAAGATCGCCAGGCTCGGGCAACTGCTCAGGTCTGGACAAACCACAGATCTATAAATTTGGTCCTTATTGTCACCAAAGCTCTGGCCTTCACAAGCAACCTCATTTCCTTTTTGAATTGTTAAAAAGCAGTGCTGGATTCTGGATTAGTGTTGCAGGCTAACTGGCAGTTTTCAAAATCACTGAGATTTTAATTCCTTAATTGTAACTATTTTAACATTCCTGTGGGTTTCAGCTATGGATCTAAGAAACCAATCAGGTGTTACTCGTGGATATATTTTTATTTGCTTGAGCAAAACAGTGTTTGTCTGTATGAACAGACAAAATACAGTATTCAGGGGCTTTTAGATAAGCTGGTAGGTATCTAGGATTATAAAGTGACCTAGAGCACAAATAGTATTTTTCTTGACATCTTTAGGTAGAACTGACAATAAAAGTAGCCTTTTTTTTTTTTTTTTTTTCCTTTTTTTAAAGCTTAAGTACTTTGTGGATTGGGACTCTTGCAGAACTGTAGGTGCCAATCACAACTTTTAGACCAAGAAACTCAAGTGATCAGAAATGCCAGCTGGCTTGACCAAGCCCCAGTGGCCACGTGCATCTAAACTGTATTACCTCTGTTTTCTTCTTTGCCAACTTGTTGGCTTATTGTAACGATAAAATGGTTTAAAAAAAAAAAAAAAGCCTACCTGTGGTTTAGGCAGGCTGTTGGAATATTGAGTAGATAAGACATAGATAGGTCAAGGGGACACAAAGGTGAGAATGGATGTTAAAGCTATAGACTTTCACTCGAGGCCTTTGTCAGACTTGAAAAATAAAATAGAAAAATGCAGTTCAATTGCTTTCCTTTATTATATTTATCTTAAACTATACAAGGGTGACAAACTCCATGGGTATCTGTTGCAAGTGCTTCCAGCTTTAGGTTTTAACCTTCAGGTTCAGACCATATTTTTGTAGCACAGGGACCACACATTTTTCAGAAAGTGGGACAAACTGTAGCATTGAGCCTAAACTAAATGCATGTGATACTTTTTAAAACAAAGAACTATTGTATTTTCAAAACATAAACTTGACAGACGATACCGAACAACCATGGCTTCACTATTAAAGTAAATAACTTGCTACCTAGTTAGGGAAGCTGGCTCCTGTCCTGGGGAGTTCTGAGTCATAGCAACACACATGCATGCCTCTTAACTATTTAGTAGCTTAACAAGGGTTCACAGCAATAGTTATGGAAGGATAATTAGCCTGCTCCTGTCTAAGGCATTCAGCTTGAATTCTAGTACTTGGTGACTCTTCATGAGTGGGGAAACTTCCTTAGTCCATGGCTCAGACCTCTCTTCACAGCTGATAAATTGTTTCATGAACTTGCCTTAATGCTCAGTGGCTGATGGAGGATGACACAGAAGCTGCCCCGGACACCACGCACAATTCACACTACTTGGCAGCCAGAGTTGGACTTCATGCTGCTCTTAACTGCTTAAAATGTTTTCAGCTTCGTAGTTTGTACTTTCTAGTCCCCAAAGGGCTCATGGCAACTGTCCTGAGCTGCCCTTGGCTGCACTGAGGCAGGGCTTAGCAAACCTTGGAGGTGTAATGCAGGTGGCAAAAGCATGTGTTATCCACAGACTTCTCACACCAGGGAGAGCAGTGACCAGTGAAGATAAAGACAGCAATAATACACTCTGGTAATAAAGCACAGCTACCTGGGACACCTGGCGGAGGTAGGACCTGCCACACGCTCTTGCCTAGCACAAAACATGTTGCAGGTGAACTCTATAAAACAGCACCTTGCCTGAAAGGGCAATGCTGCTTTTTAAAGAAGCTCTAGATTGAAATGCTTCCGGAATAGTTCTGAAGTGGATGAGGAATAGTTCAGAAATAGTTCAGTCTGCACTGTGCTCCTTTCTGCCTCTCCATCCAGCTGGTACCTGAAAGTCAGGCTTTGTTGGCTTTGGAGGTGACTGTAACCATTGCTGATGATGCTGACAGCAAGCTGAACTGTGTGGTGTCACATGGGAAGTCACAGGTTGCTATGTCAAACTAATGCAAGTTCTATCACCATATTACAAATACTTCCAATATGCTTGGAAACTACAAGACTTGAATTTGTCCTTGCTCTGGTAGTGCTTTAGTCTATTTTCAGGTTCCTGTCTGTCCTCTTAAAACCTTATTGGAAGACAGGTACTTGATGTCACTGGCCTACAATCTGAGCAGTTCCTCGGACTAAGCTCTCTGGGACCAGGGCTGGTTTAAGCCCTGTTCCTACAAGCAGAATCCTGGCCTGACTGGAGTTTTCAGGTACTACAGCAATCTAAAGATAGAGGTTTTATGACCTCCAGCTTGCTGGAAGAGCCCTCCTCAGGACTTTCAGATGTCCTTCTATTGCAACCTTCAGTTCTGCAAGATCTAAATGATTAAGTACTTCATTATAGGTTTGTTCTTATATACTTAGTT
The DNA here is from genome assembly GCA_018697195.1 of Certhia americana. Classification (NCBI taxonomy): domain Eukaryota; kingdom Metazoa; phylum Chordata; class Aves; order Passeriformes; family Certhiidae; genus Certhia; species Certhia americana. The sequence continues at coordinate 7,688,854 of CM031865.1, read as the reverse complement.
GTCTTTGTGAAGCACTTCAGACACCATGGAAGTGCAGAGCATCATGCATGAAGTTTCCCATAGGTACATAAGCATGTCTTAAAGCATAATCTCCAAGTTTCAGTAAGGTTAAAAGTTGCTTCTAAATTAAAACATGTATTTGAGGCTTTTTTTTTTTTTTTTTCCAAAGTAAGACGCTTCAGTTTCCTGTCAGAATCGTTGCAACAAACTTTGTGATCAGTAGTCCATAGAGATGTGTATTTTTAATATCCATAACCAAGTGCTTAGGGAAGTTCTCCTTTCATAGCTTTACTTTTAAAACAAATCTTACCGGTGTATTTGTTCTGTATTACTGTCTTAACACTTAAATTGTGTCAAAACCATAAACTTCTTATACAGCTGATGGCAATTGCTTAGAGTAAAGCCTGTGAACACAGGGAGGTGGTGAGAGGTATTTCCACTCCAAATAACACGTTTTTTTATGGCTCCTGTTCATTGAGTTTCTCTTACTACTTCACACAATTGGAAAGACTGCAGTGTTTCCTGCCTCAAATGTTGGCAAATAATATTTAGAGAATTCAATAGATCCTTCTAATTTTTGCTTATAAAGGTGGTTTTTCAACTGGGCTCTTGCTGGTTGAGCCATGTTCTCAGGGCTGTTTTTTTTTAAGCTGAAGTTCATTGTTTCTCTTGCAGGTTTTTCTAATCTGAAGTGTACCCAGAAACGGTGCACGGTCTGTAGTTTCACAATACAGATAATTTTACATAATCTGTATAGAAGTCAAGATCGTTGACAGTTCTAACTCTTATGGTTACTGCAGGTCAGTCTCACAGAATTCAAAATTCAATAAATCCCACTATTTTTTTTTTTTTTTCGGTTGAATAATTACAATGTAGTTTGTTACAGTAGAACTAAACTTCAGGCTATAAAAGAGACCTTGTTCAGGATATTTCGAGTATCCGCTGGGAATGTTACTGGAGGTGCGGATCCTGGAGCGATTGGAAAGCTCAGCACGAGGTGGTCAGAGGCTCTCCAGCACCTGCAGTATTTGGCATCCGGGCATGACTGGGTTTGTTGAGCCCTGAGGCAATGTTTGCTGTGCTTTGCTGTATCGCAGAACCCTTTTTGTCCTGTGCTGTGTGTTGTAAGCAAACCCGGCTGCCCGGCTTCTGCTGGCTGTCACCGGCAGCTCCGGGGGCTGTTTGGGAAGCTCTGTTAACTGTTCTCAACACCGTGGAAACGATCAGGGGAAAGATTTGTACATGTGTGTGTGTGTTTTGCTCCAGAAATAATAAAGGTGTCAGTGCTGTGGGGAGATGATGCTGGTTACAGTAACGGGAGCGCGGTGGGGCTGCCAAGGGGCTTTGCAGCTACTTCCAGGGGTGGGGGACGGGCAATTGCGGCAAGTGCGGGTGGAAGAGGAAGGCGTGCGGCCGCGTCCCTTCCCAAGGGAACGACGCCGGGAAATTCCACACGGCATTCCCTCGCCAGCGCCGCCATCTTCCCGAGAGCGCCGGCGCCTCCCGGCGTGCCCCGCGCGCCGGCGCGGTGACGTCACCGCCGTGGGTATAAAAGGGCGGCGTGGCCGGCCGCACTTCCTTTGTGCGGGAGCGGCGCGGAGCGGTGACATGGCGCCGGTGAGAGCGGGAGGGACACGGCGGCGGGGCCGGCCGGGGGAGCCGTGGGGCGGCTGAGCAGCCGGCGGCTGTCCCGGGGCAAGCGGAACTTTCCCGAGAAGGCTGCTTGTGGGAGGCGGCGGGGCCGGGCTGCAGCGAGCCGTTCTGGCCGGGAGGTGGCGTTCCCTCTGCCGTGTGTCCGTGTCCCTCGGGTCGGATAAAAGTATTTTTTACGGCGCGGTTTGTTAATGGGGAGGAATTCTTTGGTGTTGTAGCAAAAGGACCGAAAATCCAAAAAGTCGACCTGGAAGTTTTGCCTTGACCTGACCCATCCTGTGGAAGATGGAATCTTTGATTCCGGGAATTTCGTAAGTCGTAGCTTTGCTCATAGTCGTGACGCATAATATAATAAAAGCCTTAGTGCAGTAACTGAGTTACAGTTGAAAAGCTGCATTCTAAATGCGTTAAATCATCAGCTGTTATTTAAAATACTGTCATTAAAAAAAGAAATTCGTTTTATGGCATGCTTCATACCTATCTATGAATAGAACTGTTTTAAATTATATCTGCTTTAGCACGGGGTTTTTTTGGTAATTGCATGCTGTGAAATATTTTTACGCTCTAAATACTTCTGTCAGGACATAAGTAAATACAGTTTTTAATGTTGCTTCCTGACTAGGGTCCCTTCCCTAGTTCATACCTAGGGTGCCATTCCCTAGTGTTCTATTTCTTCAATGTTGAAACAGGAACAGTTTCTAAAGGAGAAGGTTAAGGTCAATGGGAAAACTGGAAATTTGGGCAACACCGTTCACATTGAACGTCTGAAGAACAAGATCACAGTGACATCTGAGAAGCAGTTTTCTAAAAGGTTGGTGTGGGTGTCACTCTGTTGTGTTTGTGGGGTTTGAACCAGAGTTGCTTAGCTTAGAGAAGATCTTCATGATCATCAAGTCAAGCCATAAACCTGACACTGCCAAATCCACCACTAAACCATGTCCCATAAATACACATTAATATTCAGCTCTTGCCTGCAAAATGAATTCCAATTAGTGCACTTCTGATACTTGGAGAGGTGTTAGCTCTAACCTTCATAGCACTTGTAAATATTAGTGAAACAGGTAATTAAAACAGATTTATTGTATCAGATATTTAAAAATCACTTTTTAAAACTCAAGGCTTGATTGCTAATTAATGTTGACTCTAAGCATATTAATAGAGATACTTTATAGGTCCTTAGAAGTGTATCAGGGGGAGATGGACCTTTAAAGTAACATTGAATTAATGTCATGGGTGGCTGTTTGATTATTTAATTGGCTGCATTATAATGAATGTGTACATGGTGTGGGTTGTTGCAAACAAACCCTTCAAACCAAGTGAAGCCTTAAACTGTTCAGTTTGTTAAGACACACAAAAGCTGAGTGCACTGATGAGAGGTACAGATCCTTCCCTGCATCCCCCCTTTGTTTGCTGATACAGGTGCAGCAGAACCTGTTAAAACAAGGTTTAGAACCAGTTACCAGTGCTTTCTGGGTACTGCCATTTTACTGTGTAGTCAAATGAAGAATAGTACATATCTGTAGTGAAAATGTGCTTTTATTCCCTGTTACAGTGAAAACTTTTCTATTTCTGGGTATAATCACTCTGGTATTGCCTTGCTCAAGACATTGTCGTGGGTGGAGTGCAGACAGCAGCAGGGGTTGTCCAGTGAGAAGCTTCTAACATGGAATTGCTGCTTTTCAGGTACCTGAAATACCTCACCAAGAAGTACCTCAAGAAGAACAACCTGCGGGACTGGCTCCGCGTTGTTGCGTCCGACAAGGAGACCTACGAGCTGCGCTACTTCCAGATCAGCCAGGATGAGGAGGGATCAGAGTCTGAGGACTGACTGAACCTTGGCTTTATGCTCAGTGCAGAGTACAAAAGACTAGAACATCTATTTATAAGAACACACTAACTTATTGGTGAATAAAGATTTTGTACCCTGTTGGACAGAGCATGGTTGGTTTTCTGGAATTTTTTCTGAAATTCTAATTAGAAAGCAGCATGGAGTTGTTTGATTTGCACTTTTTCCACTGCCAGGAATCAGCTGTTCAGTTGAAAGTCCCAGTACTAAAAAACTGAGCCCTTTGCCCAGTACATGTGTGGGATAGTTTAATCAATTTTTATTCATATTGGTACAAATAGCTCTTGAGCTTGTTGTGACTGAAAGTACCAGCTCCTTCTGTGAATCTATGTGAAGGTAATGGCAAAATATTTAGTACAAGTTTACTTCTAGTTATTTTAGTTTAAAAATAGGCAGATGGTAAATATTTTCATTTCTGTAGGATTTACCTCATTCCCTAATTGGTTGTGGTATTCCTGTGTGTATCCACAGGTGAAACTGGAGGGCACCAAACATTTGATAGGTTTATGTTAGATCGATGAATAATGAGGTGAAGACAAACCTGATTACCAGCAACCAGCTAAAACATCTTAAGGAAAGGACTGAGATGTCCTTCAATATTGACAGTGCCTGAATCCCATAAAATCTATACAGATGTTTCCCCTTTTTTGGTATATTTTACACTTCTTGCATTTAAAACAGGCATTTCTCTGGTACAAGGGGGGAGTTCTTCACTGAAAAAAATAATTACATAACTATGAACTAGCTCTTCATATAATATCAAGAGAGATTTGTGTTTTCATTATGAAAAAAGTATTTGTAAGACTGCACTTGCAGTAACTTGCATGTAGATGCATTTCAGTGCCATGTAGTGTCTTCTGTGATTAATCAGAATATTTGCTCAGGTTCCAGTGTGCTGGTGAACTCTGGAATAAGTAAATTGTTCAGTATCATAAACCAGGGGTTCATCTAGACTTTGATACTGAACTTTGTGCTTGAACAAGTCTGGTAGTTTGATCTCCTGATGTTTTGGAGTTTTTAAATTAGCATTGTTTTTGCTGGCAAACCTCTGAGAGAATTTAGGGACTTGACAAATCACAAAACAATGCATTACAGTCAAATGATACCCACTTTTGCTACCTAAATGAGACTTACAGAAGGGGAAGTGAATTTTGTGGACAGCCTTTTGCATATAGTTTGTCAATTTCCAGTGTGTTTGAGCAGTTGTTCCTGGCCCAGGGAGAGGAGAAGCAGCAGAGTAACAGCTCCTTGTGCCATGTCTGCCTCACTGGTTGTTTCATTTTGCAGCTTCAGAGGTAGCAGAGGGAATGGAGCAGTCTGTGTAACTTGCTGCTGGACAGAATGTGTTGGATTTCATATGCTTCAGTGGAAATAAAACAGCACAAGTCCTGCCCAAGTCTGGGATAGTGCTGCCTTGGAATTTCCCATTGGAGGAAAATCTGGCAGTGGTGAGGCAACAGTTAAAGGGAGTTTTCTGAACATCCCAAAAATCACTAATGCTGTTACAAAACATTTACAGTACCAGTAATTAATACTGTGTTGAACGAGCCACTTTTTTCGTGGTAAAGCTGCAAGTATTTCTAAAACTGATCTGTTTCTTTTGCTGCATGAAGTTAAGCAAAGGGCCTGACTTTACAATTCCATTTCAAAACCCAGCCACACCTGGTGTTTCAGAGCTGTGCTTTTATGTGACAGCATATCCTTTACTCTGACACAACAAACCTGTTGTGATTAAATGGAACAAGCACCAACAACAATCCGAGCTAATGGGATCACACTGCCTTTTTATCCTTCCTTTCAAAGCAGGCTGGCTGCCACGTGTGTAGTTGTACAGCCTAGCAGACACAGATTGTCACCAGTCAGAGGAAAGCAAGGCCTGGGATTGCAAGAAAAAGCAATTTATCTCAGAGCTGGGTTTGGAGGAGAAGTGCCAAAGCGCTCCTGCAATTAAACTCCCTGAGTTTAATTGCAGTGAGGATGGAGGGCAGGAATTCCTTTTCCCAATGCTTGAAAATATTGTTAAACTTTGAAAAAGCAAAATTCTGGTAACAACTGTGGATCTAGAGTACTTAATAAATTTAGTAAAATTTTCCTGTAGATCCAGCCAGGTATTTTTGTTTTGTACCTGTGTTGCTGCCCAAACTCCACTGGGCATACCCAGAGCTTCCCATCCTGAGTGTGGATGCTGTTACAGCTCTTCTGCAGGCAGGACTTTTATCAGGTCATGGTGCATGTATGTTAGGCATAGAAACCACAAAAGTGGAGCTTTAGCAATATGATTGTTAAATGCTTAATGGGGAAAACTAGCTGGAGTCTCCATATGAGACACTGACTCCAAGCAATGCTTCAGAAAAATGGTGATGCTTCCATAATTTCATGTGTTTTTGCAGCTGAAGTGGCCAGGTGTGATGCAGGTGGTAGGCAGGAAACAGAGCCTGTTATTGTTCAAATATAAATTTATGCAAATTACCCAGATTAGAATTTTAGCAAGGTTTTTTTAAAAGCCAGAGGTAGTGTTTCTGTGATTTTAGGTGGGCAGTAACTCAGCCAGGTACCTGCTTTGCCAGTTGTTTCTTTCCAGCAGAATCTGCTGTGAAATCACTGGTTTTGTTCACATTTATTTTGAAAGTTTAAAGATCCCAAACAGCATGGTCACGAGCAGGATCGACTGCTGGAATTTTCCATGTTTAGTGCTGGACAGGAGCCCAGAGAAGCCCTGCTCGTTGGAGGGCAGGGCTCTCCTCAGAGCTGCAGGGATGTGCTCCTGTGTCAGTCACAGGATGAAGCTGTTGGGAAAAATAATTCACCCAACAGCACAGAGACTGCACAGGGGACAGGAGCTGCTGCCAAATTCGGCAGCCACAGAAATGCCCCAGGCTCAGATGATGCTCAGGCTGGTTTAGGATTTCCAGAAGGGGTAAGTACAAAATCCAGCAGGGGTGAGTGCTCCAGGAGCACCTCTTTCCTTCCACCCAGCTGAAAGCCCTGGTCCATCAAGCCAGAGGTTTAATTTGGGAAGAGGAATAATCATTGCAAAGCACCAGTTGCACTGGTAGCACAGCAGATGGGTCAGGGCCAGCACCTGCCAGCTCAGGAGGGCAATGGGACCATAACTCTTTAAGGCTTTAATACAGCCAAGATACTTACATAAACATATTTTTTAAATATATAGAAATAAAATATCTGTTATGTTCTTCCCTTTTTCAATAGCCTTCCCCTTCCTTTCTCAAAAAATGTTTTTGCTGCTCTCTTCCAAATAAAATCAGTTTATGAGAGACATCCCACACATGTGAAATTCTGATGTCTGTCAAATAATAAGAAACAGATTTTAAGCACAAGTGGCTGTTGCCAGAGCAGCAGTAGCAGCACCACACAGGCTATTTATGTGTGAGCATACAGAGATATTATTTTTCTGCACTGCCAGTCTTTTATCACTTTTGCTGCAGCAAAACTCTCACTGTTTTCCAGTAAAAAAAAGAGCAACAAACCCCACAAGATTTCACCAATTTTAAGCATCACTAGTAAAGTTGCTTCTAATGTATCTGTATACTTTCTGTCTGCTTGCCCTCCTGGCCAATAACCCCATCAGAAAACAGCTTCATTAAATATCCAGAAATAGTAAGATCAGAAATAAAGAGGTAAATAATAGCAGGAAATAGCTGAAAAATGTGTTGTTTACATTATACTCGGCATGTGGCAGGTATTAAAGGAGGTGCAGACTCAACATTGTCACATAACATCAGCACAAAGTAATTAGAAACAGAGAGGCCCATGGAAAAATAAATACTCAATAATAGCTTGGATGTACCCAGCAGCAGGAAATGAGCTTCAGTGGTGAAGGGATCTGATTACACCAAATATAGACAAAAATAAGGAACAATTGTTTCTTTTTACAGGCAAAACCAAAGCAAAGGCAGATTATTAGGCAGATCAGAAGGGATCAAGTTACCTCCTCATTTTGTACACATGTGAGCATAACCTTTACATACACTCTACATAGGTATCTATTTTATTTATCCGTTATGTATTGGAGGGCTCTGGGGCTGCCCCAGGTGTCCTGGTGGGATTTGGCAGGGATTCATGTCAGCACCATCCTATTGCAGCAACTAAATCCACCCAGCCCATCCTGCTGCCTCTGATTGCTGCCCTGCTGTCCTGCAGACACAGGAATAACTAAATTCCTGTGGGATGTGCACTTCTGGCAGGGTGCTGGCATGAAGCCCCTTTTAGGCTTGCCTTGGCACTGTGGCTGCTATTTGAGCCCTAACTCATGCTGGAGCAATGCTGGGCTGGAGGAGCAGCCTGGGATAACTGGGGCAGTGGCTGTACTGCCCCAAATTGGATGCAGCTGGATCCCATGAAGTCTTCATGGAGGAGATTGAGGGATTAGTACCAAGGAGGGTTTCTGTGACCATTCTGAGCCTGGGAACTGCCCTGAACAGCATTTTGTACCTGAATCCCTTTGGTCTGGGCATAAATAAACTCACAAAGCACTAAAGAGCCAGGAAAGATTTTTTCATTGCTGTCCATCCATTCCAGATTTAAATGAGAAATTAAGAGATAAATGATTTAATAGATTATTAACAAATTTCTTTTTTAAAAATTATATAGCTTAACGTATCAAGGCAGTTGAAACACCCCATCCCAACAAGTGTTAAAGCATTATTTAAGCCTCACATTTGTTACATGGTTTTTGCTGTCAGTTTGGGTGTTTAGTAAGGATTTCAGATGGGAACATGGGACAATAGGAACTTTTTTCAGTGGGCACTGTGGCTCAATCACCACATTGATGTTCCCTGCACGCCAAGAGGATGCTCTGAGCTCAGCCTCCAGGTGCTAAAGCCCACAAGAGCATCAGCATCTTAATCTCTGGCACAGGGGACAGGGAGAGGACAGAAGGCACTGAATAATAAATACAGCAAAGTGCACAAACAGCAGAATTAAAAGCAAATAGCTAAAACTCTACAGTTTGATACAGAAGAGTAAAATGCTTCTGTACCTCTGCTGCCACTGAGTTGGGCTGGGGAGACCCCAGTTATTCCCCACTTCTTGTCCAGGACAGATGAGGGAGTGTTCAGCCATCCCTGTTCCCAACCTGATAACAATTTCCAGCAAAACTGCATTCATCACTCTTCCTCCTTCCAGCTCATTTAGACCTTATTTACACTGTTGGCAGATAAGGGTCCTGAGATAGGGGTGGTTTTGCTGACACAACAGGCTGGGAGCCATAAAGCCTCTGAGCTTCTCCCTCAGCAGCTGTTCCAGGGCTCTTCCTCCTGCCCCAGCCTGCCATGCTGAGACCCCCAGGGGGTAAAGACCCTCCCCATGGCCCCCAGCTGTAATGGGGCACAGTGTGGGACTGGCAGGAATAACTGCAGAGCCTGTGGGTGGGAAGCAAGGGGCAGCTGAACTGGGGTGAGTAGCCTGAAACCCAAAGCAGGATAAATTGTCTGTCTGTCTGTCTATCTGTCTATCTGTCTGTCTATCTATCTATCTATCTATCTATCTATCTATCTATCTATCTATCTATCTCTATCTATCTATCTATCTATCTATCTATCTATCTATCTATCTATCTATCTATCTATCTATCTATCTATCTATCTATCTATCTATCTATCTATCTATCTATCTATCTATCCATCTTATACCCAGGGAAAGTGTCTCCCAGGGGACAGGGATCACAGCAGCAGGTGCTGAAAGTCCTGCCCCTCATCTGAGTTTGACCTGAGTGCTCAAGTTCCAAACTCCATTAGGGTATCTCCGTAATTACACACTGCAATCTCAGTAGTGTAACGGAGTATTTGGTGTCAATCCTGAGCACCAGGGACTGGGATGAGCTGGATGGCCCTTGGAGGTTAGCAGGGAGAGGAAATCTGCTTATTCTCATTGATTTCTGACCTTCAAATCCACTCAGGAAAGCTCAGAAAGCCTCTTTTCCTCTCCTCCCAAACACAATAAAGAGGCACAAAGCAACCAGTGTTTTTGCAGGTGCAGAATTATCTGTTGGGAGAACAAACTGCAGAGATTGTGACATAAAGCTGTGACTTTCCTGCTCACCTTTAGCAGGGAGCCTGTTTCCCACATCAGCCCAGTAACCCAAAAAAAAAATAAAAATCAAAGCCCATGAAATCAGAAACCAGGCATAACCCTGTGCTTCTATTCCAGTATATTTTGGGGATCTTGTCTGTCAGTGCCTTTGGCAGAGGTGTCTTCCTGCCCCAACTCTGATGCTCTTTGCCAGGGTGGGATTGCTGGATCCAGTGCAGAAAGAAACCTCTGGGGAGGTTTTTGCTTGCAGGTCAAGAAGCTGCTGCTGTTGCTTGCCTGATTGCTCTGGGTGTTTTGTATTGCATATAGCCAAGTAAAAAGCATTATGATTATAAGTGTTTATGTGTGCTGTCCTGAGCTTTGCTAAGCCCCAGAAGCAGCTGGGATGCCCAATTCCCTTTAAAACAAATGGCACTCCCATGCCAACCCTTTCAAGATAGTTTTACAAATAGACCTTGGAGATATGAGCTCAAAAATGAGTCTTCCAGTGTGGCTGCATCCAGCACTGTTACCCAAAGATACAAGGGAAGATATGAGTCAGAATCAGTGCTGATGTTAGGCCAGGACTGGACTGACAGAATGAACACGGGGTGCAATCAAAGTCCTCCCCAGTTTGCCAATTTTTGACAGCCTTGTTTGCAGGGAAATGCCTTGCTGAAACCCAAGGGCTGCTGCAACAACATCTCAGTCTTGGTCTGCAAATGGAGCAAGGTGGTTGTGAGCTGATCACAAACTCCCCATGAGCTCTTGCTGAAGTGCTGGAGGCAATAATACCCAAACAGTGCACTTGGAGAGTTGCAGTGGGCAATCCACACGAGGCAGCAAGGACTGTTCATTCATTATTCACCCAATACCTAAGACAGCTCTGTGGTTTATTCTTTTAATTTGAAATTCACTGCACGAGTGTTTATCTGGACTTGGAAGCAGAGGTTAAGCAATGCTGCACTGATTTTTCATAAAATTTCCCCAGGGTGTGACAACGTATCAGATCCATTGCTCATGTCAGGGGGTGATAACAGGAGAGCTCGCTTCCAAAATGGAAATACAGCAGCAAACTCCATCTCAGCTGCACAGGGGAAAGATCAAGGCAGAAGATCATATTTTGCCCCAAATAGCTGTAGCTGTGTTCTGCCCAGGACACCCCCACTGCAGGAAGGACATCACCCAAAGGGCTCAGCTCCAGCCTGGGTGGGCAGCAGCAGCCAGGGGCTGATGGTCCAGGCTGGATTGCATGAATCAGGATTATTTTATGTTCTGTCACTCAGTCTTGAAAGTAATTGGAAATTTGAATTGAATAATTAAAAGTTCTGAGGTGAATTCAGGATTATGGAAAAGAGCTGCTTGCCCAGCTGGTCCACAACATTCCAGCTGGTGCACAATTCTGCTGCATTCATTATCCATAACCAATTTTACAAATTTTACATTTCCCTGGGTATTTTTCTCAATGAACTTCAAGAATCAACATGTTGGCATGCTCATGCACATCCACATCCACTTGTACTTTCAGATTCCTCATTTGCTCTTACTTCTAAGGCAGTTTATTAATGTCACCATTTAGGGGTTATTTACAATACCCTGAAGATCAAAAATTGAAGCTAAAATGCTTGAAGACCCTACTATCAATGTGACCACACTTTGATTCACTGCAGATGCAAAATAGCAACCAAATAGGGAAGTGAGAAGCAGAGCTGGGATGCAAGTCAGCATCCACATCGTGGGATGAGGGTCTATTGGGTGTGACAGCCCGGCTGACACAGGCAGAACCACAACTACCTCATGCCAAGCCTTTAAAAACATGGAATCATCTGGAAGAGATGAGATACTGGAAAGCTAGATCCCAAGTGAAGTTGGAAACTTGTCTGGATCTGAGAAAAATGCTCACTGAGAATAAGCTGATGGGATGCTCCAAATCACTTGCGGAAGTAGTTGCCCAAAATTATTATATTTATGTGAAAGTGCACACTAGCACAGCCCAGGAGCAAACAGTGGATCTCCAGGAACAAAAGCTGGGAGTAATTGTAGCCAGACTAGTTCTTGGCTGATTAGCCAAAATAAAAACATTCTTTAGAAACCCATCAATTTGCGTAAAATGTTTGCTAGGTCTGAAAAATTTTCTCCCATATCTGTTTCCATTAGCAGTTTATCTCACTGACTGGAAATTAGCATTTTTCCTGATATTTTAAGGACCCAGCAGACATGGGACTGAAGGTGACTCCTGGGAGCAAAGAGGAGGAAAGGAAAGAACTGTGACCCAGAGAGGCTGCTCTGACTCCAGCTACATCCTGGCCATCTGCTAGACTCAAATAACCAGCCAGAATAATGCATGGGGATTTTGTTGTCCTGTCTGGCAGACTAAATGCCTTGACAGTGCCACAATCAGGTCACACCAGTTCTGTTTGCCACCTCTCCAGCACGGAGCTGCTGACATTCTGTGCCAGCTGCTGCCCAAAGGGGAGCACAGATGCCAGAAGATGCTTCATCACCTTCTCAGGCAGATTTTGCATCCCTGCTGTTTGTTCACAGCCCCAGGACAAACAGAGTGTCCCATGACTGTGACAACAGGGCAGCACTTACTGGCTTTGCAGGGGACAAATTCTTGTCTCTCCCCACCCCAAAGTGGTGTTGAGGCTTCCTCACCAAGATCCACGGTCATGCAGGGGGAGCTGTGTCTAGCAAACATCACATCCAGCTCCACATTGGGAGCTTCTAGTTCCCCAAAGTCAGGGAAGATCCACCAAGAAACACCCCTGACTTTGTAATGGGAAATAATTGGTTGAATACCACCTTTTGTTTGCAGTAGGGGTATCCAAAACATCATAATTTAATGAAAGAGATGAAAGAAATTCTTCCCTGTGAGAGTGGTGAGGCCCTGGCAAACAGCAAGGCTGCCCAGAGCAGCTGTGGCTGCCCCATCCATGGAAGTGTCCAAGACCAGGTTAGATGGGGCTTGGAGCAGCCTGGGCTAGTGGAAGGTGTCCCTGCCCATGGCAGGGATGTTGGAACAAGATGATCTTTAAGGTCTCTTCCAATCCAAACCCTCTAGGATTCTATGATTTTACTCTCATGCCTCTCTCTTTTGAACCTGAGTCAGAAGAACCAGGACAAATGAAAGAAAGTTGATCACCAAACAGATGAAATCTCTTAATGACTCCCTTCAAGGTCTCCGCCAGCACAATTTAGATGGATGCATCAACATGTACCAACTAAAATGCACTGTGAATTAAGAAGCATTGCCCTGATGAGGGAATATTTGCTGTAATTTGTTTTGCAGGCACTTAGCAAAAACAAAATAAGAAGAAATAGGGAGAGCACCCAACAAAGTAATATGAAAATGGAGCCTCTGGCAGCCTCTGAAATGCACACTTTTAAGGCAATTAGAGCATGGAGTGGATGAGGGATCCTGGACACAAGGCAGCTAAACTCTAGTTGTGCTTTTTTGGCACTGCTGCAGGTCTGAGCACAATCTGTTCCACAAGTGACTGGAAAACACATTACAGCTGTGAGGAAAATGGATTTTTCTTTTCTTCTAAACCTACTGTGAAATATGAATTGGGAATTCATTAGCTATGAGCTGCTGCAAAGTAACGTTGTTCTTAAAATATTCTCCTGGTTCCACAGGGCTTTGGTTAACTGCAGACAGAGAACAGGGGTCATTCATTTCATAAAATGTCCTGGGAAGGATCATTATAAATTACTTACAGATTCTTTCAGGGGCTTTTTAATTTCCATTTGCAGACTCTAAGTGATGACAAAGCAGAAAGGCTTTAAGCTGGAGAAGGGCAGATTTAGATTAGATATTGGGAAGAAATTCTCTCCAGTGAGGGTGGTGAGGCCCTGGCATAGTTGCCCAGAGAATCTGTGGCTGCCCCATCCCTGGAAGTGTCCAAGGCCAGGTTGGATGGGGCTTGGAGAAACCTGGTCCAGTGGAACATGTCCCTTTGATAACCTTTAATATCTCTTTAAACCCAAACTATTCTCTGATTCCATGTGAACAGTGAATCTGCAGCTGTTGGGTGGTGAAGGTGAGGGTGCCACAGGCTCTGCTGCTCACAGAGACAGGAGTGGGGAGCCAGAAGGAAGAACATTGGGCAAAGCAGGCTGTGGCTGTGGTTTATCCATGCCCCAACTCTCCTCAATGGGATGCTCCACAGCTTTGGACACAATGAGCAGCATCAGTCCTTGGGACCTGTTCAGGTTCCTGCAGGTCCACCCAAGGTCCATTTGAGGACAGGAACAGCTGGGACACTGTCAGAGCTGTGGGGCCATTGCCCCAGATGTTTGTGCCCAGCTGGGCTGGGCTCCATCACTGCAACACCTGAGCAAGGTTTTGGACGAACCACCAAGATCCACCAGTGATGGACATAGGCAGCAGGGGTGGGATGGATGTCCTGAAACTTTAAAGCCTTCTTGGTAGTGGAAGAGTTTGATTTCCATGGCCTCAGCAATATTTGATATCCTGCCAAGAAATCACTCATCATGCTGAAGGCTGCATTTCAACAAGTGAACAGTCCTGCTCCTTCAAGGTCTGCTCAGAGACCAGTGTGAGCCACTGAACGTGTCTGCACATATCTCTGCTCTGCCCACAGCTGGGGGATGGTCTGCCTTTGTGGCCAGGTCCCAGATATGCTTTGATTCCAAAATGCCCAGGAGGACCAGGCCCACAGCTCAGGTGCAGTCCCAGAGAGCAGTGGGATTGTTATCCAGAGAACCCAGTGGATGTGGTGGGCAGACTTCCAACACCATCATCCAGCTCTAGTTAAACAGCCATACCATAAAAGCAGATCCTGCAGGAGTAACTCCACACTACCAGAGTAGGAGCAGCTTTTGAAGTCAGCACTTATCACCTCAGTCCATCACCTGCACAATTAAACCTTTCTTCCCCCACAAAACAGCAGAGGCCAACACAAACAGCATAACCCCCCTGATTCCCTGCTAATCATTGAACAAACCCACTACAAAGGTGACCCCAAGCCCTTGGGGAGCAGCGTGGGGATGGGGATGCACTGGGAGGTCTCAGAGGGGAGCAGTCTGTGCTCAGGAGTGGCTGTGCTGTGCTCTGCAAATGAAGGGAAACAGTGGCTGTCCACACTGACAGAGGCAAAAGTCCTCTGGTGTATTCCCCTGCCTGGCCTGCCCCCCCTCCCACCACTCTTCTAACAGGTTTTGAGCCCATTTGCCAGCATTGTTCCACATTTGGCATGGCAGGGATGCTCTCAGAGTGCTGCATTTGCTCAGGCTTCAAGAAAGTGGGGGCACAGGCAGGGAAATGGAGAGAAGCAAGAGCACCTCCTGCCTGAGGTCCCTGATGGCACTGGGGACACGATGGGAGCACTGGGACCCATGGGGACCTGGGCAAGGAGAGGTGGCAGGGCAGGACAGGGGATCCATGGAACCAGGCAGAGCACAGGCTGCCAGCTTGTCTGCTCATGGAACAATTGATTTTCAAGGGCTTTGAATGAAAACTCAGAGGAGTAACACGATGGTTTCACAAGTACCTAAAAGAGGAGCTGAAATCTCCTTTCTCCTTACTGCAGGCACATTGATTTTCCTGTGGTTTAGAGGCCAAACGTCTCCAATGTCCAGAACATCTTGACAAGCAAGAAGCCACAGGCTGAGAATTAGGAAAAAGAAATGTGTGAGGTCTTCTTCAAAGCCAGAAATATCTTCAAAGCTGTTAAGACAAGATCTTCTTGAACAAAAGAGTCACTCCCACCTCCACTGTCACTTACCTGACCTTTTCATTTGTCTGGAGAGCTGATAACATTCACAAGACAAGATATGCCTGGAGAAAAATCCTTGCTTACAGACTTTTGGCAGAAAAAATATTCTTTCCCCCCAACAATTTTGGATCCAATCAATTAAAAAGAGGTTTCAAAAGAATACAAAAACAATTTGAATTTTGGCTGTCCAGTTTTTCCATTTAATTCTAAAAGGAAAATATCTGAGGAAGATATTAACTCCTCTCAATATGGATATTTATTTCTGCTGGCATGGTATCTTCATGCCAGTCATTTGAAAGTGGTGAATAAATCCCTGCCTGGAGAGCTTACAGTGAGAAAAGTGAGAGCCTGAAGGAAGAACTGACAATAGATAGCAATAAAAACAACAATCACTTTTTCTTTTTTCCTCTGGAACTGACATTTTACTGTGGAAATGTGAAATGAAAAATGTCTTGTTCAGTGGGAAAGCAACTCAGGACAGGCAGTCCCTGCCAAGGATCCATCCCACCTGCCCTGGAGCAGAGCAGGCAGAGGTGAGCTGAGCACTCTGACTCTCAGCCACACAGCCCAGCTCTGCTACCTCCCCATCCCTTTTCTTTTTTTCTTCCTATTTCTACCATTCGCCTGGGGCTGTCCTCCCAGGAGCACTAATATTTCACAGCAGCATGCTGATAGCTATTAAAGTCCCACCAGGCCTCCCTGCCAGCAGCCATCAGGGATGATCCAGCAGAGGGACCATCCCACTCCCCCTGCAGAGCTCTGCCATGTCTCCGAGCTCTCTGAAACCCCAGCACCAGCCCCCTCGTGTGCTCACAGCTTTCCTGCAAGGCTTTTCTCCAGATTCTTCCCCTGCTGCCCTTTGCTACCACTGGTTCAGTTTTCCCAGTGGTTTCACTTGGATGTAAAATGCTTCATTTCCCACCCTCTCCCCCTGCCAGGCTCCAGGGACCACCACCAGCGCCGAGCCTCTCTTCCCTCTGGGGCACTGTGCATCCCTGGTAATGAGCAACTGGAAGAGTTTAAATTAAAACCATCTCCCTCATATATATTCATCAGCACCAGCCATGGTAGATGCTACAGCTCTCAACACATTCAGCAAAAGGAAAGTCTCAGCAGGCTTTGGGTCTCCAGATACCAGCACAGGGGTGCCTCCTCCTGCTCACTGCCCCAGCCAAGAGGGATGATTGATTTTACAGCATCACAGCCAGGTTTGGCTGTCATAGACAACAGCTCTGGGGAAGACTTCTCTGCCGACTCCTTAGGAGCTTTGAAAGATTCGTAGTAATTATTTTTGCTTAAGAAAACAGAGGAATTAATCCTTCTGCTAGGGTTGCAGCTATTTTTCCTAAAACTGGTGTTTTCAAAAGATTTCAGAAAGCAAATGAGGCTGCCTAGCACCATTTTTCAAAATCATTCCCAGTCGGGTAGTTCAAACACTCCATCAGATTTCCAGAATAAAATGGATCAGATTTCTGAAGTGCTCAGGGGGTGCTGCAAAACTGGGGACGTTGTCTTGTGCCTCAAAAGAGAGCAACAGATTTGGCACAGCTCTCACACATTGGAGATGGATGCCAAAGACGTGCTCTCTCTGAGTTCTAGCTACATTCTCTTTTCTGAAATGATTCGTTTATAGCCTTCAAATATGAAATACAGATAATCCAGGAGAGAAAACAGGAGAATCCAGCAATGGATGTGGTTCCTGTGCACAGTCTTGCTCCTCATGCTAACAACTCTGTGCTCTGAGCCCCAGGAAAAGATGTGAAAACCCTAAACTTTGCAACATGGACATCTCATGATACAGCTAAGAAGGTTTGGTAAAGGAGTTTGATGAGGCAGCCAAGGAAAAACCTTATTTTTTTTCAGGTGCAATTACCTTCTGTGAAAGGCACTGGAGAAGCAGCTCTCAGAAAATTCACTCCAATTTTGTACAATTTGCTGTAAATTAGTTTCATCAGTGACAATTAAGCAGAAATGCCACCTGAGAGACCTCTAACCTTTGAATGTCAGACTTGGACATCAGCAAAATGCAGATGGCTCTTCTCTGCAACTGCTCTGCAGAATATCACAGAACCATCAAATGTTTTGGGTTGGAAGGAACCTTAAACCATCTGATTCCAACCCCCTGCCATCGGCAGGGAAAATTTCCATGAGACCAGTTGCTCAATTAAACAGTCAAACCTTCTTTTCTGTGGCTATACAGAAATAACCCCCACTGAAAAAATCAGTTTATTTATCAAGCTCGTCTGTATGACTTTACAAACACTTAATTTGGCAGGAGAGGTCGTGATCATGTTAAAATCAGTCAACGTTTGCTCAGCAGCCCCACGCTGCATCATTTCACCTGCTGAACAAAGATGAACTGGGATGGGTGATCAGGATCCCAACTGTGTCTTGGTTCATGGATTTAATATTTCTTTACCTGAAATAAGAGAGAAAAACTTTATAAGAATAGAGAATTTTGGCTTACTTAGCTGAAAAAAAACAAAACAAAAAAAAAGGCAGGTTGAGAGAGTATAGAACTGCTGTTTATAAGTAAATAAGTAACATCAGCAGGAAAAGAAAATAATTAGGCTAACAACTCCTAGTTAGAACTAGTGGGAATGAGCTGGCCATAAATTATTCAGGATGCAAATGAGAAGTTTCACCCCATTAAAGAAATCTTCATAACAATATCAATTCTTGCCTCCAGTTAGTCTAAAATGTGGAGATGGAAGAGGGGGCAGAGGGGAGAACTTACCAGAATTTCATTCTGAAAGGGAAGCAGCAGAAGGGAAAAAGCCCCTTTGCACAGGACAACCACAATCCAACACAAATATAAACAGTACAGATTAACTAACAGTCTTGGGGAAGAAATGGCCAATATCCCTGGCTCCTCTTTGTTTATGATTTCATTATTATTGCCATTAAGAACCTTTCTGGCATTTTATAGGATGGTCTGAATGCAAATTACAGGAAGGTCAGTGTAAAAACATATTTGTTAAATAAATTAGTATTTTCTTAAACTTTCTTATGAAAAAAAAATGTCTCTGTGGGTCTTTAATGAGACAGCACTGTGGCCTTTGTCTAAACCCAAGGTCAGGGCATGAGAAAGTCTGGGCTGGCTAATTGCAGTCTGGGTCTTATTTAACTGCCCAAAATAGAAAATATTTGGGGAATGAAGAGTTCATTAGTATTTTCATGCTCTCACTGTCTTGAAAACAAGCAGTGATGGTGACCTGTGATCTTCTGACCAGAGAAGATTCACAGAAAGCTAAAAATAAGCATAATTTCAGATGGAGGGTAGTTTTGAGCAACACCCTTCCTGCTATAGTGCTGTGGGCATGACATTGTGCTCTCCCAGGACAGAGGGGACAATCCCCTCACTCCCAGGGGCCTGAATCCTGCCAGAGACATTGACAGACACATCTCTCTCTCATCTCCAGCATCTGAGGGACAACCACCACCAACCTGCAATACATTCCCAGGCTGGTTGGTTGCAATTCTTTGAACTTGCAATTTGTCTTTAATTGTAACACTCATCAAAGCTGTTTATAGCCATTATTTCTCCCAAAGCCCTCACAAGGCTGTAACACCTAGCAAAAAGCAAAGCAGGCAGAGATTAACTGATCAGCATAGGGTATGTCACAGCTCAGCTGGAGGAGCCCTATCCTGACCCAGATCACTGCTGTTTTATAGCAAAAAATAAAAGGAAAATCTCACCAGGCTACGCCTGAAGTCTGTGCTCTGTCAAAGCGCTGAGTCTGCACCAGGCTCTGCTGTGCCACCAACATCACTGCCTCACAGGGGGACACTGCAAAAGGCAAAGGTGTAACATGAGTTGGGAAAATCTATCTCCAAAGTTTTGGAGCTTGTTCTGCCTCTTTCTGAGGGGGTCTGTTCCTAACAAGTCCTAACAACCAGGTCCTGGTTTGGTCCTAGCAAGTAATTGTGACCCTTTGGGTGTTCCTAAGGACCTGGGGTCTCCCTGGGGACCTTACCCCTTACCACCACTATGAACTCCCCTCTAAAACCAGGTCTCACCAGATAAGCCCACCAGCTTCTCCACACAGAAAACATGGAGAAACCATATTTCTCTACATCCATCCCAATCCTTTTCCACTTTAGCCACCTCAAATTTAGAGTTACAGGGCATGTCCCATTCCCACCTGCCACTGATGTTTGACCATAGAACTTTCACTGATGACAAATCCCTCCTCACGCAACTGGATCATCCTTTAATGAGCTGCCATGGATCAGCCCCAGCCTGGAGTCATCCAGGTCTGGTTAAGCACAAGCTTAGCAGAGCCACCTTCACCCACTCGGTGTCAGAGCTGGCCCCTGGAAATGCCAGGCTTGCTTAGCTCAACACATCCCTTATCAACTGGGACACTCCTCACAGTGCTTTCTGTTCCTCTTGCCTAAACAAGAAACATTTCTGGCAAGCCAGGAGAGGCGATTCCAGCCTGGAGATAACACAGATACAGCTGCCTCTGTTCCCTGGGAAATCTGCTGACCAGAGGGAGGGTCTCACACAGGGGAGCTGCTCTTTGGGGCCCTCCAAACTGATGCTGCTGATTGTCTGATACGAGGTGGCGAGGGCCAGGCTGGCTCCCCCAAAGTGTTGGAGCAGCAAGGCTGCAGGGAGTCAGGGTTTTGTGCTGCTCCAGGCAGGGTTTATCTCAGGAAAAGGCACCAAGGATGACTGCAGACACGGAGGAGAACAGCCAAGCACGGTGATATCACAGCTCTGAGTCATTAGCTACGACTCAGAGCTCTGCCCAGGGTAAGAGACAAGGGGTTGTAAATAGATGCCATGTATAAATGCCATGAGAAAAAGGAGTTTCAGTTTTACTGAGGAGGCTATTGTTGATTAACTGTTTCGCAGCTCGGTCTATGCTGAGGGCCAGATCTGAACACCAAAATCCTCAAATAGATTCCATGCCAAGCATAGGCAGCTAGGGAATCTTGAACTGCTCAGGAGAGATCTCATCCCCCTCCAAGTCTTTAGTGCCCTGATGCTGCCCAGCATCTCTCAGGGCTGGGGTGAATGGTTTTCTACAGCAGAGAAAGAAAAGGCACACATTATATGTTGATAAGAGCTAATTAGTTCTGCAAATACACCCTCCTTCTGAAGATATCCAAAATGATTAGCGATTTTTCATAGCTAAATGGTTTTGACAAGCTTTTCAAAATGAAGGAAATCTGTTTAACTGAGGAGTAAACACATTCGTGCAGATCCAAGGACAGAAGGCTGAGGATGCATCCTCAAGATGAGCTCCTCTGCAAACTCAGACCCTGAAAGTTCCAGAGCCCATCAAGCAACAATAAAGGAGTAAATAATAAAAGTAATAATCCATACAGCAAGATGCTGCATTTCCTCTCTGTAACTGCTCTGGTGCCCAGCTTGCTGTGCCATGGTAGCTGAGCATGATTTCTGCTAGACACACACATCTCTCCCTCTGTAGGTATCACACACCGTGACGTTCTCTCCAAATCATTTTCCCTGAGCATTGCTTAGCAACTCATTTCTGGTTATCTAACTCCAAGCAGTTTATCCTAATGACCATGCTGGGTTTTTCTTTTTCTTTCTAATTTTTTTTTTTTCCTTTTCAGCTCTTCCCATGCTGCATGCTGTTTCTTCTAGTAAGGAACTGCAAGTGGCAGCAATTTGAGAGTTCTGGGCAGGGAAGGACACGGTGCCTGCTCTCCTTGCTGTGAGTGGGGACCTGCAGGATGCTCCTGGCAGCCAGCACAGCTCCCGTGGCCCAAAATACACAAAAGGCTCCACTCTCCTTTAAGGCTCTTCCTCTGCATCTCTCCATCTTGAAATATCCAATCTTTTTCATCTTTTTAAAAAATTGTTTGAGCACTAAATGCCAAAATATCCCTTGCTGGTGGAATCAAAGGTTGCAAAATGAGATTTCTCTGGCTAATGTCCCCACAGAGCCCAAGGTGCTGGAAAAGCTGCCCTGTTGTGCAGGCAGCAGGTGTTCTACCTTCCACCTCTGAGGAAGGTTTGCAGTATGGGCTTCTACATTTTTCCATTCTATACCAGGCATTAATTAATGTGCACAGCAAATTATGCTGGAGAATTGTGTGAGGAGAGACTGTCATCCAAAACAGAAGGAAAAGTAGGAGATGTCTGTAATTACATGCATTTATTCCATCAAAGTGTGCTTCTGGTCAGATCATTAACTGCAAAGCACCACTCAGAGTGCAATCTAATATTTGGAGGAGTCAAACGTCTCATGCCTTCTCGTGCCAGACGAGTATTTCAGCTCCTGCATCAATCTCTCTTTCACCTTTCTCATCACCACCGCAGTGACAAGTCCCTTCTCATGGCTTGCTGCATCTTGCCAGTTTCCTCAGGCAGAAAATTTCCCTTTCTGAGTCACTGTAGAATTTCTCAGGCTGTAGAGCAGCCAAAGCCTCCCCCCTGCTTTCCAACTCGCTGTACAATTTGACACAATCTTCTCCCCAGCCTGAGGACAGAACTGCAGCCTCACAAACAGCCTAAACATTGGGGAATGTTGAAACCCTGCTAAACCCTGTGCTAAACCTTGTGCTTTGCAAGCTACAGGAGAATTGATGCTGCTGGCCAGAGGTATCTGCACAGGCCAAGGCAGGTCCTGCAGGCTGTGACCACCATTTGGTGATGGATAGCTCAAATGGCTCCAGATAGATCAAATGTTGAATTCCAGGATGGAATCTAAGGTTCTCTGAAACAGATCATCTCCATCCTGAAGCTCAGAGTTTGCACACAAATCTACTGCTAAAATTCTATTTCACTGGGACTGGCAGATAAAAACAAACCCTATTTATTTTAGAATGACCCTGCTTAAAACCCACAGGGATGTGGTGGAGGAAGGCTGACATACCTGGGCAGGAATATTGCAGCATCAAGCAAGCAGGGGCTATGCCAGAACTTCCATTCTGCCCAGTCTGGGTGCCCTGCTCCAGCCTGAGCAGCCTCGGCATCTCAGGGGAGCCTGGACTGTGCAATAATGGCTCTTTTAGTGCAAACCCAGTGGTACACGGCTGATAAAATAACACTGGGAGACTCCACACAGCCCAGCACCACATGACTGCAGTGAGGAAAGCTGGAGATTTCCTTACACTGTGGCCTTAAAATCAGGGCATAACATGGAAAGGAGGATGAGGGGACTTGGCAGGTCACACTCCAACATGGGCAACTTCTGGTCCTTCCCTGCCGAGCCTTGACTTACAGCATTGTGTAGAGAATGATCCCTAGGCAGGATCTGGAGTCCACTGGCTGTCCAATCTGAGGCAAATTACTTGGTTTTCTTGTTTCCAATACACCAGCTTCTTGTATATATCAGAGATATTTTGACGATGAAGGTAAGAGAAAGAACCCTTGGGGAGTACAATGAATTTGGTACCCACTTCCCACTAATACTTAAGTATAGCTGACATCTGGAGCAAACAGAACAGAGGAAAACGGCTAAAATTTATCTAAAATTATCCTTCTCTCCTTTAAATATCATCCTTCCTTGGTTTGGTGGGGTTTTTGTTTTGGGATTTTTTTTGTGCAGGTACCTTACAGCAGTGCCCACATCATCCTGTCTGGCACAGAAGGTCACATCCTGTTCTGGGCCACAAACACCAACCTCTAGAGAAAGAGGCCAAAATACGTGTCAAAAACTTCAGCCATTTGGTGAATAGCTGCAGTTCGTGGTGACTTCAGCTAATAAAATTGTAATCCTCTCAATGACTGGTCCAAAAATAGGTTACGATTTTGGAGAAAGACAAAAAAGCATTCACGCTGCTCCTGGGGTCGTTCCCTGCCCTGCAGCTTCACTCTGCTTTCCAAAATAAGGAGCTTTGCCGTCAATGCATGGCTGCAGAAGCTCGGCTGGAAGGTAATTAGGGCAGGACATAAATATGTATGGTGGGCGTCGGTCCCCTGCCGCCAGGGGCAAATTGGGACAAGGCATCTTTTAGTACAGAAATATTACTGCAATCTCTCAGATCTGCAGCTTAATGGAATAACATCTCTCTCAGGCAGAGCACTGGCAGATGTGTAGCAGCTAAATGGATTTTGCAGCCTGAAGCAGCCACCCAAACAGCTCAAGGGAAAAGTAAATTCCCCTCCAGCACCAAGAGACTGCGGGGGCAGCAGCAGAGCCCAGCCTGGAAGGCTCAGGGAGCACCACTGATTCCACTCCCTTGACCCTTCTAGATGGGGTTCCCTGCCCCTTTCAATGTCAGCCTTATCATCATCATCACCTATTCTCTGGCAGAAAAAGTATAGTGAAAATACCTCACTCTGATGAATTTATTTTAAATTTCTGCAAATTGAGTGAATTCCAGCAGGATGAAGAACATGAAACAAACCCCGAGCATAGAAGATACTTCAGGATCACATAATTTCCTGTGTGAATACCCCTAACATAGACCCTGCACCCCCAGATGCCCCTGATTTACCTGGCAGTGCAACACCCAGACCTGAGTTTCACCCTTCTCATTGCATCAGGCTTGAGAAGGCTTGGCCAGTTCAAGGTCAGAAAAGGAATTAATGCAAGCAAAGAGTATCTTAGCGAGACTCTGAAAGTAATAGCAACAGCATTATCCAAAAATGTTATATTCATTAACTGATTAAATAATACAACAATGGAATAATTTATTTTAGCCGTAAGCTGTAGCACAGTGCCTAGATTGCCAAGTCAATATATCTTTTCCAGTCTCAAAAGAACCCTTTCTACAGTAGATATTGGCATCAGCACAGAACGTAAGACTGATAATGCAGCTGTTAAGAGACTCCCCATGGACAGCCCATTCCTGAGAGTGTTCAAGGCCAGGTTGGATGGGGATCTGAGCAACCTGGTCCAGTTGAAGGTGTCCCTGCCCGTGGCAGAGAGTAGAACAAGATGTTCTTTCAGGTTCCTGCCAACCCAAACCCTTCTGATTCTATATTCCATCCCCCTTCAACACTATCCAGCTTTCGCATTTTAATTGGGGCCCACATCAGAGTTGTGTGTTTCACTCCTGATGTTCAAAGCAGGCACTTCTCAGCCCACCACTGAGAAGGGAATCTGGAAGTACCTGGAAATACCTGCCAGTATTTCTAGGGACACTGAAATGAGCAAAGGTGGATGGAGAGGGCAAAGAACTACATCCCATGGGAAAAAAAAGCTCAGCAAGAGCAGGAGCAGCAACAGCTGCTTCCTGACAGTGGGTACAGAATAATGGCATATAAAACTACATTTCAAACCAGTGAGGGGCACCAAGTAGAGAAGACAGACTTCAGCTTGTGAATAAGAACTTCTTCCATCTCCTTCTCTTGTTTTTCTCTAATAAAATTGTTTTCTCTGAGCACTGCAGAGGTCACAAGCACAGCCACACTTCAATGCAAATCCCTCACCTACCCAGGCACAGAGGGGCTACTTGCCAGCCAGTTTCTCAGGTCCCTTTGTGAGTCTAATTAAAGCTTTCCATTTTTTTTTTTTTTTAATGTGAGAAGCAGAGCTGCTAATTAACTGCTGAAAATTATACTGAGGATCCAATATCTGCTGTGCAGCTACCTATGTGCTCATCAGCTTCCCAGGGTGAGGGAAGCAGCAGCAGCAGAGATACAGAGGGGATGGGGGAAAAAATTCAGCAACTTTTGTAAACAGTGGTGGATTGCCTTTAACCTGAATTTCACAAGAAGCAGTAATAATAAAAAATAAATCTACATATAAATTTTGGATATCTACAGTAGAGTGACAACCCACTAAACATTATCCTCTCTTTGCATCCTTTCCAAATGTACAGAGGATTATTTCCATTTTTCCTGATTCCCCTGCAACTCTTTTTCATAAAAAACGAATAGGGAAAAAGAAAT
The DNA here is from genome assembly GCA_018697195.1 of Certhia americana. NCBI lineage: Eukaryota > Metazoa > Chordata > Aves > Passeriformes > Certhiidae > Certhia > Certhia americana. Next base: position 7,663,761 of record CM031865.1, on the reverse strand, counting down.
CAGATGCTAAAATGACTTTTAGTTCTGTGCTCCTTCAATGTGTGACAGGTCCTGACATTGAGGGAGAGAACGCTTGTTTAGATGAAGTTTTATATGATGTGAGAGCCATCCTGTCTGCAAGTAATCCTGAAATCCTGGGACTAGGAGTCTTTATTTCTGATTCAATGGATTATTCAGTAAGAGGATCCCTGTGGGAGTATAGGAAACATACCCAAAATCCCTGTGGAGCACAGGAAAATGTGCAGTGGCAACTGGCCCCTAAAAATGTGCTGCATTTATATGATTTATGTTAATTTGTCATCTTAAATGGACCTGGCCACCAGGAGAGGATGGGTCAGGAGGTAGCTAATAGCACATGAAGTGCTGTTGTTTGAGGAGCATTTCAGGGAGAGCTGCAGCCAGGCTGGGGGATGCTTTTAATTAAGATATAACCTAAAAAGGCTTTTCTTGATGAAATGCCAAAAGCAGAAGCACTAGAGAATGAAGTAAATGATTTGGGCAGATATCTAACCAATGGAAATGATTTAATGAATTGCCCCTAAACCAGCAACAGAGCTCCTGAGATATTTTGCAGATATCAGCAGAAAGGATGATTGCACTAAAATCCTGGTTTTTCTTTTCCCCTGGCTCTGACGACCCTTCTGGAAATCCCAGTATGGGATTTTATTATAGGCTATGCAGCCTCCCCTGCAGCCTGAAGAACCAAAGCTACCAACAGAGCTCCTTCTTGCCCCTTGGAGAGGAGCCACTGCTGTGCAGGCTGATCCTTGCTGCCAGGCTGAAGCCTTCCCTTCAGAAGATGTTTCCTGGTGCTCCTTGTGGGTTCATTTCGCAGGAGCTTTGAATAACAAAAATAGAAAATCTGACCGTGGCTAACAAATAATTTCTGCCTCAGCAGCAACACAATCAACCAACCCATCCCTCTGTAACTCCAAGGGGAGCCCAGATGATTTTGCTTAGGGACAATTCCTGTGGGTCCTCCTCTAGGACTTCAGGATGGTCTTCCGAGGCCAAAGAAAGCCTTTTCCTCCTCATGCCTTAGCTGGAGGGATTAAACGCTGCCCAGCTGGCTTCAGCCGTGGTTGCCGAGCTGTTACATGTTGTTTGTGTTTTGCCCACTAAGTGGAGCTGGGGATTCTCCCATCCTTCCCCTCCCGGGGTGGTGGCAATGGTTTCTTTCCCTCGCTGGACCAAGGGACAGGTTATCTGCTGGCAGTGTGCCTGCAGTTCTCACAGACACACCCGCTGGTGATGCCACATCACTCAAGTTTGAGGCTTCCCCCCTGTTTCTACAGAGAGATTGAGTTTTTGAACCCAACTGGTGAAGCCTCGTGCATGACAGGAGCATCCACACCTTTGGAAGGTGAGGGATGACAGAATTTCTCCAACACTTTCCTGCTTCAGAACTTCAATTTTTTCACAAATTCCACTAATTCACCTCTGAAAAATCTACATGTACTGACAGAAATGTCTATTAACACAGAGGGTTTTTAGGAACCTCCACATAACGTGGTCCCCTGCTTTGTTTTATATAAACCACCTAAAAATAGCAATAGATGATACAGCAGGTCAGCAACAAAAATATTCCTGTCATCTGCCATGAAGTTCAATTCAACCATTAAAACAAACTATTTGTTTTGCTAGAGACCATCCAACACCTGTACAAGTTCATAGATTCCCATCAAAAATTCCCTGGGAATCTGGGAAAGCAGCTGACGATGGATGAATTCATCCATACGCCACCACCTTTCCTGCTGCCAAAGATCACGTCAGAAGTAACCTCAGAGGAGAACAGAGCACATCTCTAGGGAAAACAGAGGACATGGAAATAAACCAGGGTAAAATTACAGCTTTACAAAACTCATTGCATTACGCTGCAATGGAAGGATAATTAGGAAATTGGTTTTGTACTAATGATTCATATCTAGCTGGGCAGGAGCTATGTCAGGAACACGACTTTAATTTAACCTAATACTGCAGTACAAAACATGGTTTGCAGTATTTTTATGCCCAGATCCTTCCAGTGTTGCTGCCTCTCCTCTCCCACCCCTTCTCCCCAAATCACTGTCCCAGACAAGGACATTTGGAGACCACCTGCACAACCCAAATAGCAGCTAATTGTCCTTAATGTTCCTGCAATGAGGCAGGCTCAATTTGAAATTGCTGGGCTGGTGGGATTATTTTCCATGAACCTGATTATGATTTCTGAGAGTCAATTTATTACCAAATGATCGTCTAATTGGTGAGGCTGGATAAAATCCATGAGATCACTGAAACCTTATCCTGAGACTGGTTCACATGGTGCTCCTACCAGGAAGTCTTTAAAAAAAAATAAAAAAAAAAAAAAAACAAACAAAAAAAAAAAACCAACTCTGAATGTCACATTCCTAGAAGCCAAGATTTTAGGGTATGTTCAAGCCCTCCTATTCAACTATAAAAAACTTTTTCTTGTGTTAAAGAAAATTATTCCGTTCAAATTATGTCAGCATATTGTCAGTGTTGACTGAAATAATCATATCTTGCAAAAAGAGTGAATTTATGCAACATATATATTAAGGTTACCTCTACAAGAGTTTTTCTTTGAAGACAAAAAATATCTGCCTCACAAAAATTTACCATTTCTCATAGAAGCATTATCCATACTACTGATAGGCAATGAGAAACAAATGTCACCCACCACTGTACAATAACCTGGGGGTGAGGAGTTGATTGATGCATAGTTCTTTAGTTTGTTAAACAAAGTCTACAAGTTTTTCAGTGATCACCCTGTATTTATGTAGCAAGCAATGAGGGTATTTTTAGTGTGTAATTCATTTAATTAATATAGAAGTATTTAATGAGTGGTAGATTTCATCTTTCTCCTTTTTCTTTGCATCCCAGGCTTTACAGTAACTCAATATCTCTTCCAAATTTATAATGGGAGTTTCTTTCTCAATAGTGTCCTCGAAGCACAAGAATATACTGAATTTTATGTACTTATATAAAGTAAAATGAGAAATATCCTATTAGACAATTCCTTTTAATCTAAGAAAAGAGAAATGGATTTCACAGAATGAAAAATTTTCTATTATATTGAACCATATTGCTATTATTGCTTTATTGCCTGTTATCACAGGGCTCTTATCAGCACATCCCCTTGGTAAATGAATAAACCCTTTCACAGCACAGCTCTGGCACAAATGCTAACCGTGGGATGGGACAATGGAGACAGAGGATGCCTGTCCTGCCCCTGGGGGACCCACCAGCAGGGACTCATCCATGTGGGCACACTGCTGTCCTTGGAGGCTTTGCACAAAGCAAAGAGATCTGGTGATTTAAAGATAAACAGGACCACATCCAACTCCTACACCCTTCCCCTGCTCATTCCAGCCAAAACTACAGCAGGAGCTGATGCCACACCAACCACTGCTGGGGGAGACAGAGGGGACCCCAGAGGGGTTCTGCTCTTGGGCAGTGATGCAGAGATGCACCAGAAATTTACTGGGCAGAATTTGCCTTTGAGGGATTATTTCACTCTCACTCCAGAGAGGACTTCACACATTACTGAGTTAAAACACTTAATAAACACTGATGAGAGTGTCCCAGTATGCAAATACACTGCTGGTGGGGGTGGCCTGTATTTTGGTGAATATATGTGAGCAAGAAACATTTGCTGACCCTTCCAAGATGCCTGAATGGGATCCTCCCAGTTAAATCTCTGCCTCTTCCACTCATACATAAAAAAACAAAATACAGGTCTAAACTTCCACTGTGAATCCAGTTCTGTGCCAAGTGACTGAAAAATCACTTCACTGCATCAGTTTCCTAATTATTTACAGGCAGACTGGTGCTACCTTTCCTGTTAGATAGGGTTCCCATAGCAACATTACTTTTATCACATAAGAGGATTTACCAGATTAAAACAGACGCCTTCAGGTAATTAAAATACATGAAATTTCTTTGTTATTTACATTTCTGCTAGTGAAGAACCACAATACTCAATTCAAACCAGGATGTTGAGGATCTTTGCGACCGAACAAACAAGAAATAAAGCTGTCAGTGTTTGTCTAGTACAAAATGGGGACATGCCAGCTGCAGGAGGCATTGCACACAAAAAGCCTCCCAGTTTGGAGCATGCCATGCCGAGAAGAGCAGGCTGTGCAACCTGGTATTTGCATTTGGAGACAGTGCCAGAAGGTTGAGATGAATGGCCTGGTTTATTTTCTGGAGAGTCAGTTTTCAAGAGAAGACATAATGCTTTGGATGTGTAAGAACTTTAACCCTGGTGTCCTGGGCTGAATGATGGCCAGGGGTGGATTAGAAGGTGGCCACCTGTTTCCCAGGTGATTTCAGCAGGACATGACATCTGCCTTGCTAGGTGTCAGACCTCCAGCTTATTAGAGACTGCAAAACTCATTCTTCCCGAGGCTGCAAAATTTGAGTTCCAGATACAAGAGCTCAAGGATCAAAACCAACGCATCTAATCACTTCCATCTTTCTCCAAAGGGTTTGCATTTTGTGTTTCGCTGAAGGGGCAAGCCTTTAGCACTTCCAGAGGCTCTCTCCCATCTTTACACTTGTGATGCTCCTAGATTCCCCAGCCTGTTGCAGGTGAAGGCAGAGACAGCATTCAGTGTTGCCTGTAAGGTGATGGGGATTGGAGAGGCTCTGGGAGCTCTACCACTAAAGCTGGAGCAAAAAAAAAAGAAGAGCAGGTAAAGTCAGATCTGGGAAAAAAAGCAGCCTTTCTTTGGGAGATGACAGGCATTTTACACAGGGGAGTTGCTTCTGCTGGTGCTGTGGCCATCAGGTAAATACTACGAGGTTGGAAGCAGTGTTTGTCCCTGTCCTGAGGAGCAGAGACTCCAGCCAGTGAAAGCACTTTGGTTAGAAGGCTGAAAGAATCTGCACATCAGCAACCCCCCCCACATCAGTAACAGTGAAGACAGGTCATCCAAAAAGCTGAATCTCAAGCTGCCTCACTGTGAAACTACAACCCACACCACAGTATATTTGCACGGCTTCCAGCAAACTGAACTGCAGAAACTCCCTCAAATTAAATCTGTCATCAATGTATTTTAAGATCTTTGTTTCTAATTAATGTACAATTTGAGTGACTGCTGTGCAAAGTTTTCTTGTTTGAAAGTATTGGGAGTATTAAATTCAATGTTGTTCTTCACTGTGTGATGAACTACACCACTTATTTACTCCACAGCTGAATCCTGGAGGAGTGAGGACTTAAATCACTCTGTGTAGGAGGCAACTTCAACTTTTACAGCAGAGGCACTTCAGACTTCCAGCCTTCTTCATGCCTACTTTGAGAACTTCAGCAGGAATTTAGTGCATGTTGTCTAACCCTTGGCCAGCCTCAACTCCTCCCAGCAGCCACCTCTGCACAAATCAGAGGTGGATGAAAGAAAAAATTCATTTAAATGCAGGCAAGTGTGTCCTGATCGTTTTATCTGAGTCTCATAACAGTTTCTCATGAACAATGAGGGGATGAACAGAGCAGTTCACCTTCTCAGAAGTGAGATTTGCAGTCTCCACAATCCACACAGACCCACCATTCTGAGTCACATCTCAAGCTTCTTTGCCAGACATTATAACTAGGAATCTTTTTCCTTAAGTTACAAAAGAAGAGCTAAATTCCATTATTTGGTGTTACACACCATGTCCAGCCTTGCATGACACAGAACTGCAATGGAAATCTGACTGCTCTGATAACTTGTATCTGGAACTACACCAGGCCCTGAAAGTGCAGTTTAACCTCTGGAAACCCAGTTTAGCCCCTGGAAGGCCAATCTAATGCTGTCTCAGATATTTCCATTGCAAAGGGCTCATGAAGCCCATATGTGACATTGTTGTGGCCTTGCAGTGTTCTTTTAATTGTCCTGGCATGTCTTCAAAAAGAAATATTTGTTTCCAGGAAGATGAAATGGAAATAATTTTTAATGAAAAATGAGTACAAAAGTGATTACACAGAAGGAAATTAAACCAATACTGTTATGCCTGGCAAGTCTCCTCCAACCTTTGAATAATCTGGTTAACTCTTGAATAAAAAAATCACGAAGAACTGGAGGACAGGATAGTGCTCATAAAACAAAGCTGTAAGCCCAGCCAACACACTTCACTGATCTAGGAAAAATGTTGATTTGGGGTTATTTGGAGCAGATTTAGGTGCTGCCATGGAGATTTACTGATGCTGACATTGCAGAGTAACCTAGTGGGCTGCTCAGCAGCTCCTTGCAAGGGCCTGGGGTTTGCACTGACTGAACTCTTCGTGGTGAATCACCTATTCCTGAATAAATCAGGCACCAAAGCAAATGGCTCACATGGCAATATGGCAGCCCACAGGTTCAGATGGCCACCTGAGCTCATAAAAAATTCTAAATGAGCAGAAAGGGACACGATGCTGCTTTCGGAGGATGATGAAGATGGCAGGCATATTCAGTTCCTCACTGCCCTAATACCAGAGGGTCATCCATAAATCCTCTGAGGAGTCTCTGACAACTTTTCACTCTCTTACAGCAGTGTTACACAAATGCCCAGTAGCTCCAGCCTAAAGTTATCACACAAGTAAGATCACACATTGCTACAATCTGAGTGCAGGATGCTCACAGACCCACTCCCAGAAGTGATGGTCTCTGCTCTGGATGGTAAATTAATCAGCCTCTGGGCTCTGAATCTTTTCTAGCTGTCCCTAAAACATTCATCTTCCTGAGGGCTCAACCTTACCAATCTTTACAACACAAACATTACCTGCTTGGGCTTATTTGGATTAAAATTGCAAACCACTTATTTCAAATTTTAGTATAAAGTTTCAAACCCCATTGTGAGAACTCTCCATTCCCTGCTGTAGCCAAGAAGCAGCCACTAATGCTGCTGGCACACACTCTTGCCAGACTACACCTAATTGCTGCCTGCTGAGCCATGGCACAGATATAAAAGCAGGAATTAACAGAGCTGCTGTAGATCCCAAGTATGATCAGCTGGAAACTTACTGAGAACAGCAGTTGTAAAATGTGCCATTGTCAGAGAATTTGGAAGGGCAGGTGCCTGTACTCTGGTGGTCCTTCAGCAGTGATTCACCACTTTTTTTTTTGGTGGTCTTTGGACTTTAGTACAGTTTTCCCCAAGGGTTGCTCCCAACCCTGTCACTAGAGTCTTCTCTGCTTGGGCAAAGAGTGATGTAGACTCCTAGAATCAATCCCCTAGTCTGGAATTCTAGGATCACTGAGTTCAACCATAAATCTAACACTGCCAGGTTCACCAGCTTCAGGGTGGCTTCACATCATAACATGGCAAGATGTGGCTGCCTGAAGGGTTCCTGCCTGGTCTGAGGTCTCATCCAGGTCCTCCAAAGCCAGCAAGGGATGGAAGCACTTCATGAGGACAGTGTCTCACCTGCCCCTGATGTCTGTTCAGGAACCTCAGGGATCTTCACAGAAATATCTTGGATTAGACATGACTCATGGAGTGATTCAAGTACCTGTGACTCAGCTTTCAATTGATTGTTGTGGTCATAGCCCAGCTGGTAAAATCTAATGTGAAGGTCATTTGAATGAAATGAAACAGGCATCTTCCTAAGGAGCATTTACAGGCTTTGACTCTTCCCTATGGATTTTCTAATTTCAGAAAATGGAGAGACAACATACAATCTCTTCCATACAAAGCCTGACTCATTTATCCATACAAACACAGCAGAGGCAGGGGGGTTAAAACAGTGATTTCTTACTCTGCCTCAGCATTTCCCTTGGGCACAGCCAGTCTGTTCCTGTGATCCTGCCTCTCATGCCCTTGGCTTATGTGTGTTCCTGCTTTCCTCTAGACTGCCTGGACAACAATTGTCTTGTTGAAATTCAATTTTTCGAATCATACAGTTTCTCATCTTCTCTAATAGAGGAGGCCATTCCCTACCTGGAAAGGGTCATCCATTATAAGTTTAGCAACAGTGGAAAGAAAACCCTGGGATAACTTGGTGTTATCTTGCAGCAAACAACATCACTGTCATCAAACAAAACACCACACAGTGGTCCTGAACATTTGACAAATATTTTCCTTTTTTTTTTTATTAAATCTGAACCAAAGCAATAAATACCCCAATTCTGAAAGAACCCCTTGTAAACAACAGTTCAACTGGGCCTTCCCCAAGAGACAACTAATTTTATGCTTCATCAGAAATAAACACATTTTACTCCCAAGAATAATTTTAATCCTTTCCCTAATTCACATGCAATAACACTCAGAGATGATTAGAGTTGCAAGACATGAAGTAATCAAGTTTAAGCACTGTACATATCAGTCAGCAATTTCTACACAAGGCAGAACATACCCTCAACAATTTTATTAGCAGAGTTGCCCTTTTGAGACTACCTGAGGATTTTCTGTTGACAAAAATATTTCCTTTAGTCCCATGGTATTTGCTTAAAGTATTCCCTGGAACACCAAAATAAAGACAATAAAGGACAATAAAGAAGTTGCCCTCATAACTCTTCATACACAATTTATGGTTTGTATGGAGCCCTCTGAGCTTTTTTTTTGCTTAGCTTTTTGACTCATCTGTGCTAATTTACTTTGGGTCAAATCCAGAAGCCTTCATTGAGGCAAAGATTCATCACCTCCAAATGACCAAATCTTGAAAGAAGCTTCAGTCCCAGAAACAAAACCATCAATTCCATCAGGCTACCTCTCTGCTAATAAATTAAATAGGTTTGGGAACATTCTCTCAGATATTGGCTAGCTGGCACAGGATGATCTGTGACCATAATGCTTAATTCTCACAATCTGCAGAACAAAAAGTTTTGTGAAAATAGCCTGTGGGGAGCATTGGCCCACCCTGATGCACCTTAATCCCAGCTCATCCCATGACCCATCCCATCTGCACCATGCCTGTGGAATGCCATGGACACCTCTAAAAACTGAATGGTATAAAGGAGTGACCTCCTGCAGCAGGAAATGAGACCCCAGAGACCTTGAACATGAGCATAAGCCTCATGTAGCCTCAAACTCCAACTCGGGTCAACACTCATTGCTGGGTTTGCACGGTCCTTTATCACAGAAACTATCAGTGAATCCAAATGTAAAACGTGAGCCAAGGCTCCTGAGCTTAGCAAAACATGACATTCTCTGGGTTAATCTTGGAAGCTTGAACTTTCAGTTTTCCAGTTACAATGCCTTCCTGATACAGTTGATAGGGAAACCTGGGTAATCCTTGTACAATCCACCGCATTACTGTATTTCTTCACTTAATCCTACATGGAGAAGAGTGAGAGGAATTATTAAGGGAACAGGATGAATTGACACTATTGACAGACCAATGTTGTGAAATATGCTCAGTACTGAACATATTGCTGTCCCTGAGCAGCAGCGAGGGAGGTCTGGGCTTTGCCTGCCTTGGCACTGCACAGAAACTGTGGTGTGATGCCTTACTCTGTTTTCTCCTCCTCAGGCAGGGTTCCTGCCTAGGGAATGACTAATGCCATATTCAATTTCCTTAATATGGCTTTGTATTGCTTATACTGCAATGGAGATTTATATTGGAGTCTGAACAGAGACAACCTGCTCTGAAGGGAGGGGAAGGACAGCCAAAGCCAGAGCCAGGGGGACTCTTGGGCTCACCACCAGCTTAGGGCTCGTGGCTCAGGAGTCACCCTCCCTCAAGGGCACCACTGTCCTCTTCAAGGGAGCACTCCTCATTTAAGTCAATTATTTCAAGTTTTTTGCTGCTTGTTCCAGTGTCTGCTTTCTCCAGGGGTCTCACAAAGCCAAGGGAAACCTTAAACATGGAACCTGAGCTGCGTTTTGCACTGTAACCTTCATTTAGCACATTTAGCTCTGGTGCTTATCCTCTTTGCCTGGTCCTGCCCTTCTTCAAGCCAAGCCTTAAGCTAAAGGATGCCTCAAAAACTCTGAGAATGTTTTTTCTTCTCTATTGCTTGAAATGCTTTAAAAAAAAAAAAATTAGATACCTTTTATTGTCTGAGTAATACAGGCACCATCTGTGTTTCATGTTCAGGGGGAGAGAGGCAGGGAGCACTTACATACCCAAGGAAAGGCTATCAAATTAAATGGAACAATGGAAAAAAAAAGCCATCCTGTAACCTAGTTTGTGTTTCTACACTGTTTATGGAGATACAAAAGTGCTACCTGATCAAAGAACAATTTCCAGGCCATTGTAGAGTCAATTGGATTTTTCTTGGATCCTAAGCTGTTTCCCAGTTCCCGAAGATATTTAACCTGGAAACACGGCTGCAGCAGCAGGAGCAGAGAAATTGGAAATTGTGTGCAGATGCACTAAATGCTCATCCGTGGCTTCACATGTGTTCACTGCCCTCCCACACAGCCCGTGGGATGTACCCTGTGCGTGGCACTGTGCTGCACATCCCACGGGACTGGGAGGGCTGACAAAGGGAAATGTAAAAGGAGGCCAACAGCACAAAAGATGGAGACAGGGAAACATCCCTGGTAGTCTGGGATAACAAGGAGCCCAATACCCCAATTTACCAAAGCTGACATGCTGTTTCCCCACGCTCTCAGCAGCAAAGGCAGCTTGGTGGCACAAAGAGAAACAGTTCAATCCCTCGCCCCCAGACACCACCACAGGATCACACAGTGTGTGCTGCAACTTCAGCATTACAATGAGAATCTCATCTACACCCAGACCTTTTCAAACATCAAGGAAAGAAAAAAGAAAAGACATGGAAGAGTGGGCTGGGCTAACAACGAGTAATAATTCCTGACCCCATGCTGAGGTTGTTAGTTATAAGGAAAAGGTTCATTCTCTCCTCCTTTGCCTATTTTAAGCATTTTAGCATTCTTCATTCCTCTTAAAGAAACTCAGAATTATTTTACCAACCTCCAGAACAGTCCTAGCACAGCATGGTGTTGTTGCAAGTACTCAACAACAGCTTTGTGTGTGCACCAAGTGGGCCAGGGGCTGGTGCAGGTTGGTCCTCCCAGGCATCAACAGAGCTTCCAAGGCCTGGGATATTCTGAACTGACATCAGTCAGGTCTTTTACAAAATAAAATAAAAAAAGAAAACTGAAGAAAATAAATAACTGCAATATTAGGAAAAAACCTGCACTCTAGGAGAAAACAGCAAGGCAGTCAAATATTCCATCCTAACAGCTCAAAAGGAAAGTATTGACTATTTCTGACAACACTATTGCTATCACTGAATTTGTATTACTATTTCAGAACATTAAGTCCATGCCCCTAAGATGTCTCTGACCAGAGTCCAATGGACTGCAAAGAGAGTGATTAGGACAGAAAAATGTTTTGTAAAATGCCTTCTGTCACCTGCCAGTCCTGTGCTGCTTTCCAGCACTCAGGTATCACTGATACTTTCCCATCTGCAAACCCCCTACCTGTCTTCCAGCCACTCCATAAACACTTCTTGGTTTCCACTGCCCTACAATCCTTCTGCATTTACAGTTATTCTTATGAAGATTATGAGAAGCACATAGACATTTTACTCAAAGTCATCCTGGAAAAAACTTCACCCAGCCCTCCTGTTCCAAACCTATGGTTGTATATGAGACTTCATCTCCAGTGCTACCCCACAGGGCCCCTTTACCTGCAAGAGGGGACTTTCAGCACAGCCCTGACAGCCTCAGGGATTCATTGAGCACAGGACTCAACAGGTATGGGAAGTAAAACAATGGCATTAGACAAGAAAGACAGAATTTTTTTTTTTTTTTTTTTTTTTTTTTTTTTTTTGTGCACTCAATAGAAGAAAAATAACTGCAGGGAGAGACTGTGGGTGAGTGATGGATTCTCAGCTTAGCAATATCACCAGAAGAAATTCTGTATCATTATATTTTGCTCTTGAGAGCAGTGATGGGAGGGCTCTTCTCCTTCACATCTTCCCACAGTTAAACAGAGCATACTCTCACCAAGCTGTCTTTGTCTTGATTTCCACTTGCCTTGACCTTTTGGGAAGGAACAGGGTAAATCCACTTTGGGATTCACAGCAGGCTGTGCAATCAGACTGGGAAATGCCAGTATTTCCTCAGTTCCTCCATGGCTTCTCTGGGTAACCTCTGCCAGGGCCTCATCACCCTCTGAATAAGGAATTTCTTCCTAACATTTAATCTAAATCTCTCCTCTTTTAGTTTAAAACCATTCCCCCTTGTCCTAACACTATCTGCCTGTGCAAAATGATAAATGTTCAGCTGAAAAACACAGAAATGAGAAATGTTCAGGTGGCAAAAATCACAGGGGAAGGTGAAAGCTAAATATCCAGACAAGAAAAAGCAACAAAGTTGTTCTCCATAATACCAAATCTGAAAATGGGGACAGAGCACATCCCACTGCTCTGCTATTACACAGGGCAAATAAATTGTTTTTGCAAGAGAAATAGATATTTTCTGAGCAAAAAAACCCATAGAGCGGGGAATAATCAAATTCAATGTTCTTCAGCAGTGTAAGACTAATGCCTCCCACTCCAATAATGTCATTTCAATAATTTGAAAAGAGAAGTAAAACCTTCAATGTCTAATTTGCTTTTCTTGTAGCTGTTTTAAGGACCAGAGGATCTCAGTGTGTCAGTATCCCTCCTCCACAAGCATTCCTGAGTTCATCTCCAAATCCCCCCAAGTACAAAATTCATCATGAAGGTGGGTCATTATGAAGACCTGAAGGTCTGGGGTCAGGTTCAGACCTCAGAAGTGTTGTGCCATCCCCAGAGTAAAGTTTTGGCCAAGCACTTGTTCCTGGCTCCTACTGATGGAATGAAAGCTGATTGCTTTGGCTACTGGAGAAGGCCAGGAACTCCCTGGCAGCTGCAGGCAGGGAACAGGTATGTTCAGTTTGGGGCAAAAAGCAAGCACAGATATCAGATTCATCAATCAATGTGTTAATTAAATAAACAAACCCAAACACAGAGGTTTTTGGGTTTTTTTTTTTCATACCAGTCTGTACTTATTGCTTCTCTTTCCTTCATTTCTGCCTTCTGTTTGGCTGAAGTTTAATCCATCTGGACCACATAACTTCCATGAGGCAGTGGAAAACACACATCCAAATCCAGGTCATGATTTTGCATGCCCAAAAGCATTTCACACATTTTTAGGATATACCACACCCTCACTTTGTAGAGCTCTCCTTTTAGCTCATCCACTGGGTACTCAGGGGGGAGACCAAGAAGAATATTTGTTTTAAGAAAATGCAAGAAACTGTTCAATATTCTGGAAATGTTGAAGCTGCAAGGAGAATTAAAACCAAAACAATACCGCCCTTCCATACAAAAGAAATTACCACTGTCTAGCCATCTTTTTTTAAAATTTTATAAATTTCCCCTTGCTATTAAGGGTTATTTGCACTGCCAAAACCCCATTTCTCTTTGCCAGCTCCTCCTTGTAGTCTATAGTCTCCTTTTTCCTGTGGAGACAAAGCCATAGTGAATAATGGCACTGCAGATTTACCAGATAAATTGCAAAAGAAATATTGCTATATACTCTAGACTTTGCCTTGAAAGCATCAAACAGATGTGCATTTGCAGCATTAAAAAAAAAAAAAAAAAGACAAAAATAATAAAATTCACTTCTTGGACTAGACATAACTTTTAATTTTAAAATGCAAGTTAACTCCTGTTGGTGCTGCACCAGCATGGAGGGGGCTCTGCTCAGTTTTTCTCTTACATTTACAAATGAACCACAGGTCTCCTCTAGGAAAACCCTCATCTCTAAAGAAAATGATAAAAAGGGTTGGTAAGTCTTTGTGAGGTTTCTGAGTGCCAGCAAAAGGGCAGACTTGAGCCATTCCTTCAGATGGATTTGATGATGGCAATGCCTGCCCCGAGGAAGTAACTGAGCTGGATCCCTTCCCCAGCACATTTCATGCCGACCACAAAAGCCAACATTTGCTTACAAAGCAATTGTTACAGAGCCAGCTCCTGACTTTTAAATTTATTGAATGTTTGTTCTCCTTGACCAAAACTCCAGCAATCTCTCTGCCAGAACTAATATTTTAAATCATGTATTTTAACATAATTTGCATTACTTTTTCAAAACAAGTTATTGCTGTCTGTGTCCTCCTCATTTTACATCCTGCCTAATCCCAAGGTCAAGGAACTCAAGAGAGGCTGCTTGATTTTTCTGGGCTTTGGACAAGAATTTCCAGACCCAACAAGAGCACTCTGCCAGCAAAGTGCTGCATTTGCCACAGGCTCTCTCTGCAATGAACATTTGATAGAAGGACCACTCTTGGTTTGGTTTTATTCACTCTCTGCTATGTATTTTAAACTTTTGTCCTCGCTCAAAAAGCCAACAGTTGTGCTTGCAACATTCTTTTGTAAATTGTTCTGTGACTACCGCAAAAGTCTTCAAGCAAAACCCAAGTAATAGCTAAAATTCATCTTTTCTAAAACATTTTTCCCATCTTTAATATTGTTGTTATGGAAGAGTTTGGGCTGGTGCACATCTATTGTCCACAGAGCCAAACAGAAATGTTTATCACGATGACAAATTGACCTATTTTGGTTTACAGAGGTGCCCTTTTGCAGTCTGTTCTATAATAACACAGTTTTTATATAAAGTTCTTGGGGTAGATAGGTGACAAGAGTTATCACTAGTAGCAGATATACATGAAACCATTTTGTATCCTGTGTTACACAACGATTGCAACCTGTTGTATCCATACTGATATTTTTTCAATGGTTCCACTCCACTCTTTCACTTCCTTCATGTAAGAATTCCTTGGTTTTCAGTTCAGGAGGGCAACAGGACTGAGACTGTTTCCTGTCAGCACCAAAGAGCACATTTGACAACCAACCTGACACAAAGGCAAAGGAAATTCTGCTTCTATACTAGCACCAAAAATACGCATTTTTAATTGGAGATAGCTCATCTGAGAGCTGCCTTCTAAATCATACCCCATGTCCTGTACAGGAGGGTGCTATGAGCACAGAGGAAAACACACCACTCTGTAGGTGTCTTTAGTTCAGTCGGGTCTCCAGCCTGCCAGAAGCATTTTCTCCAGAAGAGGATTATTGGCTCTGAGCTGCATCATCCGTGGGATGCAGCAAACTGACAAGATTTAGAGGCTGGGAAGGAAAGCACAGAACCCAGCTGAAAGAGCAAGGAAAATTGAGAAGTGTGTGGACTAAATACATCAAAGGAATTGGAAAGCAACAGTTACAAATGGATAAAGTAAATAAAAGTAGGAATCTTCCTCAAAACAGCTGCTGGAAATATTATTTTTTACTTGGTTTCCTCCATGTTTGGACTGCTGTCATCATCAAGAAAATAAGTTTTATAGATAGCATTTTCTTTCTCTAATGCAAGATACTTTGAACTGAAGAACAGAAGAAGAAACTTGCTGCAAGCCTTCCCAAACCCACACTTACCACACTGCTGGACAAGGGAGACACCAAACACCCTACTGGGGCACACTGGGAGTTATTAACAGAAAACTGCCTTTCCCAGATCTTTAAATGGAACAGGAAGACTTTTTTCTTTTCTTTTCTTTTTTTTTTTTTTTTTTTTTTTTTTTTCCTTTTCATTTGTCTCCATCACATCTGCCTTGATAATTGTAGCTGAGGTGGGCTGCCCCATGCCGGTGGTGTTCACCCATCGCAGCCAGGAGTGGGTGGGTGGGATGGCCGTGGGTAGGACCCTCCACCAGCATGAATCAGCCCGGCTGAGCCGACTCGGGAGACCATCAGCTGATTCCTGCCAGCTGAGCCTCTGCCTCCCGTGACTCATCCTCCTCCGGACCAAACAAAGAGCCCCCGAACGCCAGGCTGAGTCACAGCTGCTTTGAAGGTGGCAGTGGGGTGGCTCTCGTGTCCCTCCCTGCCCCGGGAGGGAATGCTGCGGAGGAGGTTGTCCCTGTGGCAGCGAACCTCGAGTCAGAGCTCTGAAAATGACAGCAGGGGGGACAAGAAAGGCCTCTGAGGAGAACAAGACCCCCCCTTCCAGCCGCCTTCTGTGACAGCTCTTCAATCTGTTTCTGCTGGGGCAGTGGGGACAGGGATGATGGTTGATGCAGGGGATGACCGAGTTCCCGAGGACTGTAATTACATGGGATTAAAATGCAGAGCTCTGCAGTTACATTTTGACAGAAATTACAACCTCAACGAGGGGAAAAGTCAGGGAAGGGCACCAATAAAGCAGAACAAGCAGGGAAATCCATCCCTGATTTAAGCACGTCTCCGGTGGCAGATTCGGCCACTTGGCACCCACTGACAGCTGTGTACCACCCAGCGATCTTTCCTACCAGAGTTAAAATCACCAATTTCCTTAGCGATTGCTAAAATGGCTCTAGATTTCTGCCTCAGTGTTGGGTAGCATTTCTTCCCTTCCCACAGATATCCTCTGCTTTTCCTGCGGAGAGGAGCCAGTGTGTGTTCCCCTGCCCGCTCCTCACCCTGGGCTGCCCATCCCCTGCTCCCCCCCTGCCTTCGAGAATCATTAATTATCATAAGGAAGAACATTTCCTTTAACTGCACAATGTCAAACGACTCTTCAATTTAAGTGCTCATCTGTTTTCATCAGTCCAGGGCCCAGCTGCTGTGCTGCTCCGTGATGAGACTGACTGGTGGTATTCCACTTGTGAGCAGCCTCTGACTGGGAAATACTCAGACAGTCCAACTGCCAGCAGGAAAACATATCTTGTAATTCATGGAAAAGCCAGAAAAAGATTTTTTTTTTAAAAAAAAAAAGGCGGATAGACTTGGATAAATCTTACAGATAGGAAATTGTGAGGATGGGTAGGGGCTGACGAGCTTTGAGGAACCCATTAGGCTGAATATCTCCATTTCCAAGCAGGACTAAACTCCATCAGGAGACTGGCTTTGCTCAGATGCTGTTTTAATGTTTAATTTATTCAGAATAATTTAGCTTCATTTGGGGAGTTGCAAATGAACTGTTACTTGTTCTGTGTCAACAAATCACTGGGGTTTCTTGCTTAGAAAAGTACTAAGGAAAACAGGCATATTGTCAAAGCCAATGCTCCTTGTTTATTATCTACCTTTCCAAAGACCAGCTGGTGGAGAGAGACAAGGGATAAGTCACCCAGCAGTGGCCAGTGATGCTCCACAGCAACTCTGTTGAAGCACAGCACTCCTCCAGACCAATGCCCAGCAGGAAAAGGGAAATTACACTCCTAGACGGCTATTTCCAGAGTGGACACTGGAAAGAATGGAACACCCAGCAAACCACCTCTTCCTGAGTCCCCTCTCATATGCTTGAACACCAGAAACTCCATAAAAGCCCCAGGAGAAATTGACTTTGTGATTTAGTGTGGGCACAAGAGGATAAAAATTGCCTGCAGGCGTGTGCATCTGTAATGTATTTAAGGAACTGATGGTGTCAGGCTCTGTGTGTGGCACAGGACATCAGTCAGCTCATGCTCCTCAGTGAATGGGAAAGTGAGAATTCAAGCTGGGTGAAGCCTGTTTATACAGACATTAGTGTGGGGTGGTGGTGGTTAAATAACTGTTTCACACTACAGTATGTGCTGTCCTACAGCAAAACTTCATTATGCACAATTTTCTTACTCCTATTTGTGTAATAAAAGCACCTCAGGAAATTCTGTAATGTTAAAATCAAGTCTCCATTCAGATCTCAAACTAGAAATAATCCTGTATCAGCACAATAAAGTTCTTAGCAGAAGAGCAATTTAAATTTCTCCTTAAAACATAGATCCTGGGTTTAATCCCTTCCTCTGCCATCAGTGCTCCTGCTCCTCCTGCTGTGGGGCTGTTCCTGTGCAGGCAGGTCCCCACTGACCCCTGGGGTGGCCAGTGCCACCACACAGGAGCAGCTTCTGGGTCAGCAGCCACTGGTTACCATGCCCAAGAAGCACAGAGCAGCTTTGTCCTTGGTCCCTCAGCTTGATCCTTCCAGATGGGAAAGACCCAGAGGTCCCATTCTGTGTTCTCAGTGCTGCATCCCCCAAGCCCAGCGCCAGCACAAATGGAATGGCAATAAGAAATGGGGATTAAAACCACTTTTTTATTAGGCTGGTGGGAAAACATTGAAGCATTAGCATTTTTTAATCGGTTGTAATGCTGTGAATGTAAAAGATGACAATGATGAGTTCTGCACAGAGGCAGAATTTGTAGTGCTCCATGACTCCTCTGCTGCTTAGGTTGCTTTTCTGGTTTTCTCATGCTCTTGTTTGGTTAACAGCTACCTCTCATTATCTTTACCCACTGTGCCAAGCCCCCAGCATGGCTGGAGCACCTGGGGTCCCTGTTGTCCCCAGAGAGGCCATGGAGCTGTGGCACATCCCCTTGCCCCGTAGCATAGCAGTGAGCCCACAGCCCTGGCTCATGGTTCCATGTAGGTGATCAAAATGCAGCTCAAATGCTGTGTTCATTACAGAGCAGGCCAAGCACAAGACCCACATGAGAAACCAGTGGATCCAGGGTGTAAATGTCATCTCCAGCCTTGGGTGGTGAGGACCTCTGAAGGTTTACATCCCTCTCAAGCGGCTGGAGTGGGGGTGGAAGGAGAGGGTCTTCCCTCGCCCCCTTCCCTGACTGCAACAGGCAACCTTTCCTAACCAGGAGTGGTATAAGGCAGGAGAAACACGACTGAATCATATGCTTCAGAGTCCCTGCTGGTCTCTGTTCTCATAAATCAAGAAGGTAAATATAGATCAGCCACTGCCTGGGTTTATCAGGGTGTATTTGAGCAGAAGCTGGCTGTCGGTGTTTTGTGTGGGCAGCGAGGACACACCCTGAGCTTTAATCTGGTTTGTCTAATTGGTGTGGTTGTTTCTCTTTTGCTGACTGGATACATTAAGAAATTGTTCATTCACTCCTCCAGTTTTTTTATTGAAATCTACTTTACTGTACCCAAAAGCATGAAGCAAAGCAAATCTTTTCATTTTCCCTTGTGCCCTGCACAGGAGAGAGGTCATCAACTCCTGCTTCAGCTCTCATTTCCAGTTCTGCTCACTGCTGGTTTCATGAGACTGAAAACATCACCTCACATGAGGTAAATCTTTTCATAAAAGCCATTAACTACTCTGTGGAAAAGCCCAGTGGATTTTTCCATGAGATGTAATTTCTAAAAGCCTGTCTTTATAAATGCACAACATCAAGGGCCGGGAAAAAAACAATAGATTAAAAAAAAGAAAGCAGCAGAATGGGTCAATGCAGCCAGCATTTTATTTATGTACATTCCACCTGATTTTAAGAGCTACATCATGTCTATACCTGGCCCACTCCAGAACCAATTCATCAAAACATGTAGTCCTAACATCAGACCTCACAGAAACAGAAAACAAAGTAGTATCTGCTTTGCATTCTGGATTGACACATTTTTTCTGTGAAAAGCTTGTTTTTTCCTCAATTTTCCAGTCCTTTTCCTGCCCTGTGAGTCTTTTGCATGCTAGCTGGCACATCAGTGATGAAAAACACACTGTCCTAATATCCTCCTCCAGCTCTTTAGAAGCTCGCTTGAAACCTATTTACTGCTGGGATGTGCATATTAATGTCTTGTCTTGTTTGCCTCAACAAACAGAAAGGAGCTATTTTAAGTTAGTAGAAGATGCACAAACTACTCAAAGTCCAATCTTTGTTTTCTAGAGAAGCCATCTGGCTCCTGTTCCCTCTTTTGCATTGGTTTCAAAGCTTTTTTGGGGTATGGACAGCACCTCCTCGTGTATCTACAAAAGGTCAGTATGGGATGGCTGTCCAGGTCATGGGACCTGTGCCAGGGATCTGACACATGGCAGGTCATTGCTCCAAAGCCAGAGGATGGGGCAGCCACATCTGAGATCCCTTTAGCAGCTCCTAATTGAGCCAGGACCCTGATCACTATTAATGATATAATGAATGCCAAACTAAAACCTAAAACTATGCTACCCCAGGCTATGATCTTATCAACCTCCCCTGAAAGCTGAGCTGCACCAGCCCCTGCAGGTCTTGAATAGGAGATTTCAGCTAATATACTGCAGGTAATTCAATCCATGCTGCTCTGCTCTTTCGAGCAGCGCTCAGCCAAGGCTGCATTACGATATTAAATCCACGGTGACTTCAGAGGTGTAGGCTTTGGCTCCTCGTCCTTCAGCTGACATGCAAAATCAGGTTAAACAGACCTGGAATGGCCCAGCTGAAATATCTTGGCTGAGCTTCAATTGGGAAGCTGTGTTTAGTCCAAAGAAAACTGCACTATGGTGCACATCTGGATAAGGGTTTTGCCTTCAGTGCTGACCCTTCCCATCACTGGCCTTTGGCTTTAGCAGTGAGAAATCATTGGGGAAGAGTAGATCAATAAAAATGCCAATGACAACAAACTATCAGATCAATACTATCCTCTTTTGTTCTGCAGTGCTGTCGGTTTCAGAGCAGATGTGCACTGCTCTCCTGCTGAACAGCTCATGCTACTGAGCTTCAGACCCTGGGATGTTCATAAACCTTCCTTTTCCTGCAAGGCCTGCTTCTGAGACAGCAGCAGTTATTCTGAACACGCAAAAAAGCTGCACTTTTGTGAAAAACAAACAACAGACAATAAACCCTCTTATTTGCATGCAAAGCAAATGCACTCAGGCAAACAGCAGCCTCTCATCAAACCCTGGGATGGGCCAAACCCTGTCCATTATTATTAGCAAGATGGATAAATCACACAGCAGTGATGCCCAGGAAGCATTCACATATCTTTCTTTTCTCCTTCCTCAGAAAAAAAAATGTGTGGTTTTTATCCAAGCAGAAACAGTCCAGTCTCTGGGTCAAACTTGGAAAATAAATGCTAAAATCTTCTGCAGAACACTGATTTAACCTGCTGTTCTCAGCAGTGGCGAGTGCCCTTTTGTGTATGAACCCAAAACAAATACTGTGGGTAGCACTGCTGGTACTGAGGACACCACAAACAGTTTCTCCTGTGTGTGGACAGCCCAGCAGAGACTAAGCTGGACCTGTCACCATGGAGTGTCACACTAGGGACAAGCAGTTCATGGGTGTTCCCCAGCCCTTGATGCAGCACTGGCATCTCCCAGTTGTCTAAGACAAGGTAAAGGTGATGGGGAACTGAAATGAGTCCAAGGCAGGTGCCATGAGAGACAGCAGGGGAAAACTGCAATCAAAAGTCTGGTGTGTGCAGCACCACAGCAGAGCAAGTCAGCCCTCATCAGCCTCCCAGAGCTCCCTTGAATTGTTCAAGGCCAAGCTGGGTGAGGCTTGGAGCAACCTGGTCTGCTGGAAGGTGTTCCTGTCCATGGCAGGGGGTTGGAATGAGATGGTGTTTAAGGTCTCTTGCAACCCAAACTATTCTGTGATTCTATGAATAAGCCCTGTGGCAGCACATCTTCCCTGCCCCTCCTCATTGCAGGTGAACCACGCTGTGTGTCCCCTTGCCAAACCCTTGTCCTCAAAGCATTCCCACACTGCTAACAAAACCATTTACAGCACCTGCTCCTACAGCAAATTTAAAATATGATCTCCAAGCTCTTTACTGATAAGAGTGAGTTTCTGTCTAACAGTAGCCCAGTGTGGCTCCTGCTGGAACCACAGCTTTACTGAGATGAGTAACCAGCTAAGCCAAGCAATCCTCTCAGCTTCAGAGGCACCTCTTTACAGGGCACATGATGGGTGGCAAACACCAGGACTCACCACTCTGGACTGAGCACCAGACAAGCCAGGCTCTGTGCAGCACATCCCATCTAACTCAGCATGGCTAGTAGGCTTTGGGGGGCTGAAAGACATCAAGTAAGTGCTGCTTTTCTGGGGAGCATCCAAGAGGAGCCACACCCATGCCTGGCACAGAGATGTTGCCCTGTGACAACTCTGTATCCAAACTCACAGCCTGTGTAGGATCTCCAAACAGATCCACTAAATGTCCCTGCATTGGTATCATCTTTGTGCTGTTACTTTGTCTGTTACTCTCAGAATAGACAACTAAGACCAAATCCTGCCATCAGCTTCACCCTGTGACTTTAATCAAAACCTAGATGAGCTAAACCCACTTGCAGGACAGCAGGAACTGATCAAGTATCACTTGATTAATCCACAATCATCACAGCATACATGGTGAGACCTCGATGGATGGGTCCCACTTAGCAGCTACACAATGGCCCAAAACATTCATATTAACCCATGAGATGGAGAAGCTGAGAAGGCAGCAAAAATAAGAATTCTGTCTGATTTGGCTGTTAAAAGCAGACTTCTCTGAATTAAAAAAAAAAATAGTGTGTGGTCCTTTAAATAAGGCAGCAGCCTTCAAACACTGAATCATTTAATCCCCTCTCGCTGGCAGCTGCTTTATCCCAACCTCCCCCCGGGGCAGATCTGCAGCCCTCATCCCAGTGCAGGAAGGGCAGCCCCACTGGGGACTGCAGCTCCCAAAGGTGGGGTGTCCCCACAGGTGTCTCCACACAGCCCCCTACCCCACCACCGTTTTTTGTGGGTCTGTGGCTGAGGTTAAGGCTTTTGTCTCAATGTCCCCCTCAGAGGGTGGTGGCACAACCCAAGGGCATCATTTCTTTTGCATGCACTGGTGACAGCCTCCAGTCAGGGGAGAGGCTGGAGCTCATGCTGGAGCTAGGTTTGGACTGTGTGTTTGCACAGGGATTTGAAAGGGATTTATTTAATGCTCCATCACCCTGTGTGTCTCTGAACAGCGAATGTGTCTGACGGATGCATAACCCATCTTCTCTGCTCAACCTGGCATGGATGACACAGAGCAAGAAAAAAAGAGGCTGGGAGAAATTTTAGCTGGATAACATCAAATGGCAAAGCACTCCCAGGGTTTGCTCTGCTGGGATTTTACCCATTTCTGTTTATGCCCACTCATCACTGATGCAGAGGGAAGCACCTGATACGGGTTTATGAGAAACATCCATGTGGATGTTTCCTTTCAGCCTGTCCAAGATGCCTCTTAGCAATTCAGAATAACCCCAGAATAATCTTTTCCATTGCCCTAAGCATAAATTAAACCCATGTCCAGTTCCACAACAGACAAGTAACTTATATAATGAAGAGGGTGCAGTGTGAGTTCTGGGCTCATTCCCTGCCCAGCAGTGTCAGGACTGCAGTCCCTGTGCATCAGGGTAAGAGCTCATGGGGTCAGGAAGGAGGGAGGCCCAGCTCACCACTCCAGGCACCTTTCTTTCACCTGTCCAGCTAATTGCAAGTGAATTCCCCCAGCTGAACTGCCCCACTGAGGTCCCATAAAGAAAGTTGAGACAATATCTCACCAAAGGAAATTATAGCCCGTGCAGCCAACTCACACCCTGAGACTGGTCAATGTAATTTCATATGACTGGGACACAAAGAACACTGAAACTCACCCAGGACTCCTATTGCAGAGCCAGTAACTCGAGTGAGGTTTTATAAGTCTTGAGTCAGGGCTTTAATAACAGGACTGCCCTTCCTCATGCTAGTATTCATCATGGCACTAGTCATCAGAAGAGACAGCAAGATTAATCCTTCTTCTTATCCTCCTACATGGATGCCTCCATCACTCTGACCCCTATAGGCACTTACTGAGATTCTGATACAAAAAGAAGAAAAAGAGAGGCCAAGCATCCTGGCAATGTTTCTAAAAATACCAGTACTTTTGCAGGGCTCCACCTGGTCTTTGCTCAGAGACTCTGTCAGCTGAACTTTGCAGTGGATGTCTGGGAGATCCTGCTGTTCTGGGAGATGGCTTGTGATTCTACAGACCAAATCAAAGAGAGAACACTTGTCAGAGCCATTGGACATGTAGAGTGACCAGGTGGAGAGGTAACCAGCTCCCATCACTACGTCCCAGTGGCTGCTTTCTATGATGTCCCTGTGCAGCCTGGTGCTTGCAGATAGAAGTGCTTTTCTATGAAATATCAGTTGTACCTAACAGAGAGCTGACACTCTCCAACCTCTTTTTCTAAATGACAGGAGTGTGCTGTGCTGTGCCTTCAGCCCTGCTCATCTAACAGAGGCTGCTGGAGGGATGGCAGCCAGCACTCACAGACACACAAATGGCACAGGGAAGGTGCTGCAGCTTCTCCCTCTTAGTCTCAAATAGTTTTTTCCCTTGGAAACATAACCCAAATCCATGCACTTTTGTAAGACTAACAAAAATGTTCTGGGGTGATGAAGCAAGCACATTGAGACCCCCACGTAAATCCAAGAGGAACCCAAGCAGTTTGTCTTGAACATTCCCTTAGTCAGTTTTGATGATGATGTCAAAACATTTTGAGAAACAGCACTGAGGAAAACTCATCAAACTAATGGAATTGGAGATGAGCCTTTCCTCTCTGAGGAGATTTCATGGAGGGAGAGAGGACCCATAAGGTGAGGATGCTGGAAGCCCTAGAAAATCTAGGGGTCAGCAGGCCAAGAAATATTGGCTGTTTTAATACAAAGTTGTGCAGACAAAGAGATAACCCAGAAAAGCAGGAACTGTGGTATTTAAATGGCATGATTAATTAGTCATGGATGAGACAAGTATGAGGGGATTATGAGGGGTAAACAAACATTTTAATAACAGTAAGAAAAGAAGCCAATAGGGCAGCTTTTGGTGGCTTATTCTCTCTCTGTATTTAGAGTCACAAAAAAAGAAAATTATGTCCCACGAAATTAAAATGGCCAAATTTGCTGCTGAGAAGAAAAACAGCCAAGATAATGAGACAGAGCTGATGGAGATCCCTGCTACAAGGTGTTATTGAGGCCAAAGCCTTGGTCAAATTCAAAATAGGATTAAGTATTTAAATGACCAGTCTGATGGCCACTTACTACAGAAAAGTGGGCAGAAATTAGTTTGGTCTAGAAACTGGACACTGCCTGGGGATAGAGGAAATTCTGCTGCAAATGTACCATCATGTGCTGGGCTGCTATGGAAAATTTCACCTTAATCTGAGGGTGACCTCACTGAAGACACTTGTTTAAGAGAGTAACTTGTCCTCATTCAGTTCTTCATCTACATTTAATCAACTTGAGGAGAAACATTAGAGGGATAGCTGTAAACATTCAAGATGCAATTCCTGCAAGATTGGAAGTTACAAAACTCATGAGAACAGGGCAAAGATTAATGAGAAAGAGCTTAAGTGATCCTCTGACAAAACGTTTTCGACATTTATTACTCAAGGTGGTGGCAGATTGTTGTGTGTAGCTAAAAGCAGGTCCCACTGGATAAAGTAGAGGAAAACTTATAAAAAGGAGATTAGGGCTGGGATAAAACAGTGTCTGGAAAGCCACTAAACAGCAAAGTCCTCTGAAGAAAGATCTCTGAGCAGTAGAGGGAAGGTGGAAGGTAGGGGTGGTATCATGGTACTGCACAATGATTGTTAAGAGGACACACAGGCCCCTCTGTGCTGCTACCAACCAACCTGCCCGTGCTCTGGTACTACAGCCCAACCAATAAACATGAATCAAATGATTCTGAACCCACACACATAGATAAATCCACCTAAAACTTGGCCACACTGTCAATCCTTTCAGAGACACACCAGCCCATGTCCTTTACTCACACACTCTACAAGCACCAAGGAACTGGGTGTGAGCACAAAAGGCTGGTGGTGCTGTCAGCTGGAGTTCACCACGGTCTTAAAAGTGATGCAAAACAAGAGGGAATAACGAATGGAGAAGGTTTTCTCTTTTGCACAGATGTAGTCCAAGGGAAGCTCCTGGTATCAGCTATCCACAGCTCTGTTCAGTGTCCAGGGACTGAGTAAAGCAGCTGGGGGAAGCCAGTGGATGTGAAAGAGAAACAAGAATCGAATGGGAAGTACGGGGACCACAGACAAGGACAGGAGAGCAGCTGCAGCTCTGAGTATTTCTTTCAGGCAATGAAAGAACAAGAAAAAGAATAAAAACTGGGTTTCAAAACTGCTGGTTGTGAGGAGGGTAATCAGCTGACTGCACTTTGGCTTTGTGCTGTATGATGTGATGTGTGCTGGCCAGAGTGGCAGGAAGGGAACAGGACATCCTGTCATCCTGTGATGACACCTTCTGCTGGCCAGCAGTAACCTGGGAGGTGTGTTTTCTGTACCTGTTTGGGAAGAGAGGGACTGCAAGATGTCTGTGAGGAAGAGAACAAGGTAAAGCTATGCTGGAGAGAGGAAGGAGTCTGGTGAGAAATGGGAAGATTATGGCACTCATCTGGAAAAAATATACCACAGAAGTCAAGGCTGGAAAGGAAATTGGAGATGACATGTGGTCTTCTCTCTTGGCTAAAGACAGGATCATGGATATAGAATCATGGAACAGTTTGGGTGGGAAGGGAGCTTTAAAGGTCACCTAGTCCAACCCCCATCCTGTCTGTGTTTATCTGTGCAATGTCACTGTCTGTATGTCCCCAGA
This sequence comes from Certhia americana, assembly GCA_018697195.1. Taxonomy (NCBI): domain Eukaryota; kingdom Metazoa; phylum Chordata; class Aves; order Passeriformes; family Certhiidae; genus Certhia; species Certhia americana. Next base: position 7,637,554 of record CM031865.1, on the reverse strand, counting down.
AGGTCACTGCCATTGAAGCAGCTCCTGTCAGGGTCACTCACGTTAGACAAACATTGGCTTCTGAACTGAACTGATTGCACTGAGGGATCCCACCTTTAACTTTTATCAGCAGACATTTATTTCAGTTTTTGGAGGATGAAAGGTCGCTCTCCACTGGAGACACAGCTCATGTTGGGAATAGGTCCTGTTAGAAGCTATAGAATGAAACTGTAACAGAGACTGAAACCAGATCCTCGCCAGGCATTGCTGGAGATGAACCCTGTTTGGATTTGAAGTCAAAATGGTACAATACAGATAGGGAGTATATCTAGAGCAAACCAAACAGCAGAAATGGAGAAACAAAACTGCAAAAAATTAATAATCTTGAACAAGAATTCCAGCTATCCTCTGAAGCAGCTACGGATATAAAATATTCAATGCATCCTGCACCTGATAACTAACTCCTCCCAGCCGGGCTGTGCAGAGGGCTGGACAGCACAGCGTGCTGCAATGCATGAGGCATTATTTTAGTCCTAATTCTGCCTGTTCCGGGATTACAGCATTAACACCCAAATCTCACAGTGCAGCTCAAGGAGAAAACAAAAACGAGGTTCCCCACGCTCCGTCCCTGGGGTGAGGAAAGCCCTGCGCTGGAGGAGTCAGCCAGGAGAGTTATTATTCAGCAGCCAGACAGTTTGGGGAAGGCCACCCGCAACCCTCAGGACACTTGGACAGCAGGGAGGACTGGCAGGGAGGGGAGGTGGCCATGGGGGGTGGCAGCTCCGTGCAGGGAGCTCTCCCGGGGGCCGGCACGGCCCGTGGGTATTGCCGGCGGTCACATGCAGCAGGCGGGGAGGGGAAGCGCTGAATAATTGAGGAGCTGCAGCGCCCTCCTCCCTCCTTCCCTCCCTCCCTCCCTCCATCCATCCCTGCCCCCTCCCTCCGCCCTGCGTGCGCCGGGGTCGGCGGTGCCGGCGCAGCCCCCCCCGCCCCTCCGGCTGCAGCAGCGCAGCCGCCCCCGCGGCGGCCCCGCAGCACCGCCCGCTGCCCTCCGCACCGCCGGTGAGTGTCCGCTCCGCGGGGAGGGGAGGCAACGGGGGGCGGGGAGGGGACTCGGAGCCCCTCGGAGCCCCTCGGGGTGCGGGGGACGAGCGGCGAGCCCGGGGATGGTCTGCCGGGGAGCGCATCCGCTGCCCCCCCGCCTAGCAGACGGAGCCGGGTTTGTGCTCCGTTCGGTAACGGGAGAGCGCCGGCTCCTCCGGACCACGGGGCACCGGTCCCGGGGGACCCCAGCCCGCTTCAGCACCCCTTTGCCCCGGTCCGGCGCGGCCCCGTGTTTTTTTTTACGGAGTGTCGGGGCACTCCGCGGCGGGGAGGAGGCGGGGGCGGCGGAGCTGGCGGCGCGGGATTGATTGGAAACGGGGGAAAACGGAGCGATGGGAGGGATACCGGGTGGCCGGAGAGAAGCGACAGCTCTCGCTACAGGTGACCGCACGGAACACGCCGCGGGAAGGTCGGGACGCTGCGGGAGGGGGACAGTGAGGGGAACGGGATCCGAGCAGAAGGGAAGCAGCGAGGGAGGCGGGAGCGGGCAGGTGACAGCCACGGGGCTGGTGACACCCGCGGGGCCGGTGACACTTTCGGGGCTGGTGACACTCGGGGGCCGGTGACAGCCGCGGGGCTGGTGACACTCGGGAGCCGGTGTCACTTTGGGGGCCGGTGACACTTTGGGGGCCGGTGGCACTTTTGGGGTGGCTCGGGGGTCGGTCACGCGTGCGGCCGCGGCGGGCGCTGTCCGCGGTGCTGAAGCCCCGCCGGGGCTGCCCCGGCCTCGCCGCGACCCCGCCGGTCCCCGCACACGGGCCCCGGTCACGGCTCCGTCCTCCCCCCGGCGCCTGCAAAACTCCCTGCGACTTAGAGGCCGGTGATGGAGTTGCCTTCCTCTTTACGTCACCCCGACTCGGTGCTGTTTGTGGATTCCACACGGGTATTTTGGAGCTGCCTGGAACCAGCCGCCTGCCAGCCTCGGGCCCGGCGAGGTGCGCTCCAGCAGCGCTGTCGAAAAGCCTAATCTCTGCTCTCCCAACTGCTCTGCAGCCCGGTTTTTGTGGCCTATTAAATGATAGTTTCTACAGATCGACTTAGTGCCCTCCTGTCACAGGCTGCGCCGAGAGTGCTCTAACACAGGGATTCTGAAAGCAGCACCGACTCTGGAGAGGAGGGGGAATCTGTGTCTGGCAGACCCCAGAGAAGATTTTTGTCTCAAAAGATCCATGTCTGATTTAATCTAGCGTATTAAGTAATTAATTCTCCCAGTGTCCCTGAGTAGCACGCAAATACATTTCAGCACGCCAAGGCAATTGTTTAACTGCCCAAGAACTGTCATGAGACTGAAAGACTGATTGCTAAAGATACTTACATGTGTTTGTTTTATTGGTACACATTGCTAAGGCATGTGACTTATCAGAGTTGAAAAACATATTGTAAATAAACAAAAACCCTCAAACAAGCCAAAAACAACACTAGAGAGAGAAGTTACCTAGATTAAACTCAGTATCTGTTCTTAAAATGAACTGCTCCACAGGGAATCTCAGTCGCATGAGAACAGAGAATTAGGGGGTCTTGCAGAGGTCCAAGGTCTGATGTACCCTTTTCATCTATTAAAGGTCATAAAATTTTAAAACATAACAGCTACTGATGAGTAGTAAATAGTGTCAACAAAGAATCTTGAGTCCTCTTGATGTGAACTCAAATATGCAGCACATATCTGAGAAGACAGCATGGATGTAATAGCTGTGATAAGTCATTGAACAAGAACAAGGGAAAAAAAAGCTTGTTTAGATGTTCTTCTGTAAGTGGAGATGTAGGAAGGAAATTTTACCTCAGCCTTGAAAACAGACTGCTAGAGTACAGCAGACATCAACAAAAATGACAACAAAATTGGAAGTAAGGAAAAAAAAAAAAAAGGAAAGGAAAGGCAAAGCCTGTCAAGGACTGGAGAAAGGCCCTTACAGAGGAGGAATTAAAGCACCTGAGAATTCACTTCATTAAAAAGCAGGGTGGGAGGTGATGTGAATCCTTGAATCTAAGAGCCTCTCCTGAAAGAAATTACCAGACACTGAGTTATTCCTCTGTCTGCCAAAGACAGGCACAACACAAACTAGTGCTGAGGTGCTAAAGCCAAAACATTCCAATTTAAGGGAGGGATCACATTTTTGAACAGATGAATGCTGATGACCTGATGAAGGAGCCATCAGAAAACGTGTTGGATTCTCCATCTGTTTATGTCAAGATTTGATGTCCTCCCAAAATATGCAATTTAGCCAAAGCAAATCATGGGGCTCCCTGCAGAAGTAATTGTCTGGAAACTAATGGCCTGAGACTCAGACAGAATTAACTTGGAGGACTTTGTGGTACCTTTGATCCTTAATTCCCCAAATAAGGCACAGAGATGTTACAACTTTACTTCCAGGTGCCCCAGCCATCCCTCTAGATGAGAACAACCCCTGCAGTGGGTGGGATTTTTAACCACATGCCAAGAGCAGAACAAATGAGTGACCAACTTCTATTTTGAATCTTCCAATTTTCCAACTGGTTTCATTAATTAACTTTCCCCAAAAAGAATCTCTTCCTTTGTGCATGTTGTGGTAAAGGGAAGCATTTTAAAACATAAATCATTCTCCTCAGGAAGTTATTCATGACTCTTAAGTCAAGACATATCTTATCCTTCTCTAATTTTTTTTTTATTATACGAAAATGATGAAAATTCATTCTTTGTGTAACTTCAGAGTCTCAGATGGGATCATATCAGAAGGGATTCCAGCCAAAATCATTTTAAAGGATATATTTGTAGGCTGATTTGACACTACTTCCTTCTGAAGACAGTCTGTTTTCTCAGTTCTGAAATCACGCACGTATAATAAAATTTCTTCCATGTTCCCTTAAAGGCAACAGGAGATTTTTCTAGAAAATTCAATGAGAACAGGAAAACCTCCTAATGCATAAATTAATGTTTTTTCTCTGAAGCCCTGCAAGATTCAAGCAAATAGGATGGCAAGAACTTAAACGTAAACACAACCCTGGGCTCTTCCTGAAGCCAAGCAAAAGAAAGAGGATAAAAAAGCAATCTGTAACTGACTTCCTGCTCCCCAAATAATCAAAACTTTGCTTTCAGAGCACCTGAGCTATTAAAATCATCATAACATTTAAGCAACATATTGTTGTTTGGATTATTAAGACATTTTAAAAATAAGAATGTAAAAATGAGGCAAATACTTTTTCAGCTGTTTGTGGCAGTGGGATCTGTATGTCACACAAAAACAGCATTATCGGGGGGAGGCAGAATTTGTGACTCTCACATTAATAAAAATAATTTAAACCCCTAAATCACTCCCAGATTTGTGCCCTCTATAATATATAAAGCCATGGTTGGGTCTGAGCTTGTCTGACTGTGATAGACAGAAGATATAGGTATGCAAAGTATCCAGAGCCCAGAAATACAGCAAGCATTTTTCAGCTGCTTCCTATGGATATGAAAATCTGGCCAGAGTCTCACCTCAGTCCAGGGTGAGTCTGCTGAACTCATTAAACCACCCACGTGTAAATGGGAGCAGACTCAGATCCACAGAGATTCCTAAGACATTTTTCATTTACAAGGAATTAGATGTAGCTAAGCTGTGGTTGTCAACGGGAAAATGCCAAAATTGAAAAAAAACTGGAAACTGCAATTTTTTCTCTTGTATATTGAGAAAAATTCTCTGGAGTTTTCTTGGCTCATTGAATAGCAGCCCTGCTTCCAGGCTATGCAGTCATCTTCAGGGGACTGGGTGCTCTGGCCAGCATTTATGCTCCCACCACAGCCCATCCCTTGCTGTCACCAGGCTGGAACATCTCTAGGAGAAAACAATTTTTTTCCATAATAAAACTGTCAGAGCAAACCCAGGCACTTATGAAACAAAGCCAGTGAGGTGGAGCCACACAGCACATGACTCTATTGTTTCTGTTCCTCTGCACAGTCACTGTATCAATAATTCATTGAAAGTCATGATACCATAAATTAAATCTACCTGGCAGGTGAACAGAAGAAGAGCTTTTGCAGCACATGTGTTTCCAGCACCACATCCTAATTCTGAGAGGATAGGATCAAAGTACCAAAGTGGCTTGCAGCCTACAGGGAGATGGATTTCTGTTGCCATGCTACAAGTACCTATGGGTGTATTTGTGTCAAAACTTTGGTAAACATCTATAAAATCACACCTGTGGGTTCAGGGCAGTCCCTCTCAGCAGCCATTGGCTCTTGTTTGTTGGTGATCTCAATTAGTGGTTTGGTCCATTCCTCCTGCACATCCTCAGCCCCCTGAGTGTGGGCTGTGTCTTCCTCCACAAAGTTTTTTAAAGCTGAGGGTGGAGTCACCCCTTTGTGCATCACTTCCACACCTGGGCACATTCCAGCTGCAGCAGCACAACTAAAACTTATCTTTAAACATGTGCCTGAGCATTACTGAACCAGGTCTTAATAATGGACCTGTTGAGCTGTGCTAGATGAGCCCCTGCCAGGGTGGCTCCAGGCAGGATTTTGGCACCCTGGTCTGGTAGTGAAGGAAACATCTGCCTCTTCTGGCTGTCCTTCACTTCCAGGTGGGAACAGGCAAGAAGCACTGGGCACAGATCTTGTGCCACTCCAGCCCCAGAGCAACACTCTTAGGAAGCATCTGGATTCTCCAGAGCCTTGTCTAAGACACCTGGGCACCAGCAGGTGTGTTCCACTCACTACACAACCAGCTGGGAAGCAACAGGGACTGGGAGATGTGCAATAAATAACCAGGATCACCAGCTCTGCTCGAGGTAAATTAAGACAGAAAGAAGCAATATGTCAAGTTCCTTTGGCTGGGAGCTCTGGCACAACCAGGAGCTACAGCAATAATATTTCAGCAGCTCTTCTCTTGCTCATGTGCTGGCACACCAGTGGAATTATGCTTGCCAGGCAGGGCAGCACACCATGGGGACACTCCACTGACTGTAGCTGGGAGACAAAAGTCTCAGGGAAAGAGGTTGGGTTTTGGGGTCTTGCTGCTAAGGGAGACTAAGAGCAAAGATGCAATTAGCTACTTTAAGTTAAAGTAAATCATGTTGGCTCACTCTTGTTCCCTTGTTATGTGAGGACATCTCCGGGCAGTGTGTGTGCATCGCTCAGGAATATTACAATACTCTAACTTCTATGCTATTCTCACTTGTAGGAGTGCATAATTTTTCATTTAATTCTGCTTCTCTAGTACCATCCTAGAGACTGATTTAGTGTGAGATGTGAGCTTGTAACTCACTGGGAAACGTCAAAAAGCCCTCCTGCTACAGCACCAGGTATTACTCACACTACTCATCACTTAGGTGTTGCAGTGCCTTTGCCTGACTGATGATGATAAATGACTAAACACATGAACTCTATTCTAAATCATCATCTTTGATCCTCTTGTGATCACATTACTCATATAATCAGTTGTGCTGAAACGCAGCAGAATTGCTCATGTAAGGCAAGGGGTTTTTGTCCTAGTGAATAAGAAGAATAAGCAGCAAACTGTAATAAAATCAGCAGGAGCTGCTATTCACTTCCTTGGAAGTGCATTGAACCTACCTCAGGCTTCTGTTGAGGAATTTAGAGACAGAGGTTACAACCAGCCAAACTCCCCCCAGCTCAAGGCTCCTATTTGCATATGCAAAAATCTCCCATTGATTTGCATATGCTACTACTGCTTTTTCTGGAACCTTTAGCAGGGAGTTGAAGGCTAGGGGTTGAAGAATGCATTTTTCCAGCTTCTTCTGAGGAGAGCATTTGTTTGAGATCCTCTCCTGCATTAATTAGCTGATAGACAAAATAGTGGAAGTGGGGAGGCGAGGCATAATCAATTACATTTGTATAACTGCTGATGGAACACGATAAGTAATTAATGAGACCATGTGCACATACAAAAGATAAATGCATTTAAAACTCAGCAAGAAGCTGAATGGTGTTTGTAAGCTTGATGTGCTTACTGTGTAAAAGGCCAGTTCAGACTCCTACTGAATTATTACAGAAAGGTGGAAAGACTGCTGGGGAGTGAGAGTCAGCACTGAGAGGAAAAAGCCCAGCAGTTTCTTAGTGGGGAATAAAGGGATCTCTATAAAACCAGCAATCTTCAAAACAAAACTAGAGGTTTAAAAATAGTGGATTTTCAGATCCTGTGTTTGATATACAGGGGAATTTTTTCCTGGTTTGGATGACGAAGCCTTAGTGTTAAATCAGTTCTTTACTGAAGGATTTGTGTTTTTGTCACTGGGTTCAAAATGCTACCCAGAAATGAAATAAGTTGTCATTATGATGTATCAGCCAGACTCTCGCAAGAGTAAAAATCCATTTTGTTTAGAGAGCCTCACACATTAATAAATAACCCATTCTGTGAATTATGTCAAATGAAAAAAGCTCTCCTGTCTGGCCTGCAGCAAACCATAATGACTTTCATTCTGCGATGTAAAAGTATGGATCCACTGAGGAAAGAAAAAGAAAACACAGCCCAGTAATTACAGAGATTTCCTCTTGTGTGTTGTTAAAGCAAAGACAGTTTTTAAAGGAGTATAATTCTAGAACAAACTGTTTGATAGCCTAGGTATACAGTTTCAGTGATACAAAGGCAGCTGTTGTCTACTCTCACTGTGAGATTTGGTCCAGAAAATGTGTTGTCTCATCAAAGTGATAATTACTGAAAGTGCAACCTACTAGCTAAAACCAGGGAAAAGCTCAGAGTCACAAACCCAAGGCTGCAACAATCCCACTGATTCTGCTGGCAGTCATACTGTTAAAGGAATCTATGCCCAGCATTGAAAATGGGCAATTCACAGTATTCCAGAAAAATCAGATGATGCTTCTTCTCTTGTGACAGCTCAGGGTCTGGAACTGCTGCTCCCAAAAACCAAGGCTGCAGAAGGATTTGCCAGCATATTTGCAAGGCCAGGTTGGATGGAGCCCTGGGCAATCTGGTCTAGTGGAAGGTGTCCCTGCACATGGCAGGTTGGGCTGGAACGAGATCATCTTTAGGATTCTGTCCAACTCAAACCATTCTTGGGAATCTACAAGTCTCTGTGAGACAAATCTGCATTCCTGGGCATCCCTCCCATGGTGTTTAAAGTGCCTGAACCTCAGTGGTCAGTACATTGGTCCTGGAAAGCCTAAGCATCCAGACCTGTGAACCCAAACTTCCTTTAGGAGCTTTATGTGTTCAACATCACTGCAGTTTGTGATTGCAGAAAGGTGGGGGAGGCTGTACTCAAAGAACTGGCATCAATATCTGCACTTGGGATGCAAAACCACACAGCATCACAAATGAGCATTTCAAAGTGCACAGAGCCTCTAGGGCCCTTCTGCAGATGAGCACATGCAGGTACAAAACCAATATTGACTTCAACAAGGCACGTCTAGGGGACCATTGATCATTTTTAGCATTGTTTCTCATCTGCTTCTATAGAAAAACCAGATAGATTAACCACCATGAACTTCTTTAAGGCAGTGAATTTCTTCATTTTACTGGTGGAGCAACAAATTTTACTAATTTCATGTGGTTTCACTACTATCCTTGAGGGAACCTGTCAGAACAACCCCAAGATCTTCCTGGGTCCCCACCTCCTGCTCAGCTCACTCATCTATTGATTTGCCATTTCCCTGTATTGTTGCAGTTTTTAAGGCTTTTACCTTCCCCCCTCAAAACAACAGTGACAAACTAAATCTTTTTGCAAATGTGCAAATTGATTATGCCTCTTTCTCTGTAGTTCTCTTATTTTTTTTTTTTTTTCCCTTCTGGTAGTTAAATAGCTTTGTTGCAAACCCAAACAGAGCACTTCATGCATATTGCATTATTTACAGCTCAGCACACACAGACTCTTGTATCTGTCATACCCTGCATCCATTCCTACACTATTCTGCACCGTGGGAATGATTGGTACCCATGCAAAAAGGGCAGAAAACAAGTGGAAAAGCAAAATGCCAGAAATTGGACTGGGGCAGGTGGATTTACCAAGGGGTGGAATGTGCCTGCAGGGATGTGGGTGAGCATCTCCAAAAGGAACATTTCAGCTTCCATCCCATTCAGGCTGTAAGAGCTGTAGGTGCTCCACATGCATATGCTCCATGTGCATCCAGTCCCAAAGAAAGAGGACAATGCTGTTTCTTTCAGTCCCAAAGCTGTTTCTCACTAGCCTGGTGCTCCAGAGGATCCCAAGGGAACCTGGACCAGCTGCTCGTGAAGTTGGCATGTAATTAATCCTGGCAAAGTTTAGAACAGCTCAGTATCAAGGGATCTGCTAGCCTTCCCTGTGGCACGCTCCAATTTCACCTCTGAATGCGTCACCTCATCTCCCACCTCATCCAGGCAGGAAGATGAGCCCACAGCTACCAAAACCTTCTCATTGCTCACCTGCAAGGGCACAGATCAGTGCTCAAATATTGATTTGCTATTTACTTAGAAACAGGGAAACACCAGCTGCAAGACAGAAAGAAGCTTTAACATAACTCACATCCTTCCCTCTGCCTTTTCCCTGATTATCCAGGCAGTCCAGTCTCTCCCCAGCAAGGACAGCAGCTAAACCATCACACTCTATACCCCCTGAAGGCTTGAAAGAGGAAGAGAAGGTGATCTCTATGTACATGCTGATTATATCACTGGATAACACATCTATGCTCTTTTTATACTTGCACTGTAGACTAGAATAGAAATTTTAGGAATTCCTGGGGGCTGCCTCTGGGTGCATGACACCCTTGCCTTCTGTCTTTGGTCAAATCAAATATTTCCTCTTTTATTTTGCTTGTTGGTCAAAAGGAGATAATGTTGTTTAGCCAGCTTACAGCAGTGCTAACACTGCCAAAGCACTCAGTATAACATTGATGGAAGTACCACAGAAAAGTGCTGTTCAAACTCTCCACTTCCATTTTGCCAAGAAGACACACAGAAAATATCCCATTTTTTTAGCTGGTGCACAGAGAAAGTTGGTCTCAAACCCAAAGTGTTATCAGTGGTTTAATTTAGCCACTACTGTAGTTTAAATTAACCACAGCTCCACTTGAACTGCTCAAGCAGCGGTAAAAAAAGAAAGATTAAAAATAAGAAAAGCCCAAAATTAACCAGCAAAGGCACAAGGCCAGATTGCTGAAGCTGGACCCACGTGAGCGGTGCCGGCATCGTCAGAGACCAGCCCTCGCTCTCGGCTCTGCGCCTGGCTTTTAAATCGCTTTAAGGAGGGCTGATGATGGAGACAGAGCCAGCTTTTACAGTGGCAGCCCAGCTGGGGATCAACACTGTGAAAACAAGCACGTAAAGCTCCAAATCACATCGCACTCGTAATGAAAACATTTCGGGGACGAGCAGCCCCGGCAGAAGGCATCCCTGCGCTCGGAGCTGCTGCCCGGCTCCCGCATCGCCCGGCTGACGTCAGCCCTCCCTGCTAGAGGAGCTGGGATGAAATTCAGCCCCCGTGCCTCTCCAGACAAACCCTCCTCACCGTCACCGAGCTCACAATTAAAGGGATAAAGGGAGCGGGGAGGTCAGCCTAGCACGTTTGTTCCTCCTTCTCTTGTTCTTTTTCTGGGATTGCAGCGGGTTTTGCTGCCAGGAGCTGCCTTTTCCATCATCTGGAGCTACCTCCAGCATCCCTTTGAGCCTTTGGGGATCTGTTTACCCAGGGGTGATGGTCGGCACACAGTCCCGGCTGGAACATGGAGTGGGTCTGAGGGCTGATGCTCCTTCACCATAAACATCAGAATTAATATTCCTGAGCTCCACAGCAGGCACTGCCTTGGGGGTTGATAGGAACGGGCTTCCATCCCAGATTTCTGAAGTGCAGCTCCCCTGGGCAAGAAGGGCCTTTCCCCCTAAACACCCCTGCAGCAAACTGGGCATTGGTGTCCTGCATGCCAGGGACAGATCCATGCTGATCCAGCTGCTGGAGGCATCAGCAATCTTTCCTCTGCAGTAATTACTCTGTGAGTCATGGAAAACCAGGGAAAACCCAACTTTTTCCTCTTAATGAGTGCCCCTGCCTGGCTTTCCATCAATACAGCAGCATGAGCTCTCTTTGTTCCATTTACCACCATCGATATTCTGTTCCTTGTTGTATTCCCAGCAGATTTTGCTGGAGGTCTTTGCTCATGGATATCCTTACAGATTTCTGGACAGAGGGGAGTCATTAACAGAAAAATAAAAAGCTGTCCCAAGGCACAGGGGAACAATTTTTTGGGGACAATTTTCTGGGGAAGCTGGAGCTATGGGGGGGGTGGTGAGAATGGGAGATGCTGTGGGGGGATTGTGCTGCTGATGTCCCCAGCAGAACGAGTTTTACATGAGGAATAATTCAGCACCAGCCCAGACATTAAGGAAGATCCATGCCTGCAAACACCTATGCCTCTCCTTCTGGCTCAACTGCAGTTTTAGTCAATTTACCCTGATGAAGAGGAGTGTTTTGGTACAAACAGTGGTGCTGACAAGCACATGGTGGCAGCAGCAAGTGCCAGCCAGCGAGGAAAACCAAACCCAACAGCCTGATGGTGGAGAGCTGAGCAGCTCCAAAACCCAGCTGTAGCTTGTCCCCTCTGAGCCACAGCTCCCTTCATCTTCCTGGGTTTATGGTGAGGAGAGAAGATTAAAATATAAAAAAAACACAAAACAAAACAAGTAAAAATTTCTTGTGCTTCCTACTGTCTGCTTCTAGAGAGGCAGGGTTAGTGGAGCAGAGCAGAAGTGAGCTGCCTCTACCCCGTGGAGGTGGTTGCCATCCATGAAATATTTTCTCATGGTTTCAGATGGAGTGAAAGGATGTTTTCCAAGCTACATATGCTGACCTTGTTTAAACACCTGGAATAGTTTTAAACGACTGCTTTAATTGAGTATAGCAGCAATTATAGAGTTATTTCATTTCAGAGGTTATGAAAGGGCAGGTTTTTTTCTTTGATGTGACTTATAGGAGAAGACTAAACCCCATGAATTGCAGGGCTCTGTTGGGCTGCCATGCAGGAGGACCTGGTCACAGCCCAGCCCCAGGCAGCTGGAACAGCTCAGCAGCCTAAATCTGGGTGTATCACTAATCCACCAGCCAGTTCCTGCTTTAAATTTAAACCATTTAAAATATTTAAGAGCTTTTTTTCACAATTTTAGCAGTTAAGATTATTCCAGGACAAGACTGCCATGCCTTCTCTTGGGGTTCTTTGCAATGTTGGTGAGAAAGTAATTTCTATACCATGATGTGGCTTGAGAGTGAACTGGGCTGTCCAAATCAGTAATTTCTCTCAGTGTGAGTAATACACTAATTTTTCCAGTGTGGATGTGAATTCCTCCAGTAAGGAGCATATGCCACCCTTCCCAAAGCCTTCATCAGACACCCAGAGACATGATGATGAAAAACTGGAGTCCCAATCCCCTTTAAAACACAGGACAGGTGTTCCCATGCCAGAGCATGGCCTGGTGATGGCACCAAGGACCAGCCTGAAGCATTGATGCCTTCATCCCACACTATCCTATCTCTTCTGAAAACCCAACTTCTTGACTAGTTTAAGTCAATTTAGTACAAACCTTAGCACAGCAATCCAAGTCTTTCAAACTTAACTAAGAGAAGCCACAAAGTTCAAGGAGAATAATTTAATAAAGGATGGGATGTGGGGAGCACAGTAAGACCCCTTTTCCAGCTCTCACTCCAGAGGTGCCATGCTTTGGATAAAAAGAGTATGAATTTTGGGTGGTTTTTCTTAGAGTTGTTGTTTTCCACATGGCTAAAATGCATTCCTGGCAAAGCAGAGCCACTGTGGATGTGCCAGGACAGGAGCATGTTGCCCTGAGGAGAAAAGGATGCTCAGAGGGGACCTTACTGATCTTTACAGCTGAAAGGATGTTGGAACCAGGTGGGAGTCAGTCTCTTCTCCCAAATAACAAGTGATAGGACAAGAGGAAATGGCCTCAGGTTGTGCTGGGGGAGGTTTAGATAGGATACTATGAAAAATTTCTTCATGGAAAGGGATGTCAAGGACTTGAACACACTGCCCAGGGAACTGGTGGAGTCACCACCCTTGGAGGGATTTAACAGGTGCAGAGATTTGGCACTTGGAAGCTTGGGTTAATGGTGGGACTTGATAATCTCAGAGGTCTTTTCAGAGCTAAACAGTTCCATGGTTCTATGAGGACAGATCCGTTTCATCCTGGCTGGTGCAGACCCACTGAGCTCTGGCTCAGCTGCCCTCTTCCAACACAAACCTTCCTTTAAACCAGAAAGTAAAACCTCACCTGTGAGCCAGCCCATCCCACAACCAGCTGACTCCTTGAGCAACCCAAAAGCCAAATCCAGATTTTATCCTCAACCCAGATATCTGCATTTGCTCAGGAGCAGTAACAATTTCTCATTATTATTCCTAGCTAGAACATGCAGCCTTTCAGCCTGTGGTTGCTTGGGGTAAAAAATCAGCACAATTTCAACAGTGATCAACCAAAACATGAAACGAATGCTTTTGTTTTATTCCCTTTAGGTTCATTCCCTTTAAAATGAACAAAAGTTCATTTAATAAACTTCAGCAACACAAGGCTGCCTTGTGGACACAATGTAATTTGTTTTGGATGCAAAGATGGAAAAAACTATTGTTTTGTCTTCCAGGCATTTAAAATAAAGGAATATTTCTGTATTAACAGGAAAGAAACTGCCAGGTAAAAAATTCATATTTAATGAACTATGTTTTCTGTTCCCTTGTATCAGCTTGCAGCTTATAAATTCTTCTTGGTTTGCTCAAAGTCAAGAAGTCATCATGTGTCACTTGGAAGTCACTGCTGCTGGTACTATGAGAACTACATAGTTTACTGAAGAATAGCAGAAAGGGAGGGAGGGAGAGGGGACTGGCAGTTGCTGAATTGTTCTTGAAAATGTAACTGGGGGAGGAAAAAGCACAACGAAAGAGAAAACCAAGATAAGGCCATGATTTTTGAGACAATCCTAGAGCAGATGGGTTCAGGCAAGATAATTTAAAAGTATTAAAAATGGCAGCAGCTGGCCATGCTGTTGGTCACTCACTCAGTGGCCAGTAGAGCCCACACTACTCCTGCTGAGTTTCTCTCCCAGTTTGCCTTAACTACAGGGAAGCCAGACCCCAAAATATATTGCAGTTACACCAGCAAAACCACATCTATCAAATTAAAAAAGTATTCCTTACACAGTACTTAAATAACTACAAGAATGAAGTGAAGGAGTCTTTTTAGCCTTATGATTCATGGGAAACTGATTTAGCATCACCTTTTAAAACTTTCCCCCTCAAGTTTCACCAGGATGATGGTACCACTGAAAACCCCCAAACAACCAGTATAACCAGAGAGCTGTAAGAGTGAGCTTCTGTAGCACCAAAATTTAAAAAATCACCTGTCCTTGTAAGGACAAGTTTGTGGTGATCCAGCCCCAGAGAGAGCTCCAGCCTGACACAGGCAGGCAGTGGTCTCAATGTGCTGGATAAAGGAGCAAAGCTACAGTCCCAGACCCTCCTTTTTTTGCAGTGCAGGTAGAGCAGAGTGGTCACAGAATCATAGAGTGGTTGGAGTTGGAAGGGCCATTCAAGATCCTAATTCCAGCCCCGCTGCCATGTGCAGGGATGCATCCATTAGACCAGGCTGCTCAAACCACATCCAATCTGGCCTTGAATACTTCCAGGGATGGGGCATCCACGGCTCCTCTGGGCACCCTGTGCCATCCTTACAGGAAGGAATTTCTTCCTCATGTCTAATCCAAATATTCCCTCTTTAATTTTGAGGCCATTCTCTCTTATCCTGTCTTTTCACGTCCTTGTCCAAATTCTTCTCCAGCTCTCTTGGAGCTCTCTTTAAGTACCAGAAGGGACTCTGAGTCTCCCTGGAGCCTTCTTGTGTCCACTCTCTCAGCCTGTCTCCAGGGTGTCCCACAGAATGTCCCTGCACAGCCTGCTGTGGTGCTGGTGGGCTGACACACGGTGCCACCAGGAGCATCCCTGCTGCTGGAACTGCAGTGCTGCCAGGATTGGAGTCACACTCTGTCCTCACCAGGGCCCAGCATGCCACGGTGGCCACCAGCACCTCACAGCTACATGTAGCCATCATCACTTTTGTTGGCAATTAAGCCACTTAATGAGAATTTGGGGGAAATCAGGCTCCTGCTGTTTGTAGAGCTGTAGTAATGACTGAGTCTAAACCCACGTGAACACAAAGGAGGGCAGTGTATCACTGTTGTACAAAACAACTGAGGGTGAATAAAGGAGATTTCTCCACAGCAGCAGCAGCATTGGTCAAAGCAAAGCTCTGCCAGCACTGAAGCCCAGCAAAAACCAACTCAGGGGCCCCTTTTGATTCTTCCTTCTTTGCTGTTCCAGTCAAAATCTCTGTTCCCCTCTCTTGCAGGGCTGCCAGCGCAGGATGGAGACGCAGCCACAGCGCTGAGTGGGTGCTGCTGACACTGCCCGTGACCCACCTTTGCCCAGCCCAGCACCATGAGTGGCTTCTTCTCTCGGCTGGACCCCCGGCGGGTGCCCTGGGGGGCCGCGGGCCATGCCCTGCGCACCCGCGTCCTGCGCACCAAGCCCGTGGAGTCCATGCTGGAGGGCACCGGGGCTGCTGCCACACAGGGTGCCCGGCTGGCCAAGGTGCTCACCACCCTTGACCTCATCTCCCTGGGCGTCGGGAGCTGCGTGGGCACTGGCATGTACGTGGTGTCTGGCCTGGTGGCCAAGGAGATGGCGGGGCCCGGGGTCATCGTGTCCTTCATCATCGCCGCCGTCGCGTCCATCTTGTCGGGTGAGTTTTGAGTAATGTGCATCCTGCATCCTCTCTCTTCATGGGAGACACCTACTCAGCACTGTGGGGCTGACAATTCTGTGTCTGAAACTTCATAGCTGAAGGCCTGTCAGGATCCTTTCTTTCCTAGGGAAAGTTTCTCACTTTCCCAAGGAGAAATTATGTAAACGTATTCTCCAAACTATATTCTCTCTCAAAACAACAGGTGGTGTCCTTCATCCTTGTTTTTCATAACATAGAATATATTGTTTCTCTTACTTAGCCAATGGTAATAGGGAAGGTGGTGTTCCCATTCACCAATCACTTTTTACTTAGCAAAGTACCTTATATAAGGTGCTCCATTTTGTTAATAAAGATTCCTCTTTTCAGCCTTCTGATGAACTTATTTGGAGTCGGTGTGTTTCTGTTCATAAATAACAGCGACACAGCACCACAAGCAACAAGGAGGTTACACCTTCCCCACCAACTAAAAACCATTTCCCACAGGTCTCACACAGCTCATGGGGTGCACTGTCCCTCCTTGCCCAAATGTCAGATTAAACCTTGTACTGGGAGCCAGCAGCCCAAGCACAATTATCCTGATGGGCTGCCAATGGTTCTTACAAGGATGGAGCCTGTGGGCAATATTTTTGAGACATTTGAGAGTTTTTCAGAGTGTGTCCCAGGCTGAGAGCATGGCCAAGCCACAGCACTGGAGCAAGAGCTTGTGGGAAACTCTGTTCCAACAGGAAGGATGTCAGTGGCTTGGGCACTACCAGGATCAGATTCTTTTGTTGACATGGCTAATCGTTAAAAAATTCCTCAATTAGTTCTGGAGTTGATATCGTTGGCTCCCATTTATGTGGGGTCAGTCTTTGAATTGCCAAACAAAGAAAATAAAAACAACAAACAAATGTGCAGGGAGAGAGAAATTATGTATTTCAGTGAAAACACAGTGAATTCTATCTCCTCTGTAGGAACCCAGCTGAGCATATGGCTCGAGCTGCAGTTTCCACATGAAGCCAGTACTGCTGGCATTTGTCCTTTCCAGATCAGTGCTAACACGATGATGTGATGTTCCTGCTCTCTCTGCTTAGAGGACTTTGCATGCTGTGTCAGTCTGGTATCCAGCTTTTGTCTGTGGGTTGGATAAGGAAACCTGAGCAAATGGCAAAGGACTTTGATAGAAGACAGGAGGAGCCAACACATCAAAGTGACCCAGATCAGCTTTTCAAAACTCTGGATTTTTGTCATGAGAGGTAGAAGCACATCGTGGTCTTTCCCTGGAGTTTTCAGTGCTGCTCCATGGACATCCCACCAAAGTGAGTGGGAGTTTGAACCCCTGATGTCCCTGTAGCCCAGAGGCACAAACCCTGGCACAGCCCAGGGATGAGCTTCAGGCTCTCTCCAAAGCCCACAACAAGAGCCGAGAGATTGCAATGTGATCCAATGCTTATTTGAGTTCCCAACACAACAAATGAACCAAAATGCCTGGTTTTGATCCAAGGCAGTAGATAGCATCAGTGTCTCTCCCACTGCCTGCTTTCTCTCCTCTGCAAAGGTTTTGTTGGCCGTGATGCAAACCAAGAGCAAACGGAGTTTGGGTGGGTCTCTGCTAACAAAAACACGCTGTCCTCTAAAAGGGGTTTTTTCACCCCAGACATGAGCCTTGCCCCGCAGCAGGAGCTCCTCCTGCCTTGGCCCACAGGAGCCTGCACCGCTGCCCACTCCGCTTTCATCTCCCCTTGCTTTTGTAGCCCTGGGAAAGTGTTTTGTGAGGGATGCAGTGTTTTGACAGTCTCCTTGGCTGCCTCCTCACTTCATCGTTAACGCTGCTGCTGTTTGTAACAGCAACACTTCTTTGGCAAGTAAAACCAAGTAAGAATTCAGGAGCTGGACGGGCTGTTAGACTCCTTGGGGATGTGATTTCAGCTCTCCCATCGTGGTCATGCCTGGTGTGCCCGGCACTGAGTTTAGGCAATTGTGCATGAACAGATTTTAAGGAACTTTTGCTTTGTCCATCACAGATCACTAAGTCAAACCCCACTGCTTGCAAAAGTGAACCCAGGAGGATTTTGGATTAAAAAAACCTCCAAAAACCAAACAAACCAAAACCATCCAGAAGGTCATCTGGCTTCCCTGAGAGACAACCATAGGGAAGCCCTGCCTTTGGGAAGCCTCTTTGCATTATTAAGCCTGGTTTCAGAAAGGGACTTTTCCAATTTCATCTACTCAACTAATTCCACTTATGCTTTCCATAGTTTTAAGCATCACATCAGGGTACTTACAAACATATTATAATTGATTAAACTGATAAATAAAATCAATCTCTTTTATTCTCTCACTAGAAGGCCTTTCATTCATCTCTCAAATAGAAATGCTTGCCCAGCTTCCCTCCACAAAACCTCCAGTGCACTGCAGGTTCCTGCCATCACCTGCAACAGCCAGCATTCCCCACTTTCATTCCTGTTTATCCAAAACCCCTCCTTACCAAAAATCAACAGTTTGCATCTCACCCAACCCCATCACCCTCTCCACAGCCTTTTCCACCAGCCATGTCTTGTCCCTTTAGTGATCTCTTCTAAAGCAATAACCTTGTTTGGAGCACAGTGCCACACTCTTACCTGGTACGGGGCAGGATCAGCAGCAGGCAGGATGCAGGATGGAACAGGGGGGAGCTGAGCATGAGCCTCAGGTGCTGCCTGACTGCAGGATGAGGGCTGGGCTGAGGGGCTGCAGCTGCCTGGGTGGAGCTGGAGAGATGGGAGTCCTTGCTCTGTGGGTGTTTTCTTTATGGAGCTGCCTTTTATATATCAGCACCTGGTGATCATGAAATGAAATGGACAGACTCAGTGGCTTGATGAAAATAATATGTCTTCCTCAATAAACTGGCTGCTCTTGGCTGATGAAAGATGGTCCCTCTGGATTTCTACTGTGGTAGCATGAATTATTTGGTGTTACCTCCAGAGCAGCTGAAAGGCCCCTCTCAGAAGTTATTTTTCACCTGAAACATCACAGCCATCATGCCAGTGCCCTGAGGGTTGTCTCATGGTTCCTGTGTAGCCTTGTGCCAGTTATCAGTGGCAGGGTCAGCATCCACATCACAGCCACCACCATGCCAGCACACCAGAAGCACCAGTTCCTTGTGCCACCAGTTGTGCTGCCCAGTGGCTGTTCTGTGGATGGGATCTTGGAAGGACCAAGACCACCCAGCTGTGTTTATGTCCTGCTGAACAATGTCAATAACTGCATAATTACACCAGTGTAATGACTGTCACACCAATTGCACAAGTGTAGCAGATATTCAAGGAAAAGAAATGGTCCTCTGCAGAATGTTTGCTCTTTCAAAAACCCACTGTGTTGTCTTGTTTTCTACAGAAATTGCAAACACTCTTGATTGAGGGGAAGAAGATAAATCTGTCTCCAAATTAAACATGGGGGATGTACCCAGCCTCTCTCTGCAGTCCCAGAGCTGGGCTGGCTGTGCAGGAGCACTGGGAGAGCTGTGTCCCTCTGGATACAGGGGACCAAGCTGCTGAATAGTTTGATCTGCCATGGAGTAACTGAGTAACACAGTTTTATTTTGCTCTTAGATTGTAGTAATAATAATAATAATAATAATAATAATAATAATAATTATTATTATTATTATTATTATTAAAATAATAATAGCAATAATTACAACAATAGTAATACAGTGCAAATGCATCAGACATTAATTTTTTTATATATATATATATGTGTATGTGTGTTTTTGTGTGTGTAATACATGATGACACCTAATGCTGATATTCACAAACTACTGCTGTACCCAACCCATAGTGAAAAACTGCTCTTGTATTTTGGGATCCTAGTAGAATAATCAAAACCTCCAACATTTAATACATATTAATTTCTTTGCTTTGGCATTATCATTGTGTATCAATAACCATCCTCTTCAATCATTATCTTGTCATTGGCTAAAATGAGAGTTGCTTACAAGAAAGAGTATATATATATATATTTTTTTTTTTAGGCCATCAAAGTGAGAAACTAGATACTTGTCTCCATCAGAGCACCAGTTTCATAAATCATTCAGGCCTGTAGTTATCTGTGAATGCCGTACCTTTGCCGAGTACATGCATTTTTCATCAGCTTTGAATAATGACTGTCGGTAGGGCTGGATGGATGATGGAAACGTCTTGTGGCTCCTGTTGGGCTGCTTTACAGAAATCAAGTTTTGAAGAGTCCCACTGCAAAGCAACACACATTCAAGTTAAGCAGTGAATGGAATATAAAAATCCTCTGAAAGCAAGAAAAGAAGCGCCACCAAATTCAGCTTAAGAGATTCAACAACTGTGTGTTTGTACAGTTTAAAAATGGCACTTAAAGTAAGAGCAGCCACCTCATAACATTTTTATAAATTATTCATTCCCCTCTCTATACTAAACTGATTGCAAATTTGAAGCAATTATTATCTTCTAAATGGAGAATATCGGTTGATAGAGAGCTCAATAATTACTATGTGTTTACTCAATGGTAGTAATAGCCTTAACCAATTCACCCATATGAACTTTACTGTGGTCTTTGGGGCAGGGGCTTAACCAGTGTTTAACATGCAGGACCCTTCCGGCACTTGTCCTGAATAATATTTGGGGAATTTGAGACTAAGTACATCCATTCCTTTTAAAAAAAGGTTAATGGTTGCTTTAATACATCAATGTGTCAGGGTCAGGTTTTTATTAAAAATTATCCTGATATGGTAAGCACACAAGGAGTTCGGAAAGTATTGAAGTCTGATGAATTCTCCTCCCAAACATTTACAGTTAAATACTTCTTTTTGCTTTTCTTTTCTTCTTCTGCACAGTTGGTTTTGCAAATATTCTTTAGAAGACTTAGATATAATATTTTTTAAGTGTTAAAATAAGTTATGTTCTCTGTGTAAGATGTCTTCAAGCTCTTCTTGCCTGGGTATGAACAAGAGCAGGGATGATCAGGACAGTGCTCATGCCTGGATCTTCAGAGCAATAATGCAGGATGAGTGTTTGGAGTTCAGAAGTTTGGGGCAGGGAGAGGTGTAGCCTTCTGTGAGCCCTCCTGTGGCATCTTCCTCTGGGATGAGACTGTCCAGGATCAGGTCACTGATCCAGCACTGGTCCAGGATCCCATGTAGAAATCTGGCTGGTTTGAACTGTGTCTTCTCAAACAGACAAACCCATCACAACTTGATTTCAGTGGAAATTTTCCTGGGTTTTAAGCCAAGAAACTGGGGAAGGAAGGTCACCATGCAATGTCTCTATGTTCCTGATAGCACCTCTGGGAAGGTGGCACCGAGGCAGTTTGACTTTTCCCATTTCCCAACCACATTTTCCTTACGCCATTTCCTCTTTTTCCGAGCAGGCGTTTGCTACGCCGAGTTTGGTGTGCGGGTCCCCAAGACCACGGGCTCTGCCTACACCTACAGCTACGTGACCGTGGGGGAGTTTGTGGCGTTCTTCATCGGCTGGAACCTCATCCTGGAGTACCTGATCGGGACGGCAGCGGGTGCCAGCGCCCTCAGCAGCATGTTTGACTCACTGGCCAACCACACCATCAGCCGCTGGATGATCAACAGTGTGGGCACGCTGAACGGCCTGGGTGCGTCCTGCTGTGCAGAGACACCTCCATTAATTAGGGCCTGAAAAGTAATTGGGAGCTCGTCAGGAGTCAGACATGGATATTAAGCTTCATTCATTATTTACCGTCTGTCTGGCCCTGGGACTTTGCCTCAGCAGCCTGGTGCACAGGCAGGATTGGAAGGGGTGGGATACATGATACTTTGAGGCTCTTTGGGATGAGCTGGCATTTAGAATACATGCACAGAAATAGTCAAATGTCAGAGGGTAAGGGCAGCACAGAAACACTTCACCCAGTGCAAACACTCTGCTTAGTTCCCTTGGGGCACACACAGAATTTTGTTGGAGAACACAAGCTGGTGTATGCTGTACTGTCAGGGACTGGGGACTGTGGGGGTCCTGTATGATCAGCAGTTCCAGCAACAGTCCATGAATCCTACCAGTAAGCAAACCAGCCAGCTGTCCTGTACCTGCATCATGAAAACTTCATGGCTGATTGATTTTTAATGAGTACTTGGCAGATACATGTTATGCAAACTGGGACACAGTCATTGGTTTGATGCTCTCCCAAAGTGCGCAAGGTGTCTTGAGATATCAAGATTTATCACCTTAATTAAACAGCTTTAGCTAGTGGAGGCACAGGCCTCTGGAGACCCCTTTTGCAATGAGACCAAAGAGTTCTGCAAAACTTCAAGGTCTGAAAAGTGATTAGAACTCCCCCACAGAGTTCCTGGATATTTGTGGATGGAGAGTAACATATCTCTTTTCTCTCACCTAGGGAAAGGAGAGGAGTCGTACCCTGACCTTCTTGCTCTGGTCATTGCTGTCATTGTCACTATCATTGTGGCCATGGGGGTGAAGAACTCAGTGGGACTAAACAACGTGCTCAATGTCATTAACTTGGCAGTTTGGATCTTCATCATGATTGCTGGTCTGTTCTACATCAAAAGTGACAACTGGGCTGAAGGACAATTCCTGCCTTTTGGATGGCCAGGGGTAAGTCCAGGGACACAACACCTCAGTGCTGCCACTCAGCTTTGCTCATGGTGTACACACCCCAATTCTGCTGAACCCTCTGGATCCCAGCCTTGCTAAATCCACCTGTGCTTTGGCCAGGGACCTCCAAATCTCAGGAATGCAGGCTTGGATCCAGACCTGCTCTTCCCATCAAACCCAAAGAGTACGGCAATGCTTTGCCCTTATCTCCTAATTCTGCTTAGCATAAACCCAGAATTTTCCCAGTGTCCTTCTGCAGAGCCAAACTCCACATGAAAGTATCCCCAAGGAAATGCCACTAATTGCCAGGCAATGGAGCAAAATGTTGTGGCTATCAGAGGGCTGGCTCAGCCTCTGCAGAGAGGGAAGATACTTTTGTTGGCTGGTTTTCAACAACAATGTTCTCAAGCATTTGTTTTGAGCACTTCATAATGCCACCTGCCAGTACTTGTTTTATGGATGTTCCCTCAAAGCTTACTGAGAATTTGGACATATTTGGCTTTTTTAGCTTGCTTGCACTGGTTTTTATCCAAGGATGAACAGAGACTGAAAATATCTCAGCTGGCCTAAACCCAAGATAATTTCTCAGATTTACACTGTTCAACTCCATTGGGTTTTGTGAAGAAAAATAAACAAGAAAGTAATGTAAACCAAGAATCTTGATTATTGAAAGGATCCCAAACTGCCATACAATCCTTGCACCTTCCTCCAGTAAATCAGTGCCTCTTTGCCAGAGAACAACAGTGAGGGGAAGAGCACTGAGGCTCACTTGAGAACAGAGGTCATATTTACCTTTGGTTAGAGCTTGGATTGTTATACCATACAAAAGGAGTGAAAAAGAGAAAATAGAAAATACCTGTTTTGCTCCAATTCAATGCACCAAATATCCCTTGGTACAAAAAAAAATTAAAAAAAAAAAAAAAAAGAGAAAGGAAAGTAGTTTTAAAACATAGATGCATACCCAAAACCCTAAAAAAATCAATAGGGTCCTTTCCAGCTGGTTTATTGTCTCACAAGTTGTTTGCAAAAGTAAATCCACCACCAAGCACAAATGTGAGATTCCCAGAAGCGTAGGGAATACTTAAAAAGGGAAATTACAGACAGTCCCTGAAAAAGGTGAGTTTTACTGTGTGCAGGATCACTAGACAGCTAAGATGACAGAGGTGTGATGGACAGGTGGTACCCAGCAAGCTGCAAGGGTTTCACAGCTCCACTCCCAGCCAGGCAGTCTTTGTCCTGCTCCAGCATTCCTTTCCTATAAATGTCCTCGCTAATATTGTATATTTTAAAAAAATCACATTAAAAAAAAAAATAACCAAACAGTACAAATAACTCCTCATCCAAGTGCTCCAATGTGTGCTCCTAACCTGTCTGCAGCTTCCAAGCAAAACAGAGGTTGTTTGGGAAGCGGCTCACATCTGACGGCGGCTGCTCTCTCCTGCTTCCTCTGCAATCAGATCTTGCTGCCACATGAGACATCTTGCTAAGGCAGAACGTGTAAACATGTTCCAGATCCCCACTAACAAAGATGGATTTGGGGTGGAGAATTGTGAAAGCAAATCTCAAACTGGTTGATTGCCTCCTCTGTCAATGGCAGGATCTCCCAGCAGATACAGGCAGTGCACAGGCACAGGTTTGTGGGGAGAGCTGCAGATGCCTCCAGTGGCTCAGGCTGAAATCTTTCCTCCAGATCAGATTTTGGGTTAGGGGTGCTCCCAGGGTCCCAGAACAACATGTACACCCCCTGACCTGTGGCCACTCACTCTTTAACTCATACAAGGCACAACAGGGCTGTTCCTTTTTTGCTCAGCTCCCTCTCCCTGGCTGGGTGCCAGCCTCCCTCCTGGCACCCAGACGTTTGATCCTCCCCACAGGTGCTCAAGGGGGCTGCGACCTGTTTCTATGCCTTCATTGGCTTTGACATCATTGCTACCACGGGAGAAGAGGCAAAGAATCCCAACACCTCCATCCCCTATGCCATCACAGCCTCGCTCGTCACGTGCCTGACAGCTTATGTGTCTGTAAGTAGTCCCTACACAGGTGTGAATGTAGATAAATATGTATGTATGCATATATATATATATGTGGGCACCTGCACAGTGCCTGCCAAGACTCCTCTACATTTGTCCCCAGGCTCCTGTCACCTGACATGACCCTGTTTGCCAGCTGCAGGCAGTTTTTTTCTCATCCCCATCCACAGCTATTTTTGCACCCAGGAGAGAAGCAAAGAAGAAGGAGCAGCAGCATTGCAGCATCCTTTCTCCGTGTTTCTGGGAAAAGCAGCACTGCCTCTGCTGGAGATATGGGAGAGGATCCAAGTGAGGGGAAGGATAGGCAGGGATGGCTGTGTGAGATTGCACTGCTCTGCATTCCAGTAAAACCATGCCTGTGCTCAGAGATTTTCCTTGCAAAAGAGCAAAAATGAGTTATGAAGGAGAAAAAACACTATTCTGATCATTTCAAAGAAACTCAGCTACTACCTCTCCTGCGTGGGAGTGGGCTTCTCATAAAAACAAATTCTTTGACCCAAATAGGGCCAGAGTGTTGCTCCAAGAAATGCATTCTGGATTTGGGGTCTGCCCCAGCATTATTTCCCATGCAGGAATGCATCCAAAATGAATGTTATTAACCCTCCCAGTCTCACCAGCCTCACCAGTCTCACCAGTCCCACTTTTGCACCACCCCTGATGCAAGGTTCAAGCATCCCCTTCTTGCCTTTGGGTGGCAGAGACAAAGACCCCAGAGTTTTCTGAATTAACCACTCTACAGCAAAGTGCAAATGGACCAAACTCCAGCATCTGACATCCCCTCCACCCTGAGAATCCCCAGCAACCCCCAGTGCTGATGCTGACACCCCTGTCCTGCTCCTCTCTCCTTGCCCAGGTGAGCATGATCCTCACACTGATGGTGCCCTATGATGCCATCGACACTGAGTCCCCACTGATGGAAATGTTCGTGGTCCATGGCTTCTATGCAGCCAAATTCATCGTAGCCATCGGGTCTGTGGCTGGTCTGACTGTCAGCTTGCTGGGCTCCCTCTTCCCAATGCCCAGAGTCATTTATGCCATGGCTGGTGATGGGCTGCTCTTCAGGTCAGTCATGCCCATGCTGGCATTTATATTTGGCCTCTTGGGATCTAAGGGGGAATTGTGATGGAGGATTTGGGGGTCCCTGCACAGTGTTGTCACTGCAGGGAGCAATGGGCATGCACAGACATGGTGGGTGCAGAATGGGGCACAAGCCAAAGCAAGATCCTGGGGGAAAAATATCAGGAGCAGTCTACCCTACAGTTTCTCATTTAGTGCTGGTACCTAGAGATTCAGATTACATGAGGATGAGTATTTAATTCAAGAGCTACTTGCAAAGGAGAGCAGTTTATATGGATAAAATCTGGGTACCTATTTGCAAGTATCTGAGTGCTTATTGAAGAGCTGGTCAGACCCAGATGTAACTCCAGAATCAACTTCAGCAGTGTTGCCAGTCCCCACCTGGAATCAAAGTTCCAAAAAGCCACAACACCTGAAGGGATCCCTGAGACTCTCCCCTGCAACCAGGGAAAGGTTATTGCAGCAGGGAACCTCTGTGATTTTAACTTTCTGTGTCTGTTCTGTTCTCCAGGTTTTTGTCCCACGTCAGTTCTTACACGGAAACCCCTGTTGTAGCTTGTATCGTGTCTGGGTTCCTGGCAGCTCTGCTGTCCTTGCTGGTCAGCCTGAGGGACTTGATTGAAATGATGTCCATTGGCACCCTGCTCGCCTACACACTGGTGTCTGTCTGTGTCCTGCTCCTCCGGTACCAGCCTGAGAGCGACATTGACGGCTTTGTCAAATTCCTCTCCGAGGAGCACACCAAGAAGAAGGAGGGCATCCTGGCTGACTGTGAGAAGGAAGCTTGCTCCCCTGGGAGCGAAGGAGAGGAGTTCTCAGGTCCACCAACCAACACATGCGGGGCAAAAAATCTGCCATCACTAGGAGATAACGAGATGCTGATCGGGAAATCCGACAAATCCGCCTACAACGTGAATCACCCCAACTACGGCACCGTCGACATGACCACGGGGATAGAGGCAGATGAGTCTGAGAACATCTATCTCATCAAGCTGAAGAAGCTGATTGGCCCTCGGTACTACACAATGCGGATCCACCTCGGGCTGCCAGGGAAGATGGATCGTCCGACGGCAGCCACTGGCCACACAGTCACCACCTGTGTGCTGCTGCTCTTTGTCCTGATGTTCATCTTCTGCTCCTTCATCATTTTTGGGTCAGACTACATCTCTGAGCAGAGCTGGTGGGCTGTCCTCCTGGTCGTGCTGATGATCCTGCTCATTGCTGTGCTGGTGTTTGTGATCCTGCAGCAGCCAGAAAACCCCAAGAAGCTGCCCTACATGGCCCCGTGTCTGCCCTTCGTCCCTGCCTTCGCCATGCTGGTGAATATCTATCTCATGCTGAAGCTCTCCACAGTCACCTGGATCCGATTTGCTGTCTGGTGTTTTGTGGGTGAGTTCCAGGTTCATTTATTTTGACTTTTTCACTGACGCTCTTTTGGAAGGGAGTTGACAATAACAACTTCCCTAATTAGAGTGCACAGTCTGATGCCTGGGAGATAACCAGTCCTTCTCATCTGCCCCTTGCCATGCTGAAATTTTTAGAAATCTCATTTTATCTAACCCCTGAACCACAGCTAAATGGAAAATAACACCTCCAGAAAATATCAGTCTCATGGAAGAGAATGACTCCATGCAAAGGTGACTATTTTGATGGCTTTTTGATGGAAAGTAGGCGGGTTCTGGAAATTGCCTTGCAGGCAGGTTTTGTACAGAAATCAGCCTGATTTCTTGCTATGTCACCCACTTGAGCTCTTCAGCAGCCCACACCAGTTTTTCAGCACTGTTTTTCCAAAGCCCAGAACTGCCCAATCCCAGAAGCCCTGGGAAAGTCAGACCTGTAGACTGTATCTTCTTTTAGCCCAAGTTCTTAACTTTGGAGTAGGGGCATCTTAGAACTCACAGACTCTGTTGTGGACCCTTTTTTTCCCCAAATTTAGGCTTTCTAAATAGACCTAACTAGAAAGTCCAACATATCCATAGTGCTTTATATTCTAACCCACTTACTCCACAAACCAAAAAGAAATAAAGCAGCTCTCAGAGCTCCTCCAAGCTGGGCCATTGGGCAGGAGCTGCCATCTGAATTTTTGGGCTGGAGAAGACATACTCAGTGCTCTTTTGGCCCTTGAAGGCAATACGTGAAGCTGTAAATCCAGGGAAAGCCCTTCTACCTGGAAGAAAAGATGATTCCAAAGCATCAATTTAATCTGCTGTAATTAAGCACTTTCCCCTGTGGGTACAACTAATACCTCTAGAGCTGCCAGAAGTGGCAACAAGTCAAACCACTGCATTAGGTGTGATGAGCTCCACCAGCCCATCCATGGCTGCTGGGGATGGGAGATCCCATTGGCTTTTCTGGCAGAGATGTGTGGTCCTGATTTAACCTCACATTAGCCCCCATGGCCAGTCCACGGCATGTGGAGTCTGTGTTTCTCTGTGCAGATGTCTGGGGTAGGTTAATCCCATGATCCACAAGCAATCAGATCTCTGGATTTATTTGCTGCCAGTGGGAGCATTCGTGCAGGAAGGTGAAATCAGGTTAGTGGATAGTTTGGGTCCAACCCTCTCTCTCTTGCCCACCCCAGGTCTGCTCATCTACTTTGGCTACGGGATGTGGAACAGCACGCTGGAGATCAGTGCCCGGGAGGAGGCCCTGCACCAGAGCACCTACCAGCGCTACGATGTCGATGTTGACCCTTTCTCTGTGGATGACAGCTTCTCCTTTGCCCCCGAGGGCGAGAGCTACCCGGCCTGGGGTCCTGCTGAGGACAAGAGCTTCTCGTACCAGCAAATGGCAGGCACCAAGGAAAGCCATCGGACAAGTAGCAGGTCGAAAAGCAAAGGCCGGCACAAACCGCCGTCAGATGCTCTGATCGCCAACGATGAGCTGGACTACTCACCCGAGTAGCAGGAAAGGCAGCGGGGTGCCACGCCACCCAGGCAATGAGGAAGGGTCCCCGTGGCTCCCCCATCCTGCCCTGTCCTCCCCGGGTCCTCCACCACTGCCCTGCTCACCTCCAGTTATCGGGACACGCTCCGCGATTGCCGCTGGCCCCGAACCAAAACCACCCGTGGCCCGTCCCAGCCCCACCAGTTGGGTCTCGCTCTGGTGAATGCTGGCTGGTCCCCCAGCACCGGCTGATCTCCCAGCACCAGCTGCACCCATGGAGGCAGCGGAGTGGGAGATGTGCCAAACCAGGAGGGTGTTGAGAGGTGGAAGGAGCCGCATGATGGGACAAGTCAAATTGTCCCTGGGAAATGTCCACCTGATGGCTGCAGCAGTGGAATGCCACTCTAGAATTTTTGGCACTTTTTTGGCATGTGTGTTTCTTTCCTTTGAACCATCTAGAAGTGATAGCTGAGCCAGAGGCACAGAGAGGTGGGTAGGTACAAAATGGAGATGGACACACTCTTCCCTGGGAGTAGCTCAGAGATGGTGGTTCTATCACACAGTGTTTCCATGGCCCGTTCTGGCATGCTTCACAGAGCAGTGCTTCCCCCACATCCATCCCCACACCCCAAACCCCAGTACTGTGATTCAAAATTAGTCCATGTCCCAGTCCAACCTTTAAGTCCCAGCATGGCCCAACACTCCGAATCTGTGGCTGGGAGCTTGATCCCATTCCTGGTCACAGTAAGGACCGTGACCCATTCTTGGCTCAACCCTCTTTGTATGAATGGTCAACAAGGACCACACATTCCTCTGAGCATCACCAGTCTGAGGCTGGGCACTGCTTCTGCCCACCTTGTGTCTTTTGCAAAAATGGCTGTGTTGTTATTCCCTCACCGTGCTGGGCACCTTCCAGTGCTCACTCTGCCCTCAGTGCTCCAAACATCCATCCATACCCTCACAAAACAGCAGCATCCATGGGTCAGCCACATCTTGGCAAGGCTGAGCCATGGGTAGCAAGCAGAGAGGACTTGGTGGCTGAAATCTGCCTGCTACTGCCATCTGCACCTTGTACAATATTCTCTGGTTTTGACCTTGGCTTGGTGGGTGCTGTATGAAAAACACTGAAATGTTGCTCATTCCGTAAGTGTCTGTATTTCAGTCTGAAACCAAACAGAGCTGGTGGCTTGCAGGGCAGAGGTGGTCAGCTGGAGGATGTTAAAACCCCCTGAACATGGCCATGGCTCCCAGAAGTGCCACCAGACTGCCTGCTGCCAGTGTCCCCTCAGAACCGTCAGTCAGCAGTGATGGGGTTTGGTCAGTGATTATCTGTGGTGGAGGAACATCTTTTTGAATAAACAGTAACCAAAACCCATCAGACAGCAACTCTCATCCTCCCCCCCAGCTGCCGAAGGCTGCAGATGGATCCAGCCCAGGGGCTCCAGTGCAGCCCAGTCCAACCCCCAGTACCACAGGCTACTGCTGGCATCCCAGGGGGCAATTTAACATCAACAGGGGCAGGATTTCCAATGTGGAAATATCCTTGTGGATATTGAGAAACATTAAAACACTGGGTGAGGCTCAGGCTCACAAAACACTTGCCTGGCACCCTCTGTGGGCAAGCAGGTGCAAAGGGTGCCTGGACCTGTGCCCATCCCCATCACTCCTGGGATGCAAGGAATTAATGGAGAAGCTCTGCCTGGAGTTTCAAAAGTTTCCCTCCAGCTCCTGTCCCAAACAGTGACAAACTACAGTCCTTTTCCCTGTGGAGAGCATCCAGTCGTGCAGATCTTAACCTGGAGTTCTCTGGGCAAGCCAAGGGAAGTTTGGCCTCTGCAGCAGCTTCAGGGTGGGAGTGAGGATTTGTGAGCTTTGCTCTGACATCGACTCCTGCTGTCCACCCTTACCATGATTCTACAAGCAGAAATCCTGTGTGTGTCCCACCGAAAATCCGTTGCAATGTGCACCGCTCATGGGCTGGCTCGGGAAACCTCTGCAGCAGTGCTGAGCTCCTCTTGTGACCATCAATGCTCACCCATGCTTGGCTGCTCTCCTCCTTGATGCCTTAGAAGTACCCAAGAGAGATGGCACCTCGCAGGTCTGGCTTTATGTTTTCAGGGAGAAAGACTGATGCTATTTTCCTACCAGCTCTTGTACTAGTCCATATCCAAGGTAGTTGTTTCTGTCCTGCTTCTGCTGGTATCTGGGCATCTGCTGAGCCACAAACTCATGCCCAAGCACCTGTTGAGTCAAAGCCCATTCTTCTTGCAGCCTTAATCTCTTGCTATGGAGCAGTTACCAGTACCAGTGTCTGTCGTCATGTCCACTCCAATTATGCTGTATAATTTGACAAGGGCTTGACCCCTTGCTCTTTGGTGTCTGTAGGAACTTCTCCATTGAATCTGAGCAGCCTTTTGGCTTCCCCTGTTCCCATTCACCCATCCTCCTTCCCCATCCTGGGGAGCTGCTGGGGCAGGATGGCCGTGCCCCATGCTGGGACCACCAGGGAACAGCATTTGATGCCATGGCACTGTTGGATGTGGATGGGCTGCTGTCAGCCCTCACCCTGCTGGGGGTGGGAGCTGTACCCTCCTCCTGAGCCAACCACATCCCACCCAACAGAGGTGTTTAAGGAGAAGGTGACCAAGCCACAGGTCTTGGGCGTTTGCCAGTGGCCAAGGGCTGGTTTACAGGATCCCTGCTCCCTGTTTTGGGTGGCAGTTCCTGGGAGATGTGCGGGCTCAGGCTCTGGGAACTCACCTGCTCTCTCCTGTAGCAGCACTGGGCTCTTCAGTGGGCACGAACAAAGGCTGAGAAACCAAAATGTCCAGGTGAGGCCAGGCGTGGCACTGCTGGCCAGGTGGACTGGGAAGAGGAGCAAGTGCTTGTTTTGCTGTAACCCCAACTCCAGCCTTTCCCCTGGGGGCCTGAGGGAGGTCCTCACATCCCTGAGCCATCAGGAGGACATGGCAGAGTGGGACCATCCTGCTCCCACCTCTGGTGAGAGGCACAAAGCCCCTCGGTGCCTGCCTGCCCTCCACGGGGTACATGCCCTGAGGGGCCAAATGCATGGTACAGATGGAGCATAAATACCTCAAAGCTTCCAGGCAGACTCTGTAAGATCTCAGCCCCTCCACAAATTCACTCCACGCAGTCACAACCTCTGGATCTGAGGCCCAGCACTCCAGCAACCTCCACATGGCAGCAAAATCACACCCCAGCAACATGGGATGTTGTAAATCCAGCTTGTAAATGACCTTCACTTTGTTTTGTTCGGTCTTTCTGATGTATATCTTGCTTTTTTTTTTTTTTTTGCAGGTGGTACTTTCTGGTGTAACAATTCTCTGCAGTTCTGGTATGAAGTTGGTGTATTTGTTAAAAGCAGTTTGTTCTATCCATTTTTTTTTTTTTTTGTGGTTTCCAGAGGCCCATTGGTGCATTGTACAATGGGATATTGTAGTGTGTCATGAGAAAGAAAAAAAATATGCAGATATGTTATGGAGTGATTTTTATTTTCAAATGACTGTGTTGTTGACAACTATACATATAATACATATATATAATCCAGATACTAAGAAAAAAAATCTAAATTTACCAAAATCTGTATATTTTAATAAATGCATAAAGCTTTATTGTGTGCCTTTACATTTAAAAGTCAAAGAGGAACTAAAGAATTTGTAAAGAAAGCCAGAGACAAATGTGTCTTAGAATTAGTTTCCATAGTAATGTAAATCTTTTAAATGAAAGACTAAACCAAAAAGTAATAATAAAAAAAAATTCTCATGTAAATTTTGTTAAGCCAATCAGTACCTGAAGTTCTGATATTTTTTCAGTGCTAAATTGAAGCTAGAGATGAACAAAATCTTGCTTTAAGTGATTCAAAAATTCCATTTTAGAAGATCCATTTCAGCGGACTGACTTTGTTATTTACTTGCAGTGTTGTGAGAGAAAATGGTTATCTGTTTACACAATAAAAAAAAAAAAAAGAAAAGAAAGAAAAAACTAAAGCTGATGGACCACAGGTTGACTATTGCAGTGCAAAGTCCTGAGGTGCACCAATGTCTTCCCATCTGTTGGCACTCACCTTTCCTTGGGGGAACTGGGGTGTCACAGCACTGTCCCCTCCCTGCATGGGCAGCAGGGCTGTGGAGAGGTAGACACAACTCTCTGTCCCCTTTGGGGTGCTCAGGGCCACCACTGTGCCCCCCAAGGGCTCCTTCCTGCTGTCCCTGTTATTTGGAGAGTGGGGAGCCTGCCAGGTGCTCTCCCCATCATGGGGATGGGATGAAGAGCTCCAGCTGGTCCTGGTGGAGCTGGGGAGAGCTCTGCTGGGCACTGGGGACCATCACCTCCACACTGGGATGACCACCACAGCTCACAGCCACCATGCCACTCTTGGTGTTAGGAATGGTGTGGAGCTGCTTTTTGGTTCAGGAGAATTGTATTTCATCCTATTTTGAGGCTTTGGGTCAGCAAATGAGCACTAAAAGCCTTCATGAGCCAACAGTGCTGTGGCCAATCCAGACCAAGAGACTCCCACAGGGGAGCAGGGTGTTTTGGGGGCGCACATAGCAGGTGTTTCAGCTTTGATCCTTTAAAAACTAGAAAAGTTTAACCTTCTTCGTGCTTCCTCAGAACATTTCCCTCTGTGGTGCCAGCACTAATACCCCACCACATTCTTGGCCCCATTTCCTCACACCCTATGGTTGCAGATGTGCATTTTTCCTGCAGCTGCTGCAGGGTTGCTTTGCTTTGTTTGGTTTCTAATTCTCTTCCCTGAGATAAAACTTCTTCTTTCCTCTGATCGGCACTCCCAGGGCCTTTTAAGAGTTGGATTTGGAGCCTGATGCTGTAACCTGTGGCTATGGCCAGAGCACACGGGGCCCCTGCACCATCCCCTGCAGAGGGTCCCCAGCACCCCGTGCACCAGGATCACGGGATGGGTGAGGCTGGAAGGGACAACAAGGTGCATCCTAAGGATGTGGGCAGAAAAAAAAAACCCTGAAAGCGCTGCCTGGCCGGGCTCGTTCCCGATCAGGTCATGCACCAAAACCCTCCCCCGGGCATCCGACACAGGAGTCCCTGTGCTTTTCCCTCCCAGTTTGCTCCAGGGCTGTTTGCAGACAGCATTCCATGGGATTTCTGCTCCGAGGTGCCCCACGCCGCAGTCGGCCCCGGGGTTAAGAGGGTAAACCCGCGGGCACAATCCACAATCCCCGGGCAGCCTGCACAAGCTGGCACGTCTGTGCCCCGCTCCGCCCGGGGCACCCGCACATCAATGGCAGCACTGACAGCGTCCCCCGGCTGTACAACAACTGTCTGTGCCCTGCCTGTGATGTCATGGGCACAAGTGTCCTGCCACCGCCCGCCCTGGGGACATTGCACAGCGATGCACAGCTCGCACAACAGAGCCGCGTTCAAGGCTGCTCGGTGTGAAAGGCAGATGCTCGGGCTGCTGCCCGTCCCTGAGCCAGGCAGGCAAAGGCTCCTTATGGAGCACAGCCAGCCTCCCTCTGGCTAGTTCTAAATGCTCCGGCTTCCCACGTGGAGGAAGGGAGAGGTGGGAGCTGCAGCATCCTTGCCCGTGGCTGCGCCGCTCGGTTTGGTTTCTCCAGCTGAAGCAGACCAGGGACAGTCCAGAATGCACAAGGCTTGACTGACAGCCTTGTTTTCCCGTTATTGATCACCCCAAAAAACCTGGTAGCTCAGACCCTTCTCCTGCCGCTCCACCAGGGCTCTCCTCTTGCCCATGTCTGAACAGCAGCTATTCCTCTTTTCCTTCTCCTGACTTAAACAAACTGTTTGAACTGAGTTAACATCTCTGGGAACAGATGGGATTTTGTATCAGTGTAATTAAATTGCTACAGCCTCTGGTAAGGGCAGAGTTAGATCTTGATCTTACACAGTTTTAATCAGAGCAATGACCCCAGATCAAACTCCTACTTTAGTTGAGAGCACTTTCAGCAACATGAGGTCTCAACTTCACAGTGCTCAGGGTCATCTCCACCACTTCAGGGGCTTTCTAATTCTTCCCAATAGAAAGAAACCTACAAGTGGGTACCACTGGTACAAGCTGCTACTGTGAGTATAGGAAGAACCAAAGGATAAGATAACCGACAGTCCCATGCAGGAAGATTACTCATATTTCAAATATTCTTCATTTAATGCCACAGCAGAGCAGAATTTTTCATCCCAAACTGCTATACAAAAAGAAAATCTTCAAAATCATTGGCAAATCCCTGTCATGGAAAAACTGGCTATGGAAACACACAGGAAGGAAGGAAAAAAAAGAAGCCAGGGGTTGCAGGCACTCTGTTATTTATTGTACAGTATTTCACTGAAAGTACAAAGGCATCATCAGTACTCACCAGAATTGTATTGTAACAGGTACATTATACTGCATGTTAAAATGTGCTGCTTTAATGAGGCAAGACGGAACACAAACTTAGAGGAAGAAAGAAAAGAGTTTAAAAAAATGTAAAAATACATTTTTAGTAACTGATCTGTACAAAAAAAAAAAAACAAGAAAAAGAAAAAGAAAAGAAACTAAACCAGAGGGCAGGGATTAGAGCCCCCAAAGTCATTTATAACTATTTTAAAAGGCACTGTTATCTACCATGTCATTAGGACCTTTGGGTTCGGTTTCCTTCATACTGATGACTGTGGGGGTGAGGGAAACACTGTTACTAAAATGATCAGAGTCATACAAAAGTATTTACAGAGAAAGGCAGAAAAATCCCCTCCTCTTGTTCCAAAAGAGAAACATTTGCCCGGTGGGAGAGGACAGACTTCCTCCCAATCCTCTCTCCCCAGCCGTGCCAGAACCGTAACCTTGAGTAGGGGAAATCAAACAGTGAGGATGGGGGAGAAGCTGTCAGAGTCCTCCTAACAATGGGAAAGTGTCTCTCTCATTTCTGTTTTATTGCTTTAAACTCTCCTAAAATCAGGGGAGCTAGAAGATAAACTAAAATCCCAAAAATCCCACACCACAACCCCAAACCATCCTAGCTGCAAGAAGATGGGGCAGGCGGTCGGGACAAAACGGTGAGGACCAAGAGGTAGGGCTGGCTGGAGCTGTCTTTCTAGAGAAAGGAGGGGAAGAGACGGGGGAGAATAAGGCTTCAAACTACCAGACATTTGTGCTGCTTTTTCTAAACCTCCCCCTGGGAGCCTGCCAGCCGCGCGAGTCAGCAGAAGCAAACCCAGGGCACACCAACCCACCAGCCAGAGCATCCTGCAGCAGCCGTGGGGCATCCCCGGGGCGATCTACACGTGCGCGCTCTTGGCGTGGGTGGGTGAGCTGGAGCCCGAGCCGTAGTAGAAACGGTTTTCACCGAAGGTCTGCGCGTCTCCCGAGCAGCACACGATGACACAGCCGCCGAAGAGGCAGAGGGCAGAGCCGATCCAGCCCGTGTAGAGAGAGTAGCCGAAGCTCATGATGGTGGTCTCGCGATGGGCGCACACCGGGAACCAGATGGTCGCCACCACGCCGCACATGGCTGGGGACAGAGGGAGAGCGTGGTGTTAGGGTTCCAAACTGGAGGCCGTGCCTTAAGTTGTAGCTTTTATATTTTTTGGATTCTGTGCTGTTTTGGTGGGTAGTTTCAGGTGTCATATTAAGTCCTACTAAGTTCTCTTCGCAGAGTAGATAGACAAAACAATTCCTTCTCTAGCTTGTTACCAAGGACAGCTTTCAGGCCCAAGAATAAAACCAAGGGTGAAGTGAGAAGGAAAAGCAAGGAGGATGGAGCTTCATAACCTGAAGCTGTAATTGGATAGTTGATTCCAATATGCTAACAGACCAGAACTTTTAAAAGTGTGAGACCTCATGATCAGCTGTCCATTTTGTGACCATTTTGGGTGTATATTAGTGGTCCATCTGGATGCTTGTGCTGCCCAGGTGTGCCCATTGAGGCCTTTTAATAAATCCCTACTTTATCCTTTTGCTCTGTCTAGTCTCCATTCCAGGTCAGCCTCCAGAAGGCATCAGAAGCAGTGACACCAGAGTGTCACCCTGCCACAGGACACACACATCCGGGGACAGAGGGGAAACCCATCCCTCCTCCCTTCTAATCTCATGGTGGAGCCCAGAAGGAGCAGCATCAGGGCTGGGTCCAGGAGATCTCCAAGCAGGAGGCAACATGGAAGCCTCAGGAGTGAGAGATGAAGACAGAACAGCCAACTCTCTCAGGCACCAACAAGAAGGAAAAACAACTGCTGCCAGATACAATATAATGCATTTATTAGAAGGGAAACAGATTTGTTCCCTTGAAATATCTTTAAGAGGGAAAAATGAGACTCATCCCTGAAACTGATGTTCTGGAGAACTGCAGAATTAGGAATAGATTAGATATAAGTAACACCATGAAAACCCTATGGATCAGCGAGAGAATAAAATCTGCAGACCAGTGTAAACTGGTTTAAATCCCTATTTCCACATGGACTGACATGCTGTGTTTTCAGCCCAGGTCACTCATCATTGCAGTGGCTCTACTGAGTGGTCACATAAACATCACCAAAATATCCCAGCACTCTAATGCAGAGTAGGGTTTATGAAATACGACCAGAAAATGAGCAGGGACAAAGTAGGCAGCAGTTAGGCATTGCTGGGGTTTTTTCATGGAAAAGGAAATGTCTCGCAGCTCTGGAAAACAGATTCTACTTCCCTATGGAAAATTTCTATCAGGTGTTGGGGACAAACCCAGCAAGGTTCTCCAGACATTTACTGAATTGAATAAAAATGGGACCTGAAGAGTCTGTGGAAGCAAAACCAAGATCCTACCTAGGAACTACAGCGGGTCAAAAAATAACTGCAGGCTTCACATTTTACTTGATATACCATAGGGTTTTTTCCCACAAAAAGCCAGAAGGCAGCTGCAATGGTGCTGTGAGGTGACATGGGAGGGAGACAGTCCCCACAGAGTCCCTGCGTGCACTGAGGGCAACGGGAGTTGATGGTGTTAATGACCTCCCAGGAGCAGGTCCTAAAACAATACTCCTTGATGGCCTGTACATCTGAGAAGAATTAATCTGTCAATATTTACTTGCCTCCGGGACAAGCTGTGCAGGACTCCATCCTTGTGGCTATCAGAGAATCAGAGCAAAACAATAACAGGACCGTGGCAGTGTTACAGATTTCCACCGACCATGTTAAAAGGTATCTGGAGGCAGTGTCAGAAAGTTAAGGTTGCAAGAGGGAAAAAGAAAGGGGTGAGATTAAAAATAAAATTGTTTAGTTAAAGCAGAGAACAAACCATAGCTCCTGGCCAGTACAGCAAAAAACCCATCCCCAAAGCTGCAGTTATTGTGAGAGAAAATATTTTCTTATGGAAAAGAGAAGAACATTTGAAGGATGCTTATAAAGCCAGAAATAATTTTGGGCCTCCTCAAAGGAAGGGCCCCGCAGCTTTGGAAGGAATTTTGAAGAAGGCAGGGAGGGGAGAAGAGCATTGCTCCTGCATGTGGAGTGGTCCTGCAAACAGCTCATGAACCTCCAACGCTTTAAAACAAAAATGTATCAGTTGGGAATCCACAAAGCATTCTGATGGGCTCTGGGAACAAAGCTGCTTTGTTGTCCAAAAAAACACAATCATCTTTTCTTTCTCTGTCAGCAGTAAATATATATATATTTTTGTCTATAGACTATAAGAGCCTTATCTCTCCAGACCCTCCCCCACAAGACAGGACCGAAGAAAACACTTGCACTGGGGTGAGAAGAGCTCTCAGGGATGCTCACACAATGGCATCTCTTGTGCATGTGGCTCCACTACATGTAAAACCACCTTATTTTAATGCTGACAATACCAGAAAGCTGTGAAACACAAGCCAAGGACTTTGCATGGGTTCACTTGACCTCTCTGTCCTTGGAGGCCACCAGCTGCTGTCAGTCACCAGTGACCCTGTTGCTGAGCAAGAGGAATGCCCTGGAACAGGACTGGGTTTCATCGCTCTGCATAGATTAAGTTGGGCTGTAAATCCTCTGAGGAGATGGGAAAAGGACAGTCAGCAATTGCAATATCTCTCTGGGGGCTCAAATTTTATTCTGCTTGTACCATGGGGAAAGGCTGAAAAAAAAAAAAAAAAAGGTGATATGACAAGAAACCCAAAGAGATTGGAAAAGGACTTTTAGGGCAAGTTTCAAGCTCTAAAATGGCTGTCTGCATGGAAAAGAAGTGTACATAGAAGTTGTTATCACTTCTCTTGTGCTAATGTTGTAACACCCTTTGCCTCTCTCTAAACAAGAAATCTTCAGACAGTAGGGCTGCTGTAGCCAATATAGTCTGGCAGAAAAATAAAAGAAGGTCTGCAAAGAGAAGGAATATTTTCTAATAGAGCAACCAGTTTAGTTGGGAAAACAGGCCTGTTTTGGGGCACAAGTATGGAAATCCTGCTTTCTGCAGCTGGAGTAGGCAATCTTGTAAAAACCTCTACCTAAAACATCCTCTCAGCACTGCATGTCATGAATGCACTTGCTCCATCAAATTGCTGTGAATCTACAGGGATACACCCCAGCTCCAAGAGTTTCTAACTGTGGATTTGCAGTAGCTCAGTCTGCTGAGCTGAAACCCTTAATACTCAACATTAGAGATGTGTTGGAGTCAGAAGGATGTGCACAGAGAAAAGAAGCACAGAAGGTGCTTGGGGAGCTGGGGGAAAGGGAACAGGATTGTTCTAACTCAAGGGACAGTGAGTCCCTGCCAAATTCCTTAACAGTAAGTTAAAGGCTTTCTGCAGAAGAAAGAATTACTTTTCTTTCACTTCTAAATTTAACTATTCTGAATTGCTGACTCAAAGTCACACGGATTTCTCTTTCAAAGCATTTAGTTGAAAAAACCAGATACCATATTTTTTGTCTGTGTTCAAGGCAAACTCTTTATCTTGATATCTATGGTTTTACAAGTAAACCTCATGTGGCCTTCAGAAAAACTCATTAACAGCCTTTAGGACACAATGGCTTATTTTGTAGTAGCAATTCCCACTAACATATATTTCATCTACTTTCCAGTGTCTGAATCCTTCTCCTCCATTGGGAAAATCCCCCCTTGTTTACCAGCAAGGGGTCTTTCAAATTAGTATCAACAACACAGGCTGGGCCAGGGTTTTTCCATCAACATCAACATGTGAAATGTTTTCATACCAGCTCAGAGCAAGCCTCTGCTGACAGTTGTTTTCAGCCATAAATCAATTCTCTCAGTCGGACAGGATCAAGCAAAGCCATAAACACATCATCAGCAGAATAGTAGGGTGTGCACACAGGTTGCACTCTGGCAGACTGTGATTATCAGTGAGCAGAAAAATCAATGGAATATCTGAGCCCATTGTTTTCCTGGCAAATTTTCAGCTTTATATATATATATAATTTTTTTTTTTTTGGCTCCGTGCTGTGTTTCAATCCCTGTTTTCCCTTATAACAGATTTCAATGATAAACTTCCCTGAGCAGCTAAGTGAAGTTTGTCATGGGGCCAGCTCCCCTGTTTGCATCCCCACTCCCTATTTCTGCTTCATTAGGGAGTGTTTTGGGGGCCGTTTCCTTTTAACCAGAGCTCTGGGTGTTGCTCTCCCCTAAGAGGAAAAGTCTGGAGCCTGTGAGGTTGTGGAAACCATTCAGTGACCAGAGGCCGAATAAAAACTGTCCAGGGCATGTTACTTCTAGAATATAATGGATTTTAACTCAGTAGTGTATCTTTCAGGGCCTGATCCATGCTTGTTAAATGCTCTGGAATGGTGGCACCACATCCTGGAACTAACAGATCATTAATCAGCTTAAAGAATGACAAAGTCCTAAATTTTGTACATTATTCATCTTCCAAAGGGACTGCCTTGCCGATGAGCCTGGGGAAAAAATGGCCTTTGTAAATGTAAATGTGGGTTGGTTTGCTCTTTCTTTTTTTTAAAAAAGCAACCTAGGAGTAAAAGAAGCTTATTTATTCTTCATTTGTGATCTGACAAAAAGAGCATTATTGTAATTGTGACTAAAACATTGTGACCAGGCTGCTGATCCCAGCCCAGATCATTCAGGGCATCAGCAACACCAGTAAATCATTCACCTGTAGGTGCTTCAGAGCTCACAGGGGTGAAAATCAATGAGATCTGATCCAAATCTGACCCGAAGAGCATTTGTCTGACAACGTCTCTGTGATGCAAACGTGAGAGATGTGATCTGTCACATTTCCTTTCCTCACAGGATCTACCTAGTTGGAAAACCATGTTCTGAGGCAGAGGGGAACTTGGTTTATGGAGCTCTCCATCATCCCCTCACATCTATTCTCCTCCCTGGTGACCCACTGCAGCATGACTGGGATGGGACAGTGGCACACCAGACACCAAACCCCAGTGGGACACTGCAGCATAAAGGATTTCACTTGTTCTAATGCAGTGGTACCCAATACTGTCACTGCCATCTGTCATGTGGGAGCTGGTCCTGTCATCCTCTTGCCCTTCAGGATTTTTAGGGACAGTCCTCCTGCCTCCACACCTGCAGCCATGCAAGCTGGGCTGACCTGCAGCATAGTTCTCTTTGACTGGAGCCAAGATCTTGTGGCTTTTGTGGCAAAGTGCTGCTCTGCTGGACCTCCCTATCCTGGGCAGGGCAAATCCATCAGAGCAGACTCCTCCGGCACTAAAATTTCATTCACAGGCAGAAAACCTCCACTTTTTCTTTCACTTCTCCAAGCCCAAATATGTGACTCAGGGCAGGGATAAAGATCACATTCCAACATGGCTGTTCATGACTGGGATGTCCTAGACAAGTCCTCTAAAACTGATGTTAGGACTTCCAGCTGTGCTCTTAAACTCCACAGGCACCAGCAGGGCCTCTTGGACTCAATCCCTCAGATTTGGGATGTATGGACTTGTGCTAACCACAAGGTGATGGAGGAGGGATGATTTGCATGGAAGGAGCATCCAGAGGACAGCCCTTCCGAGTGTGCAGCTATATTCAGTGCCCACTTGAAAAAAAAGAAAGAGAAGAAGAAAGAAGACGGGCATGATGTCAGTGCTGGCTGCCAGAGAGCAGCAGAGCCACACAAAGAGGCCACTTTGCCTCTCCCCTCCTCCTCTGCCACAGACGGGTGAAAACAAGGCCCCGCAGGCTGTTGCTGAGATGACGAGGCCTCAAGAACATGCAGGTGTTGCATGGGGGACAATGAGCTCCACAGTCTGTACTGCTCAAAACAATCTCCTCCACAAGCACTGAGGACGGGAAGAAATTCCCAGGGGAGCTTGGAGGCCAAGGGCGAGGCTGGCCAGAGGGGGTTGGGAGGCACTGAGGGCATGCCAGTCCTCTTCCCGTGCCAGTGCCATCCCTCTTCCCATGTCTGTGCCACCTCCATGCTCCTTCCCCTGTGGGTGCCACAGGACCAGCCCCATTCCCTAAGGGCTTCCCCTTTCCACGTGCCTCAGCTTACTTTCCCTGTATATCCAGGGAAAATTTGGAGGCTCTGCCTCCCCTGTAAGGAGCTTGGAAGTTTAGACCCTTTCCCAAAAATCACTTCCACAGTAAACCAGCACAATCCATTCCTGCAGGCACTGCCCGTGTGTGATGGCCTTCCAAGAGTAGCCATGCCTGAGGATTCCACGAGGGATTCACAGCCCTCCCTCGAACCCTGCTTCACTCCCTGCCTCCTACCCTTGTCCTCCCTTTCCTGCCCACGCCTTTTGTCCACCCACAGGCTGCAGCAATGCTGGAGAGCTCCAGGACCAGCCCAGCCTGCACAAATCCTTCCAGGAGAACACGCTCCAGCAGCCTGCCCCATCCCGGAGCAGGGGATGGGCTCCAGCCCTCCACACGTGGCAGGTGCCTTACCCAGGAGGATGATGAGGATCCCTCCCAGCTGGGACCGCCGGTACTTGGCTGCCCCAGGCTCGTGGCCCATGCGGATGCAGGGCAGGACCGTGATCAGCAGGAAGATAGCAGGAAGGCCCAGGACAGAGGCGGCGATCATCAGTGCTCGGCACGCTTGGACATACCCTGTGGGCAAGGCAAGGCGTGAGGAGTTTGTTATTTAGCACAAAAAAAAGGAGTCTTTGGACCAGAGCTCATGTTTGATTAGAACCCAAGACTTGGACTGAGCACGGGGATTGGGTTCATCCCTGTGTAAACATTAAATCTTCACCAGGCATAAGGCAGCGAGGCTGCAGTGCAGTGGGGAGTGTGTGAACACGGGATGTGCAGGCTCTCAGTTTCCCAACAAACAAACAGCACTGCCCAGAAAATCCAAGTCTTCCCAGAGAGGCACTGAGAAATCATGGAGCTGGAAAATACAGGAAGGGAAAGTAGGAGAAATTTTCTCTAGGAATGAGTTCCCCTATAACTTTTCATAGCAAGAGTCTGATTAAAGAACAAGAATTTAAGTCTTTGAAATTAAATAACAGTAATATAAAGCCTCAAAGACTCTCCCATCATTCAGAGGGCTGAATAGTTGAAGACCCACTACTGACACTGCAGGTCCATGGGATGCTGCCAGCAGCTGTCCTGAGGCAATGAGCACTGTTGACCGAGGAGGAGGAGGAGAGGAGGAGGAGGGACACTCCTCACCCAGAGCCACATCTCAGCACTGCACCCCTGTACTCAGCCTGGCTCTGGGGTCTCAGAGAGATCCTTGGCTTGAGCTGAGTACTGGCACAGCCCTTCCTTAGGGAGAAGACTGTACCTTGCAGAGCTGCTTTGGCTGTCATGACCAAGGGCCACGTCATTCCTCTGGATCCCTATGGACATCACAGGGTCCCCTGACACTTCATCAGCACCCATTCCTCTCCTACCTGTCCCTGTGCACAAGGCAACAGGAAACAACAGGGACCAGGGGCTGTGGGAGTGCTGGGCAGGACCATGACATTTCTGCCACTCTGGGAAGGTCTATGTATCATAATATATGATTTTAAAAATATTTATATATATGTATACCTAAGTTTTATAATATGTATTTTATATGTGATGTATATATACTATACAAAAATTACGTATAAGTAAATTATACCATGTCATTACTAGCATGCAAAAGGAATAGGACAAATGTCAGATTTGCCCCAATGCCTGGTGACCTCCCCAGTTTTCAGGACAATCTCAGCACAGTGGGTCCCCTCTTATTAACAAAAAGGAGCTGGCAGATGCAGACATGGAATTTCAAGATGCTTCAACCAACACTAGCAAAGAGGGGCCTCGAGGACATCCCACTGACACACAGAAATGAGGATTTTACTGTTTCTGGAAATGCAGACACTGTATGCATTGAATATTTCCTTGATTTTTTCAAGAGCAGACTTTTTAAAAAATTTACCTGAGGAGTTCAGGGCATAAAGGGAGACCCCAAACAAAGGAGATGGCCGTACCCACTGCAGAATCTGTGCAATCAATCCCAAGTAAATGAGAATACAAACAATTAATTTTAAAGACTTGACTCAGACAATGAAAGGCTCTAACTATATTTCACCTGTTGGGCACATCAGGTTAAATTTCCCTCTCATGCCAAGCTGTGGGTATCAAACAGGCTACAAGCAGAAACACCTTGGTTTGTGATTTGCTTCTGCTTGAGGGAAGCTTTGCTCTCTGCTACTGCAGAACCCATTCACTTATTCATTAAGTTGCATTCACAAATGTTTCTTAGGGGCAAAACCTTCCTCTGTCTTCTCTGCTGGATCAGATTTAACAACAGTAGAGTAAGGAAGGCAAATTTAGTAAAATAAAGGTAAGTACACAGAGAAAGGGAGAATGAGAGACTCGACATTGTTAAGTGCTGTGTGACACAGACTAAGCTCTGTCACAGAGAGAAATTCAGGAATTTATCTTTTCAACGTCTTGGAAAATTATTTTCACTACAATTCAAAGCAGTAAATAAGGAAACATGAAAGAAAATGACAAGGAATCGTCATTTCTGCCCTGTCAGCTTTGAGGGAGTCACCTTTGGCATGGTAGAGGAGTTGCAATGTAAA
Organism: Certhia americana; assembly: GCA_018697195.1. Taxonomy (NCBI): domain Eukaryota; kingdom Metazoa; phylum Chordata; class Aves; order Passeriformes; family Certhiidae; genus Certhia; species Certhia americana. The sequence goes on along the minus strand of CM031865.1, from coordinate 7,593,285 downwards.
ACACAGCAGAATGAAGTGCTACAGAGTGAACAGTGATTGAAACAGCTCACAAACCAAACTTATAGGGACCAGACCTCACAAGACTTTGGCAGGTTTAATTAGCTCAAAATATTTACTAATGCTGATAAAACACCTTGCTTAATTTTTGCTTTGAAGTAAACCAGATGAAAGTTACCACATCATTTTAAAAAATCAAGTTAAATATAGTTACATCATTTTGCCATGTAAAAGTTGTGTGTCTTGCCTCAGAATCTGTGGGAAGCACAAGACCATTAAGACTAAGATGATCTTCTGAAAGATTAAAAGCCATAGCAGCATTAATAATAGATGCTGAAAGATTCATTATGCTCCAAATCACTTCAAGGAATCAAATCTTAACATTTGTAATAATTCACAATCCCCTTGAAGTACTCTATTACACCTCGGTGTGCTCTGTGTGTTTTGCAGTGCAATCCAGGGACAAGGTGTGAAAGGAGCAGGGAGATTTTACTAAGAGCAATGATTAAACATTAACTGGATTTTAGTAGCCACAGAAAACAGGAGACCTGGGTACGATTAAAACCAAGTGTAAATCAATGAGAATTTTGTTAAGAGCTATCATTCACCTTCTTTAGTGCATTTAATGGACCATCTCCTGCGCTGAGGAAGCTGGAGGAGCTTCACAGACACCTCCTGTGGCAGCAGCACCTGGGCAAGGCTCCAGCCCTCACTCGGGGTGGGAAGGGGAGGGTAGGACACACTCACCTGGCAGTATGAGGATGTCCACGAGGGGCTTGCAATGATAGAGACCTGTTGCCATGACACAGTCTGCCCACAGCCCCTTGGATCCCAGCTCATCCATTTTCCTGCAGGTGGTAATGGTGTAGCCGCAAGTCACCACCCAGTCGTTGGTGGCCGTGGCCACAACCACCCCGATCCACCCTACAAAACTGCAGACAAATCCAGCCAGGTGCAGGCAGGTGGCCACCATCTCTGTCCTTTGATAAGGAGAGCTGGACAGGACAGTGCCCAGGAGGGTCAGAGGAGCCGCACGGCGAGATCCCAGCAGCCGGAGCAGGAGGGATGGATGGGCTTTGGCAGGACCAGGTCCCTGATCAGGCTCTGCTGCAAACACTCGGCTGTCTCTGCCCAGCTCCCTCCCTGGGAGGGGTCAGAGCTGCCTCCAGCCCCACAAAGCATGGGAGGAGCAAGTGGGGAGCCCCAACTTCTGCCAGAGCATCCGGAGCGGCCGAGGGGGAAGGAGGCTGTGGGGAGGAGGAGAGGAACGATCACAACCAGCCGCGCTTCAAAAACAAACCAGAAGGGTTTATTCAAATGCAAGCAGCCCGACCATTCGAAATTTAGCACAGAGGGAGAAAAATTAAGGCAGTGTTTGCGAGCTGGACTTTGATAGTCACGCTGGTACATCCTCATGGAAAGATAAGGGGAGAAATGTGATGGACAGAGTTGCTCAAGAGGTGGAATTGATCACATCATCAAAGCCACCGTAAAGGGACAAAGTCAGTCTTGGGTCTTTCCTGGTGTTTCCAGCAATTGTAAAAATATAAAAGACCCCTCAGTGCTTTCTCTGCTGCGCCTGGGTTTTCAGAAATATTAACTAACACTCACTGAGCCTTAAATACGTGATTAACAGCACCACAGTCCCTCTTTTGAGTCCCAAATTAAAATGTGCGGCTTTTAACGCGGACTTTTAGTCTGAGTTTACTATACGAATTTTGGTACGTTTGATAAAACAGGAGCAGCCCACTTCAAAACGCCAGAGGTGGAGAAACTTGACATCTTCCCGTTCTGCACCAGGAGAAACAGGCAGGCAGGACATTTTCCTAACTTCGCTCTGTATTTTCACAGCACATATGTTATGTTCCCGCGTGCCAGCACATCCCTGAGGATATTTCACGGCTGTGTCCCCTCCTCCAGCGCTGCTGGTTTTGTCAAGGGAGGGTTTGGAACGAGGAGGATGCCGCAAGCCTGGAGAGACCACTAGTGGAGAGCTGTCTGCGGTGCAAGGGCAGGGAAAAGGGACAAGAAAGTGCCACAACAATGAATTTCATTCACTCCTGGAGCTGTCAGTGAGAAAGAAATACTGGAAACGCCACTCCGAGTTTAAAGTGCTAGCATTCAAATATATCCTGCTCCTCGTCCAAGGGTATATTTTGCCATTCTTTAACAAATAAAAGCACCAACGAGGGCATAATTTGTCACCTGCTCCTTAGATCCAAAATTCAAGGACATGAGGTCACAGTTTTCTGTCAAAGCTTCATCTCAACACTGGAGCATTACCAATATAGGTGAAAATTCTTTTTCAACAGACGCTTTTCTAATAAATATAAATTTAATAGTTGTTTTCACATTTGTTTTATATTGTTGGTTACTCCTTAAGTTTTTCTGTACCTGGTTTATGATATTTTCGTGAATATAATTCTGCCAGCTACCCTTCCACGAAATTTTCTAACGTGATTCCACCTTCCTGCATTGTTTATCCTTCTACTGAACCCTCCTCAGTTGGAGTGTGCTGTTGCTGATAAGCAAACAGAAATTTATGTTGTCTAGGGTTCAATTCTAGATGGATTTAATCTTCCCCTAAAAAGTATTCCTGCTTATTTATTATTCAGGAGATAAACTTGCCATCTCTTGGGTGAAAGTGGTGTTCTTCCACTTCTTGGCCTGAGCAATTGTGTTGGACAGATGATGTGTCACCTCCTGAATTCAAAAGGAGATGACAGATTTCATCCCAAAGCTGAGGTTTGGAATCATTTCACACAGTGCTAGTGTAGGCACGTCCTAATACACAATGTAAGTATTTTTTTAAATGCTGCAAGGTATTCATTGGCATATACATCCTTCTGTAATTCAGTCTCCTACACTACATTTTTTGTTTCCTTAACCACAGGAGCTCCTTAACTCCATGTTTTCCTTCACAAATGAATTTATCAAGGAGTGTGCAGGAGCAAGGAGTAAATTTGACACTTTGGTAACCAGCTCTATTCAACAGAACTCGAGTTGGTGCCCACAGGGCACAGTGTGAATTATTTCATTAATGTCAATTGAGACAGGAGACATTTACCATTTTGTCAGTGTTGTAAATCACACCACCAACAGTTAAGTGAATATAAGTTCGTATTAGGCAAGTGGACAATGATTTACAAGATCAATAAAAAAAAAGGAACAAGAACAACTTGCCAGCTATATGCCAAATAAGCTGATACACTTTGGGCAATAGTCTTAAAAGTTGCCTTTTTAAAAGCAAGTGCTACACAGGCATTTATTACAGCAACAGTGTGAGCTCCTTAAAAATCAATCTTTTTACCCTTCACTCCCAGAGTTTTTCCTTGATCTGCATTGTTCTCTCTGACAAAAGACAGGCGTTGCAATTAGTCATAGCTACCCAAGCTATCAACACCCCAGGGCTTTCTCATCCAAATGACTCACCTTGAACTTTTTCTTTACATTTTCAGCCTCATGGTTTCTTCCCTGTTTGGAAATACAGCAGTATAAAAAAGCAAGATGGGATGCAGAAATAAATATATTTAAGTGGTACAGTCAGCTCCTAATTTTGTTCTATACTGAAGGCTGAGCTCATCATTGTAATTTTCATCTTCATCCTAGTTCATACCACTCCTTTCTCTCTTTATCTGTAAAATACAGGCAAGCCCATGGTAGTATTAAGGGTTTGCAATTATCTGAAACATCACCAGGATTTCCTATATTGAGAGCAGTTCCTTAAGACAAGGACAAAGTATTTCTGCACTGATTTGAGGGGAAGAAAAAAATACCAAAATGTGTGTCAATGTGCTTTCTTATGCATCAAGAAAAACTTCTCAGTATGAGTAAAATCCCCCAGAAAATCTCCAAAACACTGTTTGTAGCATAAGTTATATTTTACTACAATATAGGGGGGTTTAAGTGACCAATAAAACAGTTCATTGCTGTAAGTGGTGGAAATGCAATATAAATGAAAGACTGGTGGGAAAAATGCAGCTGAGAGAAACTGCTTCCTCTTGTCTCCTCCACTGCTCCTTCCCTCTCCTACTCTGATTTTTCTGTTATTTATGCTACACAAAAACGTTAAGGTGATATAATCACGTGGTTTACAAAAACAAAGAATTCCTGAGAGTCACTCACCATCAGCAGTAACTATTTTTTCAACAAATAGACTTAAAACTCTCATTTCTGATTTTAACTCTGTATAGTCTCAGCATTTAATCTGCAAATGTGTGTTTTTAATCTCATTTACTATTGAGCTATGGAAGAGAGTTGTGAATAACTCACACATTGCTTGAGCAGTCAAACAAAGCTGGGCACCAGAGAACTTGCCAAGTATGCAAAGAGTTCTATTTTCAGGTATAAACACCAAATTTATGCCAAGATACATAGAAAGCTTGGTGCCAATACCTTCACTTAAGAGCTTTAGAAAATGGATCCGTGGGGAAGGACAGCTTTGATCTTGTAGATTTTGCTTAAAATACCTTTTAGAGAACTGGGGACCTGCTGGAGGCTGTGAAAGCTCTGCTAACAAGTTTTGGTGTAATCAGATTTTAATTTACTGTAATCAAAGCAAGGAAGGCTGTGTCCTTACAGAAAAGCACAGTTAAACACCTTCAAAGAGCTAAGTTTAGAAGTCAGTGTTCAAAAATACGACAGAGACAAGCGTTCTGACATTACAGTTCTTTATTTGTTTTTGAGTCCACGATCTATACAGGTATTTACAAGGCATGGAAATGGATAACAGCACAAAATACAATTGAGGTATAAGCTAAGAGCACAGTATGTCATGTTTCAATAAATATAATTCAAAATTTGTAAACTAAGTGACCAGATAGATGCATCTTGTCTACTAAAACCATATAAAATATCTGTTAAATCTCACGTGAGGTAGAGGACAGTTTTGTGTGTCATGTAATGCAACCACAGCAACGCTGACAATAAGACTGTACATCATTGGCAAAGTATTAAAAATTGTTGAATGCACTGATCTTTTTTCACAGGCTTTTCCTGTGGTTTCAGAATAGTCACTTAACCTGTTGCCTTGAGCTAACACGGACTCGGTTTTTGCAGCTACTTTCTGTCGTTTGAGAGAATTATACTGGCATGTCAACAGCAATAAATACTTTAGAGAATGAGGATGAAAACACAAAAAATGTTCTGTCAATCACAGAAAGCAACGTGATGGCAACGAAGCATTTCAGACCAACTTTTTATTATTTCCTAGAATTCGTTTAAATACAGTACAGCTGTGCTTTCCTTTAAGTGAGGTATCTCTTAGAAGAAAAAAAATTCAATTGGTATCGTTACACTTAATTAATTTTCAAATACCAAAATTTTATACCGTGTTTGCTGTGCTTGATGAAGTGCTTAAAATTCATTTTTCAAGCATTTTCCAACTGAACCACTAACCCTGAAAAAAACAATTTGCTAAGTAATGGAGACACACTATAAAATCATCGTGCAATTAGTAAGCAATAACTGCTTTCACAAAAGCTAAAAAAAGACTGTATTTTTTAAATAGATATATGCAGCAAATAGAAAATTCTACAAGCTTTCTGTAAAGAAAACCAATGAACACTCACACTACAAATATAATGAGCAAAAAGAAAACTGAAATTTGCAGCTTTCTGCTGCTTTCTATCGATGGTTTAAATAAAATTATCGAAATATTGCAAGCACAGATTAATAGGCAGGAGAAATCACGTCTTTTGTCGACTTCACCATGTTATAGAAAACTCTGTTGTGTGGATTAATTACACGAATTAAGTGCAGAAAAAATACAAAGTTGTTATCTTTACTGACAATCAAAATATATACTCTACAAACAAGTGAATTCTAGGAAGCTGACCACGACAGCATTTCAAGGCCAACTTCCCAACTAATGCTAGGAAAGTTTTCCAAAAATTTCATAACACATTCTAGCTATCCCCTCCCCCAATACAAAACAAGAATGTATGAATAAAACATTGTGACTGCTAAAATACGGGCCAAGACTTATTTCTTTTTAGGCCACCAGTAGCTTTATGCTCTCACCCAACTTTTCCTACATCACTAATTGCATTATGCCTTTACTATGTACAGATGGTTTTACACCGAAGCTATCAATATATTAAATATAGAATAAAATTAGTTTAAGAATGTGAAACGTAACTACATTCATCTAAATACTCAAACTGAACAATATGCTTTACAAAAACTAAAACACAGATTTAACTAAGTTTGGAGATTTAGATAAAAATCTCTTTCGTTGTGGGACACCTGGTTACACTGGGAGTGAGGGTGCTTCCAGACTGCCAAAATTACAGGAGTTTTACCCTCTAAGCTCTTATATTTTATTGATTAAAGTATACAAAGCATGTTAAAATTCTCTTTTATAAAAGTATAGGAGAAAGTTAGGTATTCACCTCAAATCCTACTTATTCCAAAAGGTGCACTAGGCAACTTCCATCTTGGTGTAGGTGTTTAATAAAGAAACTTTCAAACTACAGACAATTTTAGGACTTTGTTCTACAGGCTTCATGTCACAACTACCTGGGAAAATTACTTCTTGCCTGAAAAGATCAGCAAGCAATGACTGAAAGTAAACCAAATAATACATAAAATGAGCATGCTATGACTAAAAGCAAAGACCTAATGACAGATTTAATCTCTACCATTAAGTGTGCACTTAAGTGAGGGCCCTCAAGTGTGCATTCCAAGTTCCTATGTCAGGCTGTAAAATGAATCATTCAATAGAATTAGGGTAAGGTAGCAAAAAAAAGGTGAACATATTATTTATTCTAAAACTTAAGAGCATTATTTACAATTTACTAAAAAACTATCTTTCAGAGACTGTGAGCACACAAAGGTCTATGGCACATTTATGTATACATTATTACTTAAAATCAGTATAAAATTAAGTCTACACATATGAAATTTGTTTATGTTACGTCAAGAGCCTGAAAGTAGTATTGAAGAATTTTAAGAGGATTACAATAATTTAAAATGCATTCTAACTTTAGATTAACTAAATGGAATATTTACAAAGCTACTTTTAAGGTCGTTTTATTAAATGTTCCATTGGCTTTACCAGCCAGATGTTCAGAAACAATTAGCAGGCCTTATCTGCAATTGGAATTGGTAAAACTTCCTACAGCTGCTGGAGTTCTTGCAATAGTGAAAATATTGGTACAAAGGATGGCCACCAACATTTTCAGAGCCTCCAGCAGTGAGCCAAGTGCTGGCTGAGGCACAGGAACCTGGGCTGCACCAGCCCTCCACTGCTGAACAACTACTGGCCAAGGGGGACATCTGAGCAGGAGCCACAGAACACAGACAAGACCTGGATGGAAACAGAATATTCACTATCCTACTAATATAATAATCCCAGGAGGGTTCCAGACATTCAACAGCTAAGCTATAAATACTGTGGTGCATCAGTCACTGCAGCTGTGAGAAGGGGCTGTGGTTTCACCCACACCAACAGCCCGAGCCCGCCCCACAACACTGAGAAGCAAACACAGAGGGACTCTCTCCATCCTGGAGCAGCAGCCAGGTGGAATTTTCCCATTTCCCAGCTCATCCAACACAGGATCTGCCAATCCCACTGGACAGCCTCAAGCTCTGCTGCCCAGCCATCACACCTCCAGCAATGCTCCTGCCTGCTCTCCCTGTACCCACGGGTCTGGTGGCTGGACAACAAAACACTCACGGTGTGTTTAAAGCAAGTGGTGCACAAACAGCCAGAACCATTTAGGCAGCACCTTTCCCTCCAAACCAAGCTGCAAAGACAGGCCTTTTCCTTTTTACTTTGTTATTTTTTGTTGTTGGATTTCGTTTTTTTAAAGGAAATATTTGGAGATGGGAGCTGAAGAAGAGAAAAATATAATCCTGGTCTTCTTTTCTGGCAGGGGGTGGAACTAAATTATCTTTAAGATCCCTTCCAACCCAAAACACTCTATGATTCTCAACACTGACAAAGAAAACGGATTTTTTTTTTTCATCTAATCTGCTTTACTTGTCAGTGTAAATATGACACAGAGCTCGTAAACAAAATTGTACAGTTATTAAAAAAATCATCCTATGGCATTTAATTTACCACCTCATTTCTCATTCAATTTAAAGATATGTGCAATTTTATCTTTCTCTGTGATATTCAGTCTTGTTATATCACCAACAGAGAAACAAAAAAGAACAAGAGTTTTCAGTTTTACTAGTTGAGGGGAAAAAAAAAAATCGATGTAGGCTTTTACTAGTGGTTTCATCCAAAATTAAATGAATTATTAAGAGAATATTAAATTTAAGTACCTCAAAACCAGAAATTAAAGCACATGTTAACATAGTTAAAACTATGTTGTGAAACACTAATATTACTAAAATATTCCTATCACTGACATGATCAGCTGACATCTGCCAGCTGTATCCAAACTTTTGGAGAGAAGTGCAAAAAGATTTTTCTTCATCCAACTTTAGCCATGCATTTAACCCACTAGGAACCAGACTTCAGAAGTACTCAGACATTATATATATACATAAAACAGTAATTCTGTACAATTACACATTTCCCAATGTTCTAGCTTAACAAACATGCTGTATTTTCTCAATTCATGGTAACCCTACCATGCCATTCAAATACAGAGACTATCAGAATGATTTTTCAAAGTGCCATACCTCAGAATTTTATATTTTAAGCTATGATCACAATGTCAGTTAAGGCCTGTTCTATGCAATGAAAGAAAAATCCACAAGCTGGCAAGAAGCTCAAAGTGTGGAGGCTTAGGGTACTAAAGAAATTATTACATATTCCTTAATAAATATTATTTTTCTTGAAAGCATTAATACCTGAAAAATGGTTAAGTCAAGCTTTCTCAGTTTCTAAAAGGAAAAACCCCACCTTTAAGCCTTTTATTGTTTCTTTCATACGTAATATAGAGAAAAAACCAGAAGAACACTTGAGAATTTTTAACTTCCCAAGATTCCACTGTAATTGCAATTTTTTTAATTCACAAAACCATACCAAAGTAACCACAACTAAACAACCCCTAATGTTACCCACTTCCAGCAGAGCAAGTAAGTGCTAGCTCTAACACTCCTTAGATGGATAATGAGTTGTTAAATAGACAATACTGAAAAGATCAGCTGACTTCACACAATGAAATCATGGGAAAAACTCATGCTGGTAAATAATTTTTGATACTCAATCACCCATCAGTTGTGGCAATTTTGAGCTCTGCCTTACAGACAAAAAGCTGCCTTTACTTTCTTCAGTTTGAAAATATTTAACTCTCACTGAAACCCAAACTATTTAAGACCTTGAAGAATTGAGGACATTTTTTTATGTACTTTTATAACTGGATGTGCAATTGATAGCAAAATAAAGATACCCACACAGACAATGTTAAAAGGTGTAGAGTCCTTAAGACTGCATTAGAAATAGACAGAAACTGGTCACTCTAAATCAAGAGTTTCGTATTTTTCATTGTTTGAGAAAAACACCAGTAGAAATCAATGCAGATTTTCATTGGCTAGGAAAATCTAAAAATGTCTATCTCTATTTATTTATATCTATGTATATCTTCATCTGAACCTGTCTGGGAAATAGAAATTCATAGAGAACGCTTTTTCTCAGCACACAAAAATTGTTCACAATCATTAAAATCAAAACACCCTGTTTGAAGGACACAGTTGTGCTTCCTCTTCCAATTTCTATTTTCCTTTCCCACTTTTTGAAGACTTCAGGATCTGTAGCTTCAATTCTTTTATCATCATCTCTAACTTTTCCCGGGCCTCTCGTTCCTGTCTCAGTTCATCCTGGAGTTCTTGTCTGTCTGCCTCTGCATGATCCAACCTCTGCCTCAACTCTGCCAGCTGTGAAACATGAGAGACAGAGAGGCAGAGTACATCTTAGCAAACTTATTTAAATCACCAAAAGGGTCACAGATGGCCACTCCATGCACCCAAATATTTCAGCCCACCAGAATTATGCAGTTATCAAGAATTATGGACTTACCTGCTACACCATTAGCAAACAATGCCAACGTGCAAAGTTGCATAAAAATCATACTGTAATTTAAAAAATGAGAAGATCTTATTTCTAAATGCATGTAAGTTGCAGTTATATGAACTGTCACACCAGAATGTCAATAACACACACAATCTGTTGGGAAAAATTGTTGGATGTGTCACAAATCCCAGAATAAACTGCATTTTTTTCATTTCCCAGGTCCATTTCTCTTACCTGACAAAATACTACTTCTTTATTTCAAAGCCTGAGTGTATTTCTAGAAGAAACAAACCCACCAACACTGTTTTCTGATAAAATTAAAAAAAAAATTATAAAATCTTGAACATAACCATCTGTGTGTGTGAGTGCGTGCGTTCAAATATAAACCTGAGTCCACACAAACGTTTTTGTGATCTATTTTGTGTTTAAACACAATTAAGTATTCTTTTCCTCTTCGGAATACAGCAAGGCTCAAACTTGCTAGAATGTCACCAGAATTATTTACAGTGACATCTGGAAACATCTTTTCAAGTGTGAGAAAGTTTCTTATTGCTTATAATTTTAACTACCAGCAGTTAAAGCAGGCAGGAGACTGGAAACCAGCTGTCCTCTCTCCCACTGATTTATGGAGTTATTTCTTACTAAAAGACCTCACTCCATCTAAAAAAATCCATCTGCCTTTATAATGATAGGTATCCACCTGATGTACAATCATCACTAAGCATCCATCTCACTGAGAATTAGGAAGACAACTCATGAGCAGGAAAGAGCAGGAACATACAGGGTATTTCTGGTGTTCACCAACTGCTACCCAATGTACTGGGTGAAGGAATGGCTGTGCTGGTTTTAGAGAAACACCACATTTCATCCCTGCTTCCTCAATCAGAAATACTTCAGCTGTTCTTAAGACAACGGCAGGCTGTTAATGCAAGTCCTGACTGCACAAGTGATGCAGTGAAGTGCTGCAGTGCAACAGTGCCCACTGCCTGCATGCTGCAACACATCTCTGGCTTTGATTGCCAGCACTAAGGAAAGGCTCCAGGACTGGTTATTCTGCCCTGCTGTGACTGACAGGGTGAAGCAACTACTTCAATAAAGAAGTCAAAAAGAGGGACAAGACAGTGCATATTCAGACAGGCCTGGAAAGGAGAAGAGACTTTTCAGCAAGTTGCAAATACCAAATTCTGTTTAATCTAGTCTAATTCTGTTTAATGCACAAGGAAAGTTCCTCCCAGTCCACAGCTCTCAGACAGAAAAGGCAGCCTAAGCAACTGCTTCAAGAACACATCAGATTAAGGCTTTTTTAAAATGTTGTATACGCAGCTTGGGGAAGTTCCCAGTTCCCAAGATCTCTGTTTGACTCTGGTGCTTCCTGGAATCAGAATCTACTGCAAGATGTGATAAATGAAAAAAAAGGGTTCAAATTATAGGTTGTGAATAGATCCAGCACAGAGGTAATAACAGAGTTAACTTTTACACAAGGAATGTATGTAGTTTTCAAAGTCTAACTTCAAAAGAAACACACAACCAGCCTCCTTGGGGAACAATCCACAGTTTTCACCCTCCAAAGGAAGGAAGCTGCACAAGCCCTATAAAACATGCTGTACATGATGATCTCCATAAATTAGAACACGTTGCTACTTGCACTAATAGGGCTTGTGCCAGATGTTTAGTAAATCAGGCCTTAGTCAGAGAGGATTATTTCTGGCAGCAAAGGCCAGGAATCAGTGGAGTGGGATGTCATGAAATTAAATTCATGAGAAGGATTTATGATGCGAGTCTCTGCCCTGCTCACCAAAAATACCAAAACCTGTCTCTCAAGTAGTGCCTGTTTCTCAGTTTGAGTCAGTCAGAACAGGAAATGTACACAGTTGTGAATAAAGGACCACAGAGCTTTACTGGGCTCAAGTTTTGGATTTTGTTCACTTTAAAAATGAGCCTGTTAAGACTAGTTTTCTGTGATATGGTGCAAAATTTAAAAAAATTAGTTATAACTACAGCTGATTTTTAAAAGGGCATTTCAAGGTTCCCTTTGTCATTAACTGTGTTTTTTCCCACTGGAATAACCTCCAACATAAAGAAGCAATAGTAAGAGCTAAAAGGAAAGTGAGAGGAAAAAACAACTCTGTAGATTATGACACATGAATCCAAGAGGCAAGATGAGAGACACTAATATGATTTTAATTTCCAAGAAAACTCCTGGCCAAATGTTTTGATAGAGCCCAGAAGGGGCTTATCAGATACTGCAGAAGGTTTTACCACCAAGGAACATGAGGAGCATCAAGGTATGCTGCTAATCTGACAAAAAAAAATGGTTCACAGGTTTGGATTTCCTTTTTTTTAACATAAAATAATGATAATATTTAAGTCTATATCATGGGCAAGCCCATATACACTAAAAGCAGAATTTGTTTTAAATGAGGATGTAACAGACTTCATGTTTAATTTTAATATTTCATCAATAATATCGTATGTTTCTGCAAGTTATATTCTACCTCAGTTTCAATCAAGGAACAGGGAAATAAATATTGTTGCCACTGACCTATTTTGGTATCTGTGGTGTCAGAACACACAGAGAAAACGAAACCTTAAGGTGGCTGAACAACAAGTTCACAATTTCCTGATACACTAAACATGTTTATTCGAAATAAACCTTCCCACCTTCCCTTCTCACCTGTGCTGCATATTCAGCTTCCTTATCTTTTTCCAAATTGGAGTCACAGCTACATTTTTGCTTCATCACTTGGTCCAGTTTCTTCTCCAAGTCTCTCTGCTCAAAATAAAATTCTTCCATTCTTTGTGCATGCTCTGTTTGCAAACATTCAAGTTCTTTCTGTAAATTCTGCTGCTCTTCAGTCAGCTCCTTCATAGCTTTAGAGTTGCTTAACATTTCCACTTCCTGTAAAGAAAGATCAAGATCACATATTCCTTCCTTCTAACACCAGAAAAGTAAAACCACCTGAATTTAAAAGTGTTTCTGGAACAAATGAGGCCAAAAAGACCATTTGTAACTACCACTAACAGCAGCCCGATGATGGTATTTATCCACTTATCAATGACAGCATGGAATTCTGCAACATGCATCTAATTTTTATGAAATTACTTGTATTTCCAAGTACATGGAGCTTCCAGAAATAAATTTGCACTTCAGGAAGCAGCAGCACTAATTCACTAAAATATACTTTGAAGATGCAAGAAGTGCAGCATCAGAAAACAAAATGAGGTGCTTGATTTCTTTGTTCACTGATATTTTGATAATTTTAAGCTTGTGTTTTTTTAAAACTTATCTACAAGCTTTACCTCCAACAGCAGAACAACTTTAAAGCAGCAGCTCCAGGGCCTTACCTGAGTTCCTAGATTCTGAGATTAACATTTAAATTAAAATAAAATAAATTTAAATATTAGGTCTGTTCCATGGATGTAAGAAGCGAAGACAGTATTTAACTGAATTCAGGAAATAGAAATGTCACAAATGAACACCAGCCTCTAAAATCATCGATTATGAAAGAAAAGACTGAAAATAAAATCCCTAAAAGCACAGCTTAGCAATGGGAATAGGAAGGTGGTGGGTTTTTATACATGGCAGGGATAAGACCATTTCTAGAATACTGATATCTGCATCTTTAAAAACCTGAAAACTGAGAAATTTTAGAGGATACAGCAAAACCAGCAGCTGCAAACTGAAGAGACACCAGTGATTAGTGGGCTCAAAACCCATGAGCATAAGGGATATTGCTGTCTGGATTTAAGCTGAGGGGAAGATCTGTGTGCTTTGGTGTTTCCAGATGATGCAATCTGTGATGTTGACTGTGGAGCCAGCAAGCTCACACCAGCTCCCTGCTGCCCAGGGGGAAATGCACTCAGACTGCCACTGTACCATCTGGAGCTGCTGCTTCCGCCGCAAAATCGTGTTCAGCTTCTCCTGCTGCTTGATGTAGGTTTTCATGACTTCTTCCATGATCCTTCCCTTGTCATCCTCACAGCTGATGTCTTTCATGAGGGTGGGGGACAAGGTTCGTGCATCAGCACCTCCCTCACCACGGCCAGAGTCTCTGGGGATTTTGGAAGAAACACGCTCAGACTTTCCACCTCTCGCAGAACGAGTTGACACAGGAGGATCTACACAGGAGAGAACAGAGTAAAAAAATCAGAGGAAGCTCAAGCTCCAGAGGGAAAAAAATGCAAAGAAAACAGATTAAAAAAAAGGTGGAGGGAATTTTTGGAAACTTGAAGAGTAACATTCACAAAATTCTAGCTCAGCGAAAAGCTTTCCAAAATACCGTGGTATAAAAATCAAAGACTTGAATATAATTTTCACTACTCACCTAAACGTTTATTTGGCTGCTCCACACCTGTTTTCAAGTCAATTTTTTCCTGTTCTTCAAGAGAAACCTCTGGATAGGAGGCAGCTTTTTTGTGCTTTCCACTACTGAACTTCTTCTCTGACTGCCCAGGTGAGGATTTATTAACTTCTGAAGCTTTTACTGTTGTTTTGGCAACATCCTTATATTGAGATGCAAGAGACACATTCGGGGCAACAACTTTATCACACATATAAAGGTAGTAACTGAAACAGCAGAAGAGTAAAATTCATAGTGAAAGGTAAGACATAATAAATGATGGCTGGTTGAGAGTAGTAAGTCTAATTTAACATGAGTTCAAACTGTGAAAGTATCAATGAGAAATAAGCACGTCCTTTTTAAATTTTTCCTATGCAAAAGGAAAGCCTAACAACCCACTTAATCTTTACTGAGTAGGTTATCTAGATAAGGTTTTGAAGCTATCAAAAAAGTAGATTTTTCAAACATGGCTGATTTTTAAAAAATTACAGAAAATCATATGAAGACTTCATTTAAATGCAAAGAGTGAAATTAGAATGCCACTGAATCCAGACTCTCCAGCATTTTCATAATTCTTGTATTAGCAATGGAGGATGGGCAGGTGATGAGTGAAGTGGGAATGACATCTCACCTAAGTAACAAAGCTGTGTTCTAACAGTCCTGAGGCATGTCTGAGATCTTCCTGCCCAAGTACACTGAGCTGCCCATTTGGATTTTCACAGCTCCTGGACTCCTGGCAGCATCCCTGTGTCCCACCCTTCCCTCCCCACTCAGCCTAGTACAGAGGGAAGAGAGCCCAGGTGTGTTCAGGTCAGTGCCAAGATCACCAGTGTCACTGGAGTTAATTGCTGTCTTCAACACTTCCCTTTCTCCTGGTTCTGAAGGAAGGCACTGGCAGAAACAGAACATGAGGGCCCATCACAGAAGTTCCTCCACTCCCTCCTTTGCGTGGGAACCAGTGTGATGTGTGTGCACCAAAAAGGCTCTGCTCTGACCCAAATCTGGGACCTGTGTAACCACAGGGGGTGAGGGCAAGAGGAATGGCAAGAAAAACTGTCTCCCTTTCTGCTGCTGCAGGTGACAAACTGGGTAAGGAGTCAAGGAAATGCACTTGGTTTCTAAAACCAGTCCACAGACAATTCAGCTGCAGCCCTTGTTCCACTGTGGAGGAAAGCCTTCAAACACCTCTTAGAAGTCTTTTCTGGAAGGAAATTAAGTTGTCCTCGTGGTAAATAGGCCCTGTTCAGCTTTCCACATGTATGCACTGTATTACAATACAAAATATCAAAAGTTACCTGTGTCATTTCTACTAAGAAAGGGGAAATTTTAATTACATTTCAATTGTATTGCTTGGTCACAGTTTGAATCCGATTCCAAAAAAACACTCATAAGCAGTTCATTAGTATTTACACTAAGAAATGCATAAAAATTAAGGGTTAAATCATTCCTGTGTGGTACCTTAAGAGTTTTCCTAACAGTTCAGGTTGCAAATACATTTTTTTCAGTTTGAATTACCCTTAATAGCCAAAATAGCTAAAATTGCCAAAATAGCCAAAAGTATTTGACTACTTGACAGTGCTTATAGTTCTACATAAGGAACTCAGATACCTGGGGTGAAAAAAGGAAGGTGGTTGAGGATCAGTTTCTGCTTCTTGCTTTATAACTGGGTACCACTGCGGTAATTCCAGGTTCTGCTGTGGCTCTGCCTAAAATAAAGAAAATAAACTGGTAATTGAAACAATGAATACAGGTTATTTACATTTTCATCAACACTCCTCAGAGAAATGGCATTTACACCATGAATATACAGGTACACCAGAGAAACTGGGCTACTGGGAAATGGGGTGTCTTTGGCAGAGATGCAGGGTGATGCAAGCCACAGAATTTTCTTTGATCTCCCATTTATCATTGTGGGCAAAATAGCAATGAAATTAAAGGAAAACCTCTTTACAGACCTATCTAAAAGCTCTGCTGAGTTTCTGGAATTCTAATAAACAAGCCTGGGAAAAACAGAAAGCAGAAACTAGGATTCCCAAAAGGTTGTAGAAGCCTTTTGGAATAGTGTGTCTATATAAAGTAAGCACCTGCCAGATAGTTTATTTCAAAATTAAATGGAGCAGCGTGCTGGTGTTCTTCAGTCATCACAAATTTTTATTACACAAGCAGCAAAGATGCTCCCAGTAACATGAAAATCCCATTCCCTTTGCTCAGGTGCATCAGAATATATAACCTTAAAATCTTCTGTGTATTTTGCATTTGGAAAGCAATTCTTGTTCTGCGTGTCTCAAGAAATGTTTTTGGAACTACTTTGTACTCAAAATGCCTTGTGATACTTAATGCTCCCCTACAAAGTTGTTCATAATTTCAAGTGAAAGGTGTCTCAACATGTATTTACAATATTCTCACAGCTAAGAAATTGATTATTAATTTCACTGTATTAGAACAGCCTTGGGATGTGTGGTTTTGGGTAGGGTGTGGTTAGCTGACTCCAGGCAGCTGCCAAGCACCCACAGAGCTGCTCCCTCAGCACCATCCCCTGGGCAGGGAAGGGACAAGAGCAAGAAAGCCCCTGGATCAAGATAATGTTGGTTTAAGAGGTGAAGGAAAGAGAAAAACACAAGTGAAGCAAAGGGAATGGCTCAATCCCCCCCCTCAGACAACTGCCCAGCCACTCCTGAACAACCTCCATCGTGGATGCCAAACCTTCCTTCTCCTCCTTCCACCCCAGTTTTTACTGCAGTAGCCAGAACCTTGGTATGTTAGCCACAGTTTTAGCCATAAATCCAAAGCACAGCACCATACAGGCTGCCACAAAGTAATTCAACATCATTCCAGCCAGATCCAGTACCTTTGACAGGCTGCTCCATTAAAAAACAGCCTATAAAGCTATAAAAGTTAAATAATCCTGGACTGAAACCTTTAGGTAATGTTCTAATATCTTCACAATGTCTTATGTGCTACATTACCAGGAAAATTTGTATTTCCACAGCCTGGAATCAAACCTGGCAGTGGGAGACCCCCAGTGACACCAGTGTGACCTGAGCCATGGTCTGCACAACCCAACATCACCTGAGCCTGGCAGGGAACAAACCCCACCTACCCCACTCTGACCAAAACTCCCACCCCACGAAACTCAGCTCTCACAAGGAAACTGAAATCAAACTCCACCCCTGCAGCTCCTCAAATCACTTCCAACACCGACAGAAAGAGAGGGAGGGCACAAGGAAGAGAAGCTCTGGAGTTGTAAATTCATAAAAAGGCTTTAAATAAAAAAAGATTTGAATAATCTCTAGAAAAATGGTCTCATCCTGACTCTTGTCAGGTTTTTTCTACTTACTCGGATCATTCTAATAATTTAAATAATCACATATAATCTACTTATACTGCAGCTAGTATGCAGTGATCTGATTTTAGCTTCAGATCACATTTGTCCATATTTTAGGACTCCCATTTTAATGTGCTTATATATTTACATATGAAATTATCAGGTCATCTCTATTTTCAAATTACTAGGTCAGATTTTATTTTTTCTTCTTTTTTTCTTTTTTTTTTTTTTAACCTATTTCAAAAGGAAACTGAATTTACTGTCTACCTATTAGTGTGAAACTTGCACATGAATTTTACAGCATGCAATCAAATTTTTACTTATGAAAGAAAATGAAAAGTTACCATAAATAAATGAAGTCTCTTTCTAACAGGATTCTTCCCTCACCACTCAGGTAAATGAAATAAAGAATCTATATTAATGTATATATATATATATGTGTGTGTGTGTGTGTCTATTTCATTACCCAACAATTTGTTTATTTTAGATGCTCTTAAATAATTCTGTAAACACAACAAGTTGAATAGAATTACTTCTACTCAAACTGTTTAAAAGGGCTACAGGAAAAACGATTTATTTTTCTTCAAGGCAAAGCTGTTCTTTAAGGAAAAAATACATCAGTAAGTAATGGTTTCATGTAATCATTAAGAAAATAATTTCAGTAGGTATTTATAAAACCCTCAGGAGAAATGTTAAGCCCCCACATTGTGAGATTTCCCCCACGCACTGTGACCAGCTCAAGGAAGCAGAAGCAAGACAAAGTTTTAGTGCAGAGATGATGAGAAACTGTCGCAAAGTCAAAGGGAACAAGGATCTGTCAGCACAGGAATCAGCAGAGACTCGGTGACAGCTGTTCCATGAAGAGCAGGTGGATGTTGCACTGCAGCCTAGAACTCCACAGAAAATTATGACAATCAAGCACACAGCTTACAGCTTTCTTATTAGCAAGAAAAACAGAAAGGGATTAATCTCAGGAGTACTTTGCTCTTAAAATATTGAAATAAAAGTGTATTTGCACTGTAGGTGAACAAACTGAGGGTGAAACGCTAAGGAGAAAGGCAAAGCACGGGATCTAGGATGCTCCAAAGACTATGGGATTTAATTAATTCATTATTACTAGATGGGGAAAGACCTAGCCAAGGGCAACTGTTCTTCCTGGGTCCTCCAAGTTATCCTCAAAGATGTGTCAGCACTTCTGAGGACTGACTCAGCAAAGGTGGTGAGGAGGTGACAGAGCAGCAAACAGAACATCCTGCAAGTAAATTCCCCTCAGAGTGTAAGGGAGATGTCTATGTGTTGTACCTGATACCTCTCCCACAACACAGAAATGAGGAGAAGCTGTGGCTGCTCCATCCCTGGAGGTGTTCAGGCTGCATGGAGCTGTGAGCAATCTGGTCCAGTGGAAGGTGCCCCTGTCCAGGGCAGGGAGGTGGAGTGAGATGATCTTCATGGTCCCTTCTAACCTAAACCATTCTGTGATTGTGTGAAAAGACAACTGAAGCAGCCTAAGCTCCCCAGGACAAGGAAAGGGAAACTGTACTCCAACACTGCCCTCTTAAACTCTTTTACTCTTCTGTACTTCCCAGATGAATATACACAGGACAGAAAAAAAAACCCAAAACCTCCCCCACCACTGTATTTTGTTCAGGTTTTCACAGCTTCTGACTCTGGTTTCACATGTTGCTTTGTAAGAAAGAACAGGTCTGCAGCTGAAGACTGCAGAAAGTTTTACAATTTCATTTACAACAGTCCAGTCCAAATTACTGCCACTGCTAATTTCAGCTGGGTTTTTTTCATCTTTGTACACGAAACTGAAAGATCTCATTGTCTGAAATCTGCTGCTGTGGGAAGAAAAGCAGCATTTATAGGTGTGAACAAGGAAGACTATTTTCACTGATGCATCCACCATGCTGTATCCTACACTGGCATTGCAAGAATAAAGACTGACATGTCCTTATCAGCTAAAAAGCAAAGTCTCTTTGCTAGGAGACTGCATCTTCAAATAATTCAGCATGTGGAAGCATGCCATACTGCAGACTTCCATGGGAATCTGCTGGTAAAAGCTCTTCCTGCAGACTGGCACCACTGTAACAATACCTGTTACTACAGTCAGCCTTCCTGCAACACCAACTTTTCAGAAATTTGTGCTGAAAGGTGTCAGCTCATAGCACCCCTTTTTGGGCTCAACCATCTGCGCTGCTCTTGCTGCTATTTTGAAATCCACCACAAAACATCCAACAGGCAACGAGGATTTTTCATCAAACCAGCAGCAATCAAACAGACACAGAAGCACTGAACACACTGAAAAGAAACAGTCACGGGGTAGAAATCATTAAAAACCTATTAAAGTTTAAATTATACCCAAAAATTGTGCTTTCTATGAATGGGAACATCTATGATATTAATGTTTCTCTGCTGCTTGTCCTATTATTTAAAGTAGAAGCTCTCCAAGAGACAAATAAGCTCTGTATTTTGGAACCGCAGCACAGACTTGCAGCAGTATTTTAGGAAAAAATAAGATGTCTATTATTAACTATTGTCAAGATACCGGCCTACAGCTCATTACTTGGGCTGCTTAAAACACCCTCTTTTTGGCATATTTCACTGCACAAGTGGTTTAAACAGAAAGCTCTTGCTGAACAAGCAGACTTTGGGCTTCTAAATAGCCATTTAGCAAAGCACCATTACCCAGCACACAAATCATGAGATGGGTGGCCAGCAAGCCAGGTTGCCATCCAGCCCACGTGTGCATGCTGGAGCACAAATAACAAATGAAGAATTCATTTGTAATACTTGATTTTCAAGCTCCTTTCTGCTTTGCTCAGCTGCTGCAGCACATGCTGCATAAAACCTACTCAAAGGTCAAACGGGAGAAGGAAAATTTTCACAATAGCCTGAATTTTCCAGAGTCTGTATACCTTAGGATAGAACAAGAACCAACAAAGCCAAGCCAGCTCAAATGGTTACTTGCAGCCCAAAGAGGAAAGAAATTACCACCCCTCTTAATGAGAAATGTTATTTCCATGGTGAAGCTCTCACAAATTTAACTTAGGCTTGATGTGACAAGTATTCCCACTTAGCAAAGCCAAGTAACACGCTTCTAGAACAAGTATTTACGTGTGAGCAGACAGAGATCTGGGAGTTTTACAACACCAGGTGAACTTACTTTGGACCGAGTCCTTTTCTGATTTTTCTCGCTGAATTTCTCCTTCATTTCCTCCAAGAGATGCTTCAGCTCTCTCTCCTCTGACGTGCCCAGGTATTTTTGGTTAATGTGCAGGTAGCAGTGCCACTTGGCCGACTCAAACCCCCAGTGGCAGGTCCTCTTGTCCGGGGATCTGTGCGAATGCATCACAAAGGTCTGGGGAGAGAACATCCCGTAGCATTCCAAGCACTGGATACACGGGTCATCCGGGGCAAGGTAGAACTGAGGTGCAAACAACCCCTGGCACTTGCCCAGGCATTCATGCTCTACTTCGAAGGCACTGCCAGTCTCTTTCAGCTGGGCCAAGGTGTTCTTACCAGGGAGGAAACTGCCACTTTGGGGAAAAGTGCGAGGGCGCAGTAAAGCATTGCATAGTCTCTGAGCATCCGTCAGCGTAATGAGCCCACAGGACGGAGCGTTGAATGGAAGAATTCCCAAAACCTTCAGAATGTGAAGCTGGTCAGAAGTGCACCTTGAGCAGTAGATATAGAGCTCATCACACACCGTGTTGATCTGCTGCAAGGAAAAGTCTCGGAGAACCGAATTCAACACTTGAGGCAGGCAAAGTCTTTTCTCTCCTCCGACTTTAAAACAAGAGATGGATTCCCCCTCCAGCAGGGTCTGGGTGAGTTCCGTGGAGCTGTCTGGAGGGATCAGCAGTGGACCAGAGAGGATTTGTGGTGATGGCAGAGGCAGGAAGACAGTGGGTGACATACTTTCCTGGGAATACCGAGCTGAAAAAGCTGCAGGTCCACCCAGTGAACTCTGGCTGCTTAGGTGGAACTGTGCCAATGTGTGTTTCAAACCTGGATTTAAACTCAAAGGCTCAGATAGTGAAGCGCTGTTTGGCTTGGCGGCTTCCCCATCAGCCTCCACCGGAGTTTCATCATAGTCATCCAGGTTTTCCTTCTTTATTGTTGGCAATTTATTTATTACAACCTGTACTTTGTTATTTACATGCATTTCTGTCATTGCTTTTTTCAGTGGAGGACTCCCATCCTCTTGGATCCTGCTCCTTTTTTGGTCTGAAACCAGACCTAGAGGGAAGTTCATCTGTGGGCTTTCCATTGCTAAACACTAGAGCTTTAATTAAGCCAGTCCTGAATGTGCATTTTCTTGCTTTTACATATAAAAAATAGTTTCATGTGATCTTGGATTACCTCAGGTGCGCCAAGCTGCACGCTCCTTTCACTAAAACATTACTTCTTCAGCATACAACAGTAAAAACTGTAACCCATTTTGCATGTAATACCATAAAATTAATAATGGAGAGGTTACTCTATTTTCTTAGTTATCTGTTCAAATTTATAGTATAAAAACCCCAATGCAATATGCTACAAAAGGTTGTCCTCATACCCTACCCACTATTTTACAAAGTACTCTTGTCCAGCAATTTAATAAAAAAAGATGCGCTGATGCGTGTTCATCCTCAGTCGTTTCCTTTAAAAAATATACTGTCTTTTCAAATAAGTCTCTATTTAAATATTAAAATAGAAAAATGGGCTCAGTTAGAAGAATGTCAATCTTAACGCAACTGATCCAAAACGTAGTTTAAGTTGTGTGAAAATTTTATTCAGCGCTTTCAGCTCCTAGAGATCAAACACAGTCTTAAGGGCTTGCTTTATGGTGCTGCCAGCTTTATGATTTCTCCACCACCACCGTGACAGGTACTATGGCAGTTCACAAATAAATCCTGAAATTAAAGGCTGATCCTGATCGACAGCAAAAACTAAACGTCCCTAGAGAGTCACCTTTTGCCCAGATGTCACTGGCATGTGTCAGAATTTTCCCAGCCCAAGTTATTAGTAATAGAGGTGAGATCCAGGCCATGGGCTGAATTCATGCCGTGTGCTAGCACAGAGTTCTGCCAGACCTTCCTGATAACCTGTGAAAGAGAGAGAGGCCGATCACAAGCAATCCCATACTTTGCTCTGTACCTAAAGGGGCTTCAAGAGAGCTGGAGGAGGGACTTTTGACAAGGGCACGGAGCGACAGGACAAGAGAGAATGGCTTTAAACTGAGAGAGGGAAGGTTTTGATTTGATACAAGGAAGAAATGATTCTCTGTGATAGCAGTGAGGTACTGGCACTTTTTCCCAGAGCAGCTGTGGCTGCCCCATCCCTGGAAGTGTCCCAGCCCAGGCTGGACGGGGCTTGGAGCAGCCTGGGTAGTGGAAGGTGTCCCTGCCCATGACGGGGGGTGGGGGTGGAGAGATGAGCTTTACGGCCCCCTCCAACCCAAACCATTCTGAGATTTCCTGCCAGAGGCAAAGTGCGCTTCCAATAAATAACGGAACACCGGGAACAAGCCCCCGACCGATGGGCGACACCGGCGGGGGAGGGGGCGGACCGGAGGCGGATCTCCAGACGTGCACGCACGAACGGACGGGCTCCCCGAGCGGAGCCACCGACCCCCCACACCCGGACACCGACCATGGCCCCGCGCCCCTCCGGGACGCCGCATCCCCCGGCGCTCCCTCCTCGCCGGGGACTCAAACGGCACCGCTCCGGGCACGGCCTA
Organism: Certhia americana; assembly: GCA_018697195.1. Classification (NCBI taxonomy): domain Eukaryota; kingdom Metazoa; phylum Chordata; class Aves; order Passeriformes; family Certhiidae; genus Certhia; species Certhia americana. Next base: position 7,569,928 of record CM031865.1, on the reverse strand, counting down.
AGCCCTTTCCCCCTCCGGCCGCCGGGCTCAGCCCCTACCGCCCTGCCCGGCTCCCCGCTTCCCCAGCCGTACCGCGTCGCTCCGCGCCCCCGTGATCCCTTTGCCTCCCCCCCGCGCCCTACATCCCGGTACCACGCTCCCCCTCTCCCGCCGCCCCGCGCAGCTCCCGCAGCCGCCGCCGTCCCTCCATCCCCCCCCCGGCGGGCGCTCCGCCCTTCCCCCACGGGCTCGGCGGGGGGGGGGGCCCCCGGCCCCTTCCCCGCCGTTCCAGTAAGTTCCGCGGCGCTCCACACGGCGCCGCAGGGGGCTCCGGACGGCCGCGGGGAGCGGAACAGGCGCCGCGCGCCGCTCACCGCCCACCCGTGACTCACTGCGGGAGACCGAGACGGCGGCGGTGGCGGCGGCGGCGGCGCGCTGGGCACGAAACCCGCCGGAGCGAGCGCGCGCCGGCCCCGCCCACTGTCTGGGGCAGCGGCGGGAGCGCCCGCCCGCCCTTGCCCCGACGCCCGTCCGCTGTGCCGTCACAAGCGCCGGGAAAGCCGGCCCGGCCGGGGGGACAGCGCGGGGAGAGTAATAAAAAATAAAAAATAGATAAATGTATGTATAATATTGCGTTAAAAAGTGAATATAAATGGAAAGTGTTGTTTCTGCACGCTTCCCCTCACCCGCCCGGTCACGAACCGCGCCGTCGCGCCCCGACTGCCGTTACGCCGTATCAGCGGCCCGAGAGGGGTAGTTCCTCGGCTGAAGGGGACGGGGAACGGAGCGGCGCTGGGGCGGGGGAAATGGAGAGCGGCCGTGCAGAAGGGGACGAGCCGGCTGTCGAGGGAGCTGTGGGTGTGTCGCTCCCTGAGGCGA
>CM031865.1:7529000-7568970 GCA_018697195.1 Certhia americana | reverse complement strand
TGCCCACTTGGGAAAATTTGCGCTGGCGCAGTAGCCAATTGGTGCATAGTTCCTCCCCTGAGCTCCCGGCAGCGAAGACCCCCAGACCGGAGCCCGTTGATGGGAAGAAATGTCCCAAAACTTTCCAGAATGGTGAAGCTGGTCCAGAAGTGGGGCACCTTTGAGCCCGTAGATCTAGCTCTCCATCACACACCCGTTGTTGAAATCTGCTTGCAAGGAAAAGTCCCCTCCGGAGACCCGGAAATTCAACCTTTGAAAGGGCCAGGCAAAGTCTTTTCTCTCCCTCCAGACTTTTAAAACACAGATTGGGTTCCCCCTCCCCGCAGGGTTCCTTTGGTGAGTTTTTCCGTGGTGTATTCTGTTTTCCCCTGTATGGCATCGCGTGACCAGAGAGCTTTGTTGGTGATGGCAGAGCATGAAGACAGGGGTGGACAATACGTTTCCCTGTGAATCCGGAAGGCTGAAAAAGCCCTTGCCGAGGTTCCACCCAGTTGAACTCTGGCACCCCCCTTTGCTTATGGGTTGGCACCCTGTGCCCATGTGTGGGGTTCCAACCTGGAATTTAAAACCAAAGGCATCAGATAGAGTTAAGCGCTGTTTGGGCCCTTGGCGGCTTTCCCCCTCGCCCCTCCCCGAGTTTTCATCATAGTCATTCCAGGTTTTTCCTTCTTTATTGTTTTCCAATTTATTTATGCCAACCCCTGACTTTGTTTTATTTTTACACATGCTTGTCTGTCCCCCCCATTGCTTTTGTTCAAGTGGAGGACTCCCATCCTCTTGGATCCTGCTCCTTTTTTTTTTTTGTCTGACACCAGAACCCCTATAGGGAAGATTTCACTGTTGGCTTTCCATTGCTAAACAAACTAGAAGCTTTGTTTAATTAAGCCCATCCCTGGATGTGGCATTTTTTCCTTGCTTTTTTACATATAAACTGTTTTTCCAATTTGATCCTTGGTATTTCCTCAAGGTGCGCCAAAGGCTGCCACGCCTCCCCTTTTTCACTAACACCTTACGTCTTTCCAGCAACAACAAAGAAAACACCTTGTTAAACCCATTTTGCATTAAATACCATAAAAATATAAGGTATAGGTTACTCCCTATTTTTGCCTTTTTTTATCTGTTTCAATTTATAGTAGAAAAACCCCAATGCAATATGGGGCTACACAAGGTTGTTCCGCCCTCATACCCCCTACCCCACTATTTTTTTAACAGTACTCCCTTTGTCGCATCAATTTATCAAAACAAAGAATGCGCTGGGCTTTGCCCCTTTTTTTCCAATCCTCAGTCCCCTTTTTCCCTTTCAAACATATAACTGTCTTTTCAAATAAGTTTCTCCCCTATATTTTAAATTTCTTAAAATGACAAATGGGGCTCAGTTTAGCAGATGTCATCTTAACGCAACTGATCCCCAAAAACCGCAGTTTACAGTTGTGTGAAAAATTTTATTCACCGCTTTCCCAGCTCCGAGAGAATCCAAAAAAGTCCCTTAGGGGCTTGCTTTAGGTGGCTGGGCCACTTTAAACTGCGTTCTTCCCACGACCCAACCGTGACAGTTTACTATGGCAGTTCACAAATAAATCCTGGAATTAAGCTGGATCCTAATTCGTACAGCAAAAAACACGTCCCTAGAGAGCCCCTGTTGCCCCAGAGTCCCCCCTGGCGAATGTGGTCCCATAAATTTTTCCCACCCAATATATTATTATAGATGGTGAGATCCGCCATGGGCCCTGGATTCATGCCGTGTGCTTAGCAACAGAGTTTTCCTGCCAGAACCTTCCCCTGAATTAACCTGTTTGAAAAGAGATGAGAGGCCGCTCACAGCAAATCCCATCCTTTGGGCTCTGTAAAACCTAAAGGGGGCTTCAAGTAAGAGCTTGGAGGAGGGAAACTTTTTTGACCAAGGTGCACGGAGCGACAGGCCAGAAGAGGAAATCGCTGTTTAAACTGAGATAGGTAAAGTGTTTTTGGGTTTGATTTGAATACCAGAAGAATGATTTCTCGTGGATAGAAACAAAAAACCGTTGAGGTATGGCCCTTTTTTTTTCCCAGAACCATGTGTGCGTCCCCATCCCCTGGAAAGTGTCCCATCCCGGCTGCACTGGTCTTGTAGCAGCCTGGGAGATAGTGGAAAGGTGTTCCCCTGCCCCATGACGGGGGGGTGGGGGTGGAAAGCAGATTTGAAAGCTTACGGCCCCCCCTCCCACCCCAACCTTCCCCGCTGAGAATTCCCCTTGCCCATGCCAAAGGTGGCCGCTTATCCCATAACCCTCAACGTAACACCCGGGCACCCAAGGCCCCCCGGCACCGATGGGCACCCGCGGGGGAGGGGCGGGGCACCCGAGCGGCCGTTTTTCATCCCGACTTGGCACGGCCCTAAAGGACCGGGCCCTCCCCTCCGACGAAGCCCACCGAACCCCCCCATTCCCCTACAAACCGACACCCTTGGCCCCGGCATACCCCCCCCCTTCTCCCCCCCGGGACGCCCCGCATCCCGGCGCTGGCCCTCCCCCTCGGCCCGTGGGGTGACTCACCCGGCAACCGCTCCGGGCCCACGGCCTCATCCCTTCCCCTCCGGCCCGCCGGGCTCGCCCCCTCCGCCCTGCCCCGGCTCCCCGCTGTCCCCCACCGTACCGCTGTCCGCTCCCGCCGCCCCCGTATCCCTGGGGCCTCCCCCCCCCGCCGCCCGCTTCCCTCCCCGGTACCCCCTCTTCCCCCCTCGCCCCGCCCGCCCCCCCGCGCCCGCCTCCCCCGCGCGCCCGCGCTTCACCCCCACCATCCCCCGGGCGGGCCGGCTCCCGCCCCTTCCCCCCACGGCCCCTCGCCCGGCCCGCTTCTCCCCGCCGTTTCCCAGTCAGTTTCCCCGCGGCTTTTCTCAAACTCCGGCGCCCCGCGGGGGCCTTCCTCTGCCGGCCCCGCTGGAGCCGAACAGGCCGCCTCGCTCCGCACCGCCCCCCCGTGAAACCTCACCCTGCTGTAGAAACCCGAGATACGGCCCGGCCCGCGGGCCTGCGGCCGGCGGCGGCCGGCGGGTCAAGAACCCCCGCCGCGGCGCGCGCCCCCGGCCCCCCCGCTGGGGCGCCACGGGGTGTTTGTGGGCGGGTGGGGGGGTGTTGTCCTCGCGTCGTCGGTAGCGCCCGCCCGCCCCCTTCCCCGCCGCCCCCCGCCCGCCGCCTCAGCGCCCGGAAAGCCCGGCCCTGCCGCCGGTAAGGCGCGGGGAGATTAATAAAAATAAAATACATCGATAAGGTATGTCCAATATGCGTTTTAAAAGTGAATATACCAATGGGAAAGTTGTTGGTTTTTCTGCACGGCTTTTCCCCCTCACCCTCCCTTTCATAACGGCCGCCGCGGGGCCGCCCCGGCTGCCGTTTCGCCGGGGGTTCCAGCGGCCCGAGAAGGGGCCGGACTTTGAAGGGACGGGGACGGAAGGCGTCAAGCTGGGGCCGGGGTCCGGGAGAGCGGCCCCGTTCAGAAGGTGAAACGAGCCCCCGTCTGGTCCGGGGAGCTGTCCGGGGTGTGTCGCTCCCCCTGAGGCGCCGGGCGGCGGCATCGGCCGCCAGGCGAGGTGCCTCTCCTCCCTGAACTGCCCCTCAGTGAGTGGGGTCCCCCAAAGAAATCCCGCTCAAGATGGTGCCCCTCCAGTGAGAGTCCTTGAGTGGCTGTCCTCCAATTGAAGTCTCCCCCCCCCCCCCCCCCGGCCCCCAAGGTCCCCCTCACAAGGGACCTGCCCCCAGCCCGGAGGTCCCCCCCCACAAAGTTTGGTCTGTTGCTCCGGCAAAAACCCCCACGGGCTTGAGGCGGGGAGAACGCGGGGGAAGGCGGTTGTTCCCACGTGTGATGGGTGCCCTCGTTCCCCCCCGGAAGCAGCGCCCACACAACCGCTCCCCTCCCACCAAACGGGCCCGCCAGGCGATGCCCCTGGAAGGCCGAGTGCAGATTATTTTTTTTGTGAACGATCACGATCACCACCGCGGAGAGAGGTAAGATGCTTCCCCCGTTCAGGGCAGCTTAGTCGCTGTACAACTCGTTCATGTATTACAAGTTTCTTCTGCCTGCGAGAAGCCCAAAGCTTTGCAGTTTGCATCTTTGTGAAGACACAGCGCTTCGGCTGGGATTACGGCGCAATCCAATTCGCCGTTTCCTTTCATCCCACGCAGTTACATATTTTGATGCGAGTACAAAAGCAGAGCACATGAAAATGGGGCAGTTGTACAACCACCAGGCACCGCTTAGCACCGGGCAGCGCTGCCCGCGGCCGGAGAGATCCCAGCTCCCTAATGCCGTCCCAAGAGGATTATGGCACAGCCACAGAACCTGCCTCCTTGCTGAAAGAGGCGCTTGGTGCTCTCTAAATCCTTTCCTTCGCACCTTTGATGTGCTCAAGTTTCCTCTGAGCTGACCGGACTCGCTGATGGAGAGGCCCTAGAGCATCATTGCGAGGCTGCTTCACCTCTTAACTCGCACTCAAACCACCACAACAATACCTACGATAGCTTGGGATCTGAGTGATCTTTAAGGCCTCTTCCAACTCAAACCATCAGGGTTTAATAGAAAAGCAAACAATTTTTGCAAAGAATACTAACACCCAGGACTTATTTATTAAGGAGCTATAAGGTCGTCTTAAAAGCCACAACAATATGGCAGAATTAAACAAGATTTCTGAATGCACCAGCTTTTGGAGCTGATTCTGAAAGATATGGACATGTGAGGGGATTGTCTAGACATTCTAAACATTCATGTCTGCTTTACCCTCTTGGACTTCAGGACCTGATTTAAAACCAACCAAAAAAACCTCTTCAAATCACCAATCAGTGAAATGCACTATGTCATAATCTCTTTTGAATTTACTGAAAAAGATGTAACATCAGAGCTGGACTGATCAATGTCTGTGAGGAAGGCAACATATGTAGGCAGATATTCCATCTTTTATTAGAACTCCTGATGTCATGGAAGCTTAAGATTCAGTGGCATTGTTTAATTTGTTGTGTTTTTTTCTTTTTTTTCAGGTTCTGCTGCAGAATGTTCCATTTCAGGTTACAAATTCTGGTAGCTATTGTGCTGTAATGATAGTGTTGCTATAGAGCTACAACAATCAGGCAATGGAAGACAAAGTTTGTAGGTAGAGGATTGTCTAAAAAAAGGTGTTAGCTCTGCCTACAACTTCTACTGTGGACTGTGAAAAGCAGTTCTGAAGACACTGCACAGCTAAAACCAGAGTTACAGACCTTTGCAAGTGGTAATAAAGTGCAGCAATAGCACAGGAGGAATCTTGCTTTGATTAATAAAGTGTCTGAATTTTCAAGAAGTGCTGAGGCTCTGGGGAAGCTCCCAAACTTCCCTGATACACAGTCCCTGAGGATGCACAATTTAACTGAGCTGTGCCCTGGAGAGCACAATTTAACTGTGAACAAAGACAGTGCATTTGCTTCTCTGATGAGATTATATTGTGCTTTTCAAAGAAAAACATCACTTTGGTAGTCATGTTTAATAGTAAATTGTAACAGTTCAGACTCAGCTAATCTGTCAAAGGTGGTTTCACTCTTGTAAAATAGATATCCTCTTACAGGTTGTGTTGTGAGCACAAAAAGTTGATAAGATTTTGGCAGACACCACATCCTGCAGGACAAGGCATAGTGGGGACAGTGCACAAAACACTTCAGCTCCTGGAGGTCTTGGATTATTCCTATGGTGAAAGAGGGGTATAAATCCAGATACTTTACTCATCCTTAGAAGTCAAATGTGGACACAAATTCCTGATTTATGTACCTCCCCAAAAAGCTGTGGGGACCTGGGATATAGATGCTGCTCTGCCTTCAATTAGTGATTAAATGGTAAGACTCCACCTTTCAAGTATGCAGTCCAGATCCCTTTATCATAAGCAGAAAAAAAAATTTAAATAAACCCATGGGGGAATCCCCTTTGCAAAAAAAAAATTCAAGATACGGTAAAACCCACTCCTTCTCAAAGGGGCTCCAATCCCTACCTTCTCTCTTCCCAGGAAAACAGCATTATTCTGTGGGCACTTGCAGATACCTCTGTTGCTTCAACGCCATGCACAATCCAGCACCAAGTGAGGACACTTGCTTAGCACTTCCCAAGTGTCTGTATAGATTATCCAAGCTATTAGCTGCCTTCATAGAGTGCCTCAGCATAAACAATTGCTCAGACTGAGGCGAGAGCAGCTGGGCACCCAAGTGAACAGAAACAGGGAGTGTGCGTGGGGGGAGGTTAAGCATGTAAGATATGCAGCCATCTGCAGCGCTCGCCAGGATTGCCGACGCACACCCGTGCTAACAGGCAACACGAAATCTCTTTGAAAAGATACTGAAATACAGAAATTAAACCACTGCGCATCTGTGGCAGGGGATGAGCTAAAGTGCTATCACCCTCTGTGACAGAAATCTGAGAATGCAGGGGAGGAGTTGAAGAAACAAAGAAATAAATCATGCAGAAATAAGTGCAGCAGACGAGAGTGTTGCTCTGAACTCCAAATCCCAGCTCTGGCAGCTGAGATGACGCTGTACGAGTTCCAGCTGAAAGAGGCCCTTGGATGAACAGGCTAAATCTTCATTTCCTTGAAGATTTCTGTCTCTGGGCAGAGGACTGATGCCTCACTGCTTTTGTATCATCACTGGTGTTGGAAGGAAAGACAGAACCTACAAGGATGGTATTTTTCTAAAGGACAAGATGAGCGTGAGGCTGGGGAATGATGCTGGAGCAGAACCTGCTTTCTCAGACACATTTGGTAAATGCAGGGTGAAAAAGGCATTTTTTGGGCTGCTGTGGCCTATCCCAGTGCAATCTTCTACAAGAAATGAAAAGATTAGAACAAAGCTCCCATGGGATATGGATAGTTTAAAAGAGTCAGATGATGATCCCAAGAAAAGACCAGCATTTCACAGTATTTCTCTGAGATTTTAACACACAGAGGTCTAACATAAATGTTTTATTTAAAGTAAAAAGTGTGCACAAATAAAGGGAATGATTACACAACAACGTTCAAGACCATATTCCATATGAAACAGGAAAATAGTAGTGACAATATTAACTAGCAGAGCACCCATAGGAATCCAACTCGTGTACAAAAAGGAGGTTACTCCACATAAATACATCATGCTTCTGATGCAGACACATTCTCCAAAAAACAAAAAACCTAATGCACTGGACTGTTTACACCCAATGTCCCTTCTGAACATTTATGACAGTTGCTGTATGCTTAACAATGAAAAATAACAGTTAATATCATGGCACTTTGGAGAAAATTAAAGTTTAAAAATGGATTTACAGTAATTTAAGATATTTGTCACTTTGCAACATCCTTAATGGTTAGATATGTAAATAGAAAAAGTATTTTTTCTGTGACATTATAAAAAAAATTAACTTTTGCTTTACTCTTCTGTGATGAATGGCAGAAATGTCCTTCTTTACATAAAGCCATTTCCCTTAATACCTCGTAGGAAATTATGCCACTGTAGAGACAAGGCTTTTCTTGTTTGCTTTAAATGATTCCCAGGTTTAATATCAGGTTTATGTCCTGATGCCTAAACTGATCATGTGGGTGCAGGAGTGAGAGGCTAAACAATCACCATTTTAAAACTGCACAGAGAGCAGTTCACTTGGCCTCATTAGCTGCCCTTTAAATACTCTGATATTTTACATTTGAAAAGATGCAACTTGAATTTAAGGAAACATGATTCTTAACAGTGAGAAGGTTCAATGCTTCCCTGAAAATGAAGCCACTCAAATCACTTCCCAGTTTTGGAAACTCAGCCCAATACTAAAGAGTTTCCTATTCACATTGCAAAGACAAACATGAACTAAACCTCATACCGTGACACCAGTGTGGATTTGTGCAATCTCTCTGCTTGCAGCTGACATGGGAGTGAAGAGACACACACCAGAAAACTTGTGCTATTAAATTAGTGTTGCCATACAAGGATTTTCAGAGAAAGACACTGACCAAGCAAAAGTCTACTAAAAGCTTTGGGTAATGTCTGCCAACTTGTGCTTACAGATTCTCAGATCTGCTTTCACTAATACTTAGCTTCTCTTACGGCTCTTACATAACACAGATTCCTTTCCTCAGTGTCTCTTAATCCCTTTTCCCCAAAATAATAATAAAAAAAAAAAGTGGTACATTTGGCATTTCTTCAGCCCAACACATTCGTAACTATTGCTTTAGCATTAAAAATAAGAATTATCTGTGCTGTATATTACACTGCTTACTAACATGAAATGTAAGAATCACACCTCTTTAGTCCTAGTTTGACCCATTCTTTCAATTGCTTTCTTTGAGCCTGCTACCAATAGTTCAGGTTTGATTGTAATTACAGATCACCATCTCTAATGGCAGAAGTTAAGGGAGTCATTGTGGACAGCACCTATTTTATTCTAGATATGCTTTTTCCACTGGCAAAGTGGAACTCATTCCCAGCAGTGTGGCAGTAAGGTAAAAAAGGAACCAATGCCCTTTTCCAGGCTGTGGCTGTACCGTGTACAGTTCTGATGCAGTTAAGACAGCAAGTACAAAAGCAATAAATAGTATGAGGTTCAGTATTAGCTGCTCATTACTGCTGAATTAGGCTGTACAGATTTTAACTTCTTTAAGAGTTAACTGAATTCTTTAATTAAACTGACACTTGATGCCGTGTCCAACCCTTGCTGAAAGGGCCAGGATAGAAAGGCACTCTTTGTATCAGTGTACAATTCCTAGTGTGAGTGTTGGAGCAAAGTCTACCAATTCTGATATGGAGTTAATAGTCTCCTTCAGGGTAGGATCAATATTCCCCAAAGCAGCCAGTCTTGACCTATTCAGTGTAAATATCTGCTCTCCTTGCTGTCATTTCAGTTTGAAGGGCACAAACAAAGCTCTAATTTCTATGTCTAGAACAGGGAAATCAGATGTTCAGAGAAGAGAGAGTTGGAACTACAGAAGTGGTAAGTTCTTACTTCATCTTGCTGAAAAATCTGAAATCCTTGAAGGACAATTTATTACATCACCTGATGCAATCTGTGTTCATTAAGCACTGAAAACTTTTCCTTGCTCAGAACACTGAGTAGTGTTCTGGCAAACTATACAGCCAGACCCTTTGTTACGTCAGGAGCCCCAGAGAGCAACTCCTGTATTAAAATTCAAATTTGGCAAGATTGTTAGAAAGCTCTAACATTTTAAATCTGGCAGCTGAAGGCTCAGCATAACAACTGTCCTGGACAACAATCAATACAGAAAGAAAATTCACACTAGGTGGCAAGGGCAGGATGTTGAGTTACTCATTTTATGCAAGTGCATCCAAATGGAGACATGTTTATCCATGCAGAATCAAATGGAGTAACAATTGGCACAGTTCAGAAATGGAGAATTCAGACACATTCCTCAGCTGACATCAAAAGAGGATTTATGTATTCAAAGCCTTCAAATTCAGACTGGTCAATCTTCTTCACAATATCACTATTAGGATTAAAAAACAGTCATTAGTTGAGAGAAATTACTATAACGTTAACTGATATTTAGACCTCTTCAATGGACAGCAATTGAGAAAATTTCCCTTCCCTCTTATGTCCCTCTCTACCTCTACAGTTACCACTGAGTTTTTTTAACCCAAATAATGATACCAAAACACAAAATCCCTCAAAAGCAGTGACTGGGCTTCACTCACTTTCCCACAAAGCAGTCTGCAAGGTTTGCAGTTTCAAAACTTGCCCTAAACAGTTAATTTTGTAAGGACCAGAAAACATTAGTATATGATAGATACTGCACCCACATCAGCAACTTTTCTCAACTTTATTTGTACAGTCTGCATTTAGAAAAGGATGAAGAAGGAAGCTGAATTTCAGACCTGATTAAGGTACACAGGTAACATTTAATATACACTATTATGTTTATATACTTTGTGAATGTTATATAAAACCCTACAAAAATTTCTAAAATGTGAACAGCAGTGGCTCAATCAAACTAGAAAGGTCCTTCCCTCCTCATACCAAATCAGGGCCTTTCAAGAGTAAGGAACCACAAATTCAGTACCAAAATTGAGCACATTATTGTGCATTTTATAAAGGCTTTTCAGTCAGGATAATCTCACCTGACTACTAACAATATAAAACACCCAAACAAGTAAAGAAAAAAGCATCTTCTCTTTTCTGAGTTTCTTAAATTCTACATTACTTACTCATCATCTGGAGTGAGCTGCACAGGTTCATTGGTGAATTGGGAATCAAAGTTATCCAGACCAAATTCTCCAGATATATTTGGTTTAAATGGAGGCACCACTTGCTTTTGCTCCATCTAAGAATAAACACACTTAGTCACACTGAGAATGAGTTGCAACCTATTGAATTTTTTTAAACAAGGCTGGAAATAACTAAAGGCTGGAAATCACTATTTTTTATACTTTCTACAATCATTCTAATAATCTACTGCACTTACTGTGTGTAAAAGGGAAAAAAGATTGCGTAATGTAACTGTGGTACAAACATAAATTAAGAGTTTAACGTTTTGGAGCTTAAGGTCCTCTCTTAGGCTCAAAACAACTTTGTCAGTATATGCAAAGAACCTCTGGCAAGGCAGGAGGCATTCACATACCAGATCCCAATCAACGTTGCGGAAGAAGGGATGTCCCTGGATATCTGCAAACCCTGTCTGAGGATGGCAGCCCAAGCGTTCCTTTGGATCCTGTGCAAGGAAAAAAATATTTCTAAATGGGTGCCACAGCCTACACATGAATGAAATGCCAATGTTACAAATCTCATGAGAAATGAAACGCTAGAGTTACAAGAAACACTGAAGAACTAAACTAGAATTATTTATTTTGGAAACTGCTCCAATTTACCCTCTGAAATAGGGAGGAATATATGGAAGCCCTTAACTGAATTTTATAGAAATGACCATGCTGCTTTTCTTCATTTTTATTCAAACTTGTTTAAATGTACCATAGGTTTCAGAGCAGGCTTTTTTAGATAACTAATGAATTTGATTCTTTCCCTCCACCTTCCCTGAACAGATTATGCCAGGAAATCATCCTGGGGCAGTAACTGCAGTTCCTGGTGAATAGTGTGTAAAGAAGTTGATTTTAACAAGACAATTCCATCTCCAGATACAAACATGCACACGCTACTAGGGAGCTGTAACAGTGTGCAGTGAATGGTGTGACTCTTAGAATAATTTAACCAAATTTGGTTATCTCCTGTATCTTTTTCTTCCCACACATTTAACACTCACTAAAAGCCAGCAAGTGCTTGGACTCATCATCCACTACCACATGTCCACTTCTGACTCTCAGGCTAGAGAGCCCCCAGCAAGTGGTGAGCACATCCTGCCTCTGCATCTCCCTCTTCCAGGAAGTCATCACAAGCTGTCCAAGTGATTTGCTAAGCTGCTTCTCTCAGAACCAAACTAAATCTGGTAAATTTGTTCAACTCTGCAGGTTAAAGAAATTGCTTGGAACATTTCTATGCCTTTCATTATGGAATTTACTCCTAATCCCAGCCTGAGAACCAGGAGCTTCAGATTTTAAGAGAAGTATCTAGAATAGGGTTCCCAGCCCCACTGAAATTCTGCTTTAGGCTCTCACCTTTTCTACCCTGTTTCTGTATATGGCAGATAAAGTACATCAGCTCTTACCTTGTTAAGGAAACTCTTTAGAACACCTGCGGCTTTCACAGAGAGGGATCGGGGAATTCGGATCTGCTTTTCCAAAATTACTGCAAGAAAACAAGGTTCCTATCAGTCTTTGCATCTTTGAAGTCTGTTTAAAGGTTAAGTAGAAGCAAAGCACTGAAGTGTAGGAACACTCATGGTACTTACCTTGGAAGAGATAATCCTCTGTGTTCTGATCAGGGTTGTCAGAACTCCCGACAATGTCGAACGGCGACCGGCCTGCCATCATCTCAAACATCAGCACACCAAGGGCCCACCAGTCCACACTGAAACCTAGAATTCAAGAGAGAAAACACCACTGGAGATACTTCACAACAAAAATACCAACACTTCTGGGGCTAAAAACAGAGGAGAATGAGTTCAAAAATATAAGTATTGCCATTCTTTCCAATTAGCTGAATAGAGCAGAGATAACGACTGCAGCAGACATTACATGGATCATTATGTACACAACATAACAGGAGGAGATGCTGTACAGAGGAAATGCAAAGAGGTTAAAGGTTGGTGTTAAGCCCTTACCAAAGGTTTAGATAATATTTAAGCCCAGTCATGACTAGCCAGCAGTGCGTTATCCAGGGTGGGAGATAAGGCCAAGGAGGAACTGTGTGAGTCTTAATAGTAGCAAGTCAGTCATTCATGGAGCAAAGCATTATCTCCCCAACTATTCAGGAAATCCCAGGAGCCAGGCTGGGGCTGATACAGTCTGGCTGGCCTGGAAAGCTTGTGATAAGCAAGAGTATCTGAAGCCAGTATGAAAAAGATATTTTACTGAAATAAGATGGTAGATTAAAAAAATACATGTAAAGGGACATCTACTACCTAGGCCTTTGGCAATGAATTTCTCTCTAATCTATCACTACTGCCAAATGTAAAGCTCCAAACCCAAACACAATTCCAGACTGCAAATAGTATCTAAAATAGTTCCATTAGTAGTATCTAAAATAGTTATAAGCAACAATAAATTTGGAAGACTCAAGCTATTTTTCAAGCTTGTTCAAAAGAATTTAAAATGTGCAATGCAGAGTATCTCATTTGCTTTGTGTGATGTTTTCTGCTCTTTCTTTGAAGGCTTTATTTACTTTTTCAGACAGGATGTTGAATTAAGCCTTATCACATGTCTAATGGAGATTTTTACATTCTACTGCTTAAATAACTCCAATAAGAAGATTCAAGGTAAAAGTTATAAAATAGCAACAAGAAATTCCATTTACCATAATCTTCTCCCCTGAGAATTTCAGGTGCAATATAGTTTGGAGTCCCACAGAACGTGCTGGTTGTGTCACCGGGCCTCAGACCCTCCTTTAAGAAAAGATGGGAAGAAAATACTTTACAGTTAACTGAAGGTCCCACACACCTCTGCTAAGAGCTTCACCTTGAATTAATTAAGTCTTGAATAACCAGCATTATGGCAATTCAATGGCAAAATCAAAGCTGTGCTCCAGTGTCTCTGTAGTGACAAAAGTTTTCCCAGAGGAAATGGGCAGTGCCACTTTATTATCACAGCAAGCGACTGATAATTTCAACCTCTTTTGAAATCACCTTATCCTGACTGTTTCAACCAACCCCTCCCAGACAAGTTGATCCAGCAGTTTTATGAAAACAAAAACAGTACACGTAAGTATAGACTGTGCACTCTGGCATTTGCCTTTACTCCACGTGTGGAAGTGAAATGAATTCACAGCCTGTGTGCACTGTGTACAAGGAGAGACCTTGAAATTTCCTTTTTTAAAGTCTCTGCATCTTTTAATTTATAAGAATTTCTTAATTGCTGATTTTCCTGGTTAGCAAGAAACTAGATCTTACCTTGCACATGCCATAATCTGTGAGTTTAATATGCCCTTCAGAATCTAGGAGCACATTATCCAGTTTTAAATCCCTGTAGATTATCCCTCGCTCATGTAAATAGTTCAATGCTAGACTGATTTCAGCAGAATAAAACCTAGTGTAGAAAAAAACCTGATTACTCAAGTAATCAAAACTTAAAGCACAAAAACACAGTCTTGGTAGTATGACATTTTCTATACATAATCCCAAGTATTCTATTCTTTTTCCACAGAGAAGTGGCAAATTGTTTATAATCATATGAATGTTTCTATGCACTTCAAAAATTGTTTTTAGTTAATAGTAATGTCTCCTGCAATCATCCCTTTTATCTCACCATCTGAGATTAAGCATATGCAGCAAGAACTCAGCATTTGCCTGGACAGCTGGTAGTGGTTTTTGTAAGAGAAACACATTGATATCATTAGACATTAAAAAAAAATACCACAAAACTGTTTTTCTAGAAAAAAATAGCAGACTGAAATCATAGGGAGTAATGCCAATGCAAACAACATCTAAATGCTTCCTATTACAGCTCCTTCTTGAAACAAAAACACGGTGGCTTGCAGCAGCAAAAGGAGGATGCAGTTTCACATTCCTCAAATCCTTAACATCTGGAGAGGATTTGCTGGCTCATCCCTCATAATCTCTGCACTGTGTCAGAACACCACTGTTTTGATGCAGGAAACCTGGAATGACACACACCTGGCATGTTCCTCTGGCAGCTTCCTCTGCCTCTGCATATGGAACATCAGATCTCCTCCATTGACATACTCTATAACAAAGAATAACCTGGAACACACAGGATTGTTACAAATGATTGTGTGCATGGCTGAAAGAGGTGTGAGATGTTACAGGTCTGTTACAGAACAATGCCCATTCCACTCCTCCCATCTCTGGCACCACGGTTGGTTTGGCCGTTTTCCTCTCTTCTGAATAAATTCCCAAAGTTAAAAATCAAGTATACAAAGTTTCTATAGATAATTTCTTTATTGCTAAAGGAATGTCAGTAATCCTTCCCATGTTCTTCATTGTCATTACTACACACGTGGCTGTATAGGGCCACATCAATTTCTATGCACAAACCATAAAAGAAAATAAAAATCTAATTTTCCTTCCTGATCCCTTTAGTCTCCTTCATTTGTGGTTAATACTATAGGTGTATTACAAATACTCTTTCTTCTCACTTCCCTCCATTAGCTTGTCATCTTTTCAAAACAGCAGGGATTCTGTTTAAATATACAATAACTGGATTTCATATGTACTTAAAGGTACTACTGTATAGAATTAAAAAAAATTTCATTGCTATTACTCAGTTTTCCTTTTGAAAGCTCAGATTCTAAGCCTTGCTCATAGATTTGTCTTCAAAGAATCTAGGCAAGATTGAGACAATTATTCCTCAGTTTTTGTACTTCTGATTTTCATCTCCCAAAGCCTTTTGTTCCTTCTATTCCATATTCTCTTCTATCACATATTCTCAATCCTCTTTTTCCAACGACCTGCACTTCTCTTCCTTTGCAGAATCCTTCCCACTGCATCTACCAGTACTTTACATTCTCCTGCATTTTCCCCATCTGAAACCCTCAGATGCACGTGGCATTTGGATCACAAAACACTACAAAGATTTACAAAAGATTGCCTTTGCTACTTAACACTTCATGCTTTAACTTTAGGCCTTTGAGGTGTCTGATAGGATGACATGTGTTTAGCAAGACTATTTGATTATTAATGATAATTTATAACATATTAATTTATGACCTTTACCTGCTTTCTGTCTGGAAGCAAGAGTGCAGTCCGACCAGAAAGGGATGATTTGAGGCCTGTTCAAAGACGTGTTTCTCTGTCTGAACCCAATCAATATCCTATTTTTTGAAGAAAAGTGACATTCAGAAAGGGATTGCTGCACTTCTTAGGTCAAGTATTAATGGCAATTAGCAGAATGACATTCAAGGGCTTTGCTGTCCTTGTTTTACTTGCAAGAAATTAAATATTCTATAGTTCTGAAATGTGAAGCAATAGCTGATAGCATACTTTTTATTTCCTGAATGTCCTCTACTCTTAGCCTCACTGTGTAACCACCTTGGGAATGAAAACACAATGATCCATAAAAGATAAACTGGTGCAGGGAAAAGCAAAACAGCACCAAGAAATGCAGAAGGAATAGATGGTAGACTGAGAAGAAATGCAAAAGCTCTTGGACAGCAAGCCACAGTCACTCCAATGTTTTCAGAGTAGCCTAAAGAAACCCAAGGGAAATCCTCAGTAACAAGAGGTTTTTAGCAGTTTAAAAGTGCAATTTCTGACACGTTTTCACTAATCACTGTGCAAAAATTGTTAAGAAGGGGATATGAGTTAACAAGCAATTAAAAAAACAAGGTGAGACTTCTTTCTGACAAAACCCCAGACTTGAACATGTGAAACTCAGACTCCACCTGGCTACCTGCCTTGTGAACCTCCTATAGAGCAGAACAAGAAACCACATGTAGAATTCTCACTGAGTGCTGCAGACCCCAGACCCGGCTCCCACCTCCTGGGGGACACTGGAGCTGTCTGGAAGAGCTGCCCAATTCACTGAGAACACCTTGCCCACCTCATCATCGTTGACGAGCTCTTTCTTCACCACCTTCATGGCATAAATACGCTCGGTTTTCTTCAGTCGAACCAGCAGCACTTTGGCATAGCTGCCCCTTCCAATGACTCGGAGCAAATCAAAATCCTGCAGGCCCAGACTGGAGGAAGCTTTGCCACTTTCCCTAATGCTCATTGCCTGTGGATAAAGATGCACTGAAATGAGGAAACAGCCTTGCCAGTGTCAGCAACTGCAAAAGCCAGCGTTTCAAACAACATTGGAAAATTAACATAAATAAGTAATTCAATTAACACTTGTTACCTTAAGACTACTAGCCTGGAAAGAAATGTGCTGGGAAACAAAGGAGGCAAAGGAGACTTGGCAGATAAGAAACAAAAACTGGGAGAATTTGGAACACTTTCTAAATCAAAGCGCATTTCAACTCAAGGTTCAAAATAAAGCAAAAAGCAAGCCACACATGCACTCATCTCAGGAGCAACCCAAATGTGCCCTCTGAGCTAATTTTCAGTTTGTGGCAAATTCAACTACTAAAATCTTGAAATTGAGACACACAGGCTTTTAAGATCTGTGAAGATTCTCATGGTTTCCTTCCAACTCCAGATACTCTGTGATTCTATGTACAGAGTTAGCTTGGATAAGATATTTTACCTCTTTTTCTTCACCAACATGGTCCAGGCTCTCATGACTTGAGGGATTGTATGGTATCACTGGAGGTGCAAGAAAAATTTATTAGACTGATGCAACACAACAGGATTTTCTTCTGCCTTAGAATTTCCACATCAGAGAAACACAGTTGAAATGCTTCTGTTGCAAGTATTCAAAACTGATAGGTTTGCATTAGGACCATCATTCTGATTGCCACAAGAATAAACATGTTTGGCCTCCACTCCAGCAGAAGCTCTGCTAATGCTGTTTTGGGTTTTTTTTTGCTTGATCACGGCATTTGAAGTACTCAGCTTACTAAATGTAGCTGACAGCATAAATTCTTCTTTTATTAGTCAAGTTTCTGAAACCAGTAAGATTTGAAAAACTGGATTTTTTTTACTTATATCCCCCTTAGCATTAAGAAATATGGTCTTACTTTTCTTATTCTATGAAAAAGTAAAGAAGGGTTTTAAAAATATTTTTATTTCAAAGTTCACTTTTCAGCAACTTAGAGTAATTTGAAGAAAAAAATTCTTGATCTTACCTGTTTCTACATTATCTGAATGCACTGATGATGGATCCATAGGCATTATTGGTTCCTGCAAACACAGATGTGATTTTTGTAATAGACTATCCAAGTGTCAGACATTATTTTAGAGTCAATAAATGAAATTAATGACCCCTGAGGAATATAATCTAGCTACTTTTTAATTTGATTAGTCAACATAGTTACTAAAATGTACACACATACATAAATGAAACAAATAACTGCATTCTTTATTTTCCCTATTTTCTGGAAGTCATGACATGTTTCCAGATACTGCAGAAGTGACAACTTGGTACAAAAGAGAAAGAAATACAGCAGATGAGAAGTAGGATAGAAAAACTCAAATCCTTCAGTGGTATATATATTACTCAAAAAAATTCCCAAAATATAGACTTGAAGCTGTCTGCTTTATTAAACCAGAAGCAGTAATAATCTCAATTTTTCCCAGGACTTAAGAACTGAAGATTGAAATTCTTGGGAGAAAAGTCAGAATTTCTGTTCTTCACATTCCTTTTCTGTAAATGGGAAATAATCCAATAATCTATCAGATATTTAGAGCATTTACTCCACCTATCCACTCTGAAGATATAAAATAGTGTGTACATATATACATGCTATGCAACGTCCCTGTGAAGGATGGGATAGTAAGTGACAAGGGCAATAATGCCAGATGTGCAGATTAGACTCCCATCTTGCTATAAGTTGCAATTTTGCTCAGTGAATCCCAAACTTTCTTGCAAAAAAGTCATGGCACCCATAAAAATCATGTTTCAACTGCTGTGATTATCTGCAGGCTGCAGTTTGAAAACCAACAGTATAAAACAAGGGGGGTGTTATTTATTTGATTGGTTGGTTGCTGCTTTTTTGGAGACAATTAATCAGGTCAGTTTTACTTACTGGCTGCAGCGTGTGTCGGCCACATTCAATGTTGACAAGTTTGTGACACTTCTTGTGAACGAGGAGTTTGCAGTTGATGCACTTGTAGCCCTGGCGCCCCAGGCCCCATATCCGGTCAGTGCAGATGGCACAGTGAGCTCTCTGCAACCACAAACCAGCAAAACTTCACTGAAGAGCAAAACAATCAAACTCTCCAGACACACTTGCATTAACCAAGCTCATCTCCTCATTTCTCTGTAGGTGAGTCCTTACAGAGGAAGGCAGGAGAGCAGAAGCTTCAACACCTTAAACAACCAGACAATGCGAATGGGACGATCACCACTCGCTGAAGGACATTCACAAAACAACTCCAAAGATCCATCAAAACAGGGTGCCTATGGAGGCAAGAGTGGAGACTGATTTAACTGTGGTGCCTTGACAGCCTTTAACCCGGGTGAGGTCAAAAAACAACAACAAAAAAGCTGAAGTTAGACATGAGGTGCTCAAGATGAAGTTTAGTGGAGACGATCTCAAGCATTAAGCACACACAATACACTAAGCTTAGAGAAGAAGGAAAGATTATTGAAGCTGTCAAGGGACCTGCCTTACTCAAATATTTTGGGTTTGGTTTTTGCTGTTGCTGTTTTTAAACACAGCAGAGCCTTCTTGGTCCTTAGTTAATTATATTTGACCCTTGCTTCCTGAAAACATTCTGAATGGTTTTTTATTTTCAGTCGATTACATGGCACCAGAAACAGACTGCCTGGAGAAACATCTCAGCTTTCTCCTTTAAAAGTCATGAAAGAAAAGTCTGTGCACCATAAGCAAGTTCAGACCATTTTACTCCCAGAAGTTGAAAACCTGAAAATCTACTTTTAGCCATCTAATACATTCCAGTTTTCCCTCTGGGAAGATTTTAAGGGAACACAGGAGCTTTGGCATTATGCTTTCAGTGCATATGTAAAGTGAATTGCAACCAATTTGTTTTGGTTTTTTATTTCAAGTTCCTGATGATTTAATATTGCTCAAGTTTCCTGAAGACACAGGATTACCAGAAGTGTATAGACAAACAACAAAAGTGAGAATAAAACTGCCTGGTAACTTTCCAAGGCAGTGCCATCATCATAATGAAAATAAGACATCCCTGTATCATGGCTTTAAGTACCCAACAAGAGTCTCACCCTGTTAAATCGTTTGGCTTGGAAAGTGTGACCATTTGCACAATAGAGCTTTCGCCACCGGCGGGCGCCTCGGCGATAAATGGACTCTAAGAGGAAAAACACAGGATTATATCCAGACAAATACAAACACAGAACTACAACATCTTCTCCTGGAGGTTTCTGTGTAAAGTAACTTGCAGAGTAAAGTCTCACTCCTGCACCTTACAAGTATCCAAGTGTCTTTCTCTTTTTTTAAGTTTTGGAGAAAATTTGAAGTAGAATATCCTGATCAACTTAAAAGTTAATTCTGATTTTTCTGAAGTTAAAAGGAACAGTGAGTCAAGAGAAGGTAAATTGTCCAAACAATACAGACACTTGTGTGAGAAGTATACACATACCTCAGCTTAACTTGGGAAGAAGCTGGGAGGAAGGGAAAGGAGGAAGGAAGGTGAATTGAGAGCATGTCCTGATTTATATGATTGTTTGACAAATCCCCCTGTATTTTAAATCCACAGCTGCCACTATTATTTTTTTTGTCATTTTTTAAAAACTATTACTTTATTTTTCATTACTTGAGGCAGGTCAGAAACCAAGACTGAAAACTAAGATATGAAAAACTACACTGAGCTGTAAATGTCTTTCTGATTTAGTCTGCAACCTCATTTTTCAGAAAACCAGCATTCCTCATTCTGCCCAAGTTAACTTTTAAACATGCACATTCAGATTGGATTGGTCAGAGATTTGGACACCAAGCTAACAGATGCTTGTGTGGGTATATGCTTGTGTAATTAAAAAAATTGCCTCCTTTATGTCCAGAACATTAGTTAACACAATAGAAGTTTTTTGAGAATCCTCCTGATAGCACCTAAACACCAATTTCAAATGAATTAACCACAGATCTGTGAATCTGTGAATAGTGACACAACAAGTCATTATCATTGGTTACAAGCCTCTGCTCACAATTGTCAGTCAGCAATCTGGCAACTCCCCAAAAAACAGGAATAGGATAATAAACTGTCATAATAGAAGAGGCAAAAGCAAGGAAAGCAGAGTGACATGGGTAGTTAACAGGAATGTGAAATGCTTATTAACAATGATTCAGAAGTGACAAATATTAAGTTTAACAGGATTTCCTATTCCTTTTAAATCTTTGATTTTTACAGATTTGCATTATTAATATTTGTACGTGTGGGATGCCAAAACAAAGAACATCAAGATCTGCTAACACAGGAAATCTGAACTGATTTTCTGTATTTCTTAGCTGAAATGCCTACTTACTATCTTCTCCTGGACAAGGCATGCCAGGCCGCTCTGGAACACAAGGAAATACTGCAAGAAAGACATTAACTTCTGGTTAGCTTTCATTTCAGACAGAAAATAAATCTTTGGGTTAAATACAACACCCCTGAAAGGCATTCAACCACCTAGAGAACAGCACTGACTGCACTTCAACAAAACCTTCTTTAAGAAACAGGTGAGTTGCAAACCACCACAAACCCCTCTTGCTGGGCACAATAGTGACATACATGAGAAATACATGCAAAAAGCAGAATAAATGAAGCTATTTCTTAAAGACAGTAACTAGAAAAAGTAATTATTTTGGCTTCTCATGTGGCCAATCTTCACAAGATTTCCAAATACTGTAAATGTTTTATATGAAAGTGTCCTAACAGTTACATAGGATATTGACTATGTAAATATTTCTTTTTCACAATATTTAGCTTCAGTAACACTACCCATCTTTTACAATTTATTTGGCCTTCAGTAACCAACAGACAGAAGTATAAATGTGGACAGACAGCCTGGTGCCAGTTAAATCAGAAGCTTATCAAACAGAAAAATTAATGGAGAAAGGGCAGATGAAAAACTCGATATGCACAGAAGCAGTGAAATGTATCTACCAATGGATTATATTCTTCCCTTTTTTAAAGCTCTCTGTGGGAAGCTGGAAAGATGACTTTTCCTTTCAAATGGGCTGATAATAAACTAGATTTTTTGCATCTTTTTAAGAGAAGGAGACATTCAAGACACTGTAGTGTAACACACCAACACTTCATAATGATGACTTGTCTGCTCTAATCTCTGATAAACCAAGATCAACCTTCTATGATAAAATGTTACAAATAGTCAGAAAAATATTCTGGAGAAGCTGCTAAAATAGGCATATAACCCTGAAGAATAAAAACTGAACAAGTACACATTAAACAGGGGCATGATATTACTAAGTTTAAAACTGAAGTACCTAATTTTAGAAAAGACAAGCTTTTCATTAGTCTGACATCACAAATGGAGCTCATTCATTCTTTTTCCTAACAGAGATGCTGCTCTAAAACATTTATCCATAATTAGCTTCAGGATAACGTATAAATAAATAAATAAATTGTATTTATCCCTTCTACCATTTGCTGCCAACAAGTGTCTGAAGGTACTTGGGCTGAATGAATGAAGAAACAGAGGCTGGATTTCATGAATAAACTAACAGCAAAATATTTTCTTCTCCCTTAACTGAATACAGAAGAGCTAAAAGCACAGTGAATGGTCATCACTATCCCTTGACAGGATGGCCACAGGCCTGAGGGGACAAGGGTGTGAAAGGCACAGGAATGGAAGGTAAGAATTCCACTCATTCACAGGTACAAACATGAGCAGCAGTAAATTTCAGTGAATTTCACCTACCATGGATCAGAAGCTCTGAATCCTTGTTTAGTTCATACAACCGAAAGGCCTCTTCTAACTCCAGCTGAGAGGAAACTGTACATGGATCTCCTGTGGAAAGAAAACAGCACAGCATAAAACTCAACCCAGTTAGTTCTGAACCATTCAGTAGCTCACTCACAGTTGGTTCCGGAATAATTATTGTAGAAAAAAATCCAATATTCTCAAATGTGGTAGTATTTATTTTTAACACTGTTCAAAGAATACCTCTGAAAATAGAGTTATATTGAGTTCTTTCAGGGGAAATAAAAATATGGGATATTCCCAAGAGTCAGGCAGATAATAAGAACAAAACATCACTGCTACAAGCATGATTACACATTATTTCAGTACAGGAGGTGTAGGCTATATTCCAGCGCCTTAAAACCTTCAAGATTACCTTTCATTTCATGGATTTTTAATTAGAACTGAGTCGATTCTATTTTCACAGCTGCTTCAGCACTGCCAAGACTTTTCCCAGGAGCTGCAAAAGCAGTTAGAGCTCGAGTCTCTCCTCAAACCTCAATGGAAACTTTTGAAAAATAATGTCATCTAAGTTTCCTGGTTTGTAACTACTGCTTTCACACTACACAACTATTTGATATAAAATCCCTTAAAGAAAGGGCACCAGGGCAGAACAAAGTTGGGAACTAGCTGGCTTTGTTTCTTATTTTTTTAATAAAACAACAGCAACTTCATTGACCATTTGTGATGGTGCAGACTAAATTGCATGCCAAATCCTTCATGATAAAAGTTTCTCAGACAAAACTGTGTTTTCTTTCGTGTCTGATGCAGATCAGTAACATCATAAAAAAATCAGCCCCCTAAAAGCCTTTTTCAAAATAGTACTGTAACCAAAACATTTAAAAAACAATAGTGAATCTCAATTATCACTGTCCCAAAGAAAGAAAATACTTCAAGTAATTAGCTCAATTAGTTATTCTTCCCCCCTCTTCATCTATACAAGATGTTCCATGCAAGAACAAAGGATTTACCTCTGTGTGCTCCAGCATGAGCAGATGTTTATTTTAAGCCCCAATCTCATACAGCAAGTCTGCCTCCCCAGATTTCTAATTTTTAACAGAAATACTATTTTCCATGTCTTTAAGTGGCAAACTGGTTATGGGTAACCAAACTGGAGGAAGGCAGAACAATTTCCATCCTGACTAAACTGGATCCAGTCTGGAAGTTTAACTGCTTTGAGTCCTCAGTCAATACCACAGTTAGAAAGCTCACAAGCAACAGACCATTAACTATTTATTATCTTTGTGTTTTATACTGCAAGGTATCCAAATTAATACAGCCACTGCTAAAGCTTCTCAGTGGAACCACACACCCAGCAGCAGGAGGTATTTCAACTCACCCCACAGAAGTTTTTCCAGAGAATTTGTTTTGTTTCTAACATATCACAATGCATTTGTTTCCAGTGTATCTTCCCCCAGAACAGGAAGGACTTGGACGTGTTGGAGCCAGCCCAGAGGAGGTCATCGAGTTGATTAAAGGGATGGAAGACTCAGCTATGAGGAAAGGCTGGGAATGTTGGGATTGCTCAGCCTGGAGAAGCTTTGGGGTGACCTAATTGTGGCCTTCCAGAACGTGAAGGAGCCGACAAGGAAGGTGAAGAGAGACTGTCTGTAAGGGATGGAGTGACAGGACAGGGGAATGGCTTCACACTGACAGAGAGCAGGTTTAGATCAGATATTGGGAAAAAAATTCTTCTCTGTGAGGGTGGTGAGGCTCTGGCACAGGTTGGAAACAAAAGCTGTGGCTGCCCCATCTCTCTAAGTGCCCAAGGCCAGAGAGGATGGGGCTTTTGGCAACCTGGGATTGTGGAAGGTGTCCCTGCTCACGGCAGGTTTGGAATGAGATGATCTTTAAGGTCCTTCCAACCCAAATCTTTCTGTCGTTCTATTCATTCTATGGTATTGCTAAAATACAAATAATAAATGTAAATGGTCCATTTTCAGTGTTCTGTCTTTACTGTTTCCTGCACATCAAATTCCTCCAGATGAATCTTTGAAGCCACCTACAGTAATTTTCCACCAAAACCACCCCCCCTTACAGCTGGACACCTGGACACCACAGTGCCCACCCACAGCACAAACTTCCACTGTGCAGAGCAGGGTGGAGGAGAAGGAACAATTGTATTTACTCAGACTCACTATGAGAATCAACAAACCAGTTTTTCTTCATTTGTTTCTGACACCTGTGCAAACAGTTCTGTGTTTCCTTTTGGCAGAAACAAAAGAGGGTCTCAAGAACAAGCAAACTCAGCACAGAAGGTTTACAGACATCTCTCTCAACAGGCTTGAGTAGTACAAATTTTGCAGTCAAAGACAGCTGGCATACGTAGGAAAATATTTACTTTTGAGTTCTATAGTGAGAAACAACAGACACACACAGGGCCAGTGTCCATCCCACAGGATGTTTCAGAAGGCAGAGAGAAGCTGAACTGATCATATATGGAAAAAATAGAATTTTGTGTAAAATCAAATCAAGTTCATTCTATTTTCCAGTTGTATCTGAAGAATTTGGAAATGATTCCACTCAGTTAAACTGTATCTGTCTCTGTGTGCCATTACCTTTATGAAATCAAGAGCACTTACACGTGAAGCCCTCATCTTGCAAAGGCACCTACTTATGACAAATCAAAACCTTAGTGCCCAGGTAAATCCAGTTTAGCCAGGAACTAGTGATGCCCCAGACCCCTTATCTTCTCTCAGGCTATAAAAAGCATGAGTAATAATGTAACAAATACCAGCCTACAGCACACACCTTTCCTCATGCTACTGTTAAACAGTGAACTTCAGTTTTGGTAAAGAGGATGTATATAAGAATTTTCCAGTAAAGCAAAACAGATTTCTAGAAAGAATATCAACTGAAAATACTACAGAGTGGTGCTGAGAGAAGAGGCAGGGAACCTGGCAAGAAGCCATGCATTGTACAGGCAAGAATTATTCACAATAAAGTCAGGAGGATTTGCTTTAAACACATTTCTCATTGGCAGATTAACTTTTTCTCCACTGACATTAAACTGTAAGTCAATGATTAAAGCAAACATGAATTGCTTGTAAAAATCAAATCCTACACATGAAAATAGTTCAGGTAAACTGCAACTTTTCTTTTTTTTTTTTAATAAACCTATCTCTAATTAAAGAGCAGAAATTGCGACAGAACAAACTGTGGCTTCAAGTAAATTAATGAACCGGTACAAAATGTTTATTAAAAAAAAAAATATATTTCCTGCTATGACTGACACTGCAGACTCCTCCACTGCAGTGAGGAGTTCATTTTCTTCCTGATGATAAAACAACACAGCCAGCTTATTATAAAGTAAATGTTCAACTCCCAATAGCTCTGCTGCACAGTTCAGTCATAAACACTGTTCATTTTACTGTACTGCATCTGCCTGGTATAAATAATTTTGAAATGATGAGGAGAAGAAAAAACCCCACCTGCTCAGACTCCCAAGACCACATAGTCTTCAACACACCTGCCTATATGGCACTTCCAAAAATCAGCTTTGGATTAGCTTTAGACTCTGAATAAACTGGCAGTAGCCCAATTTGAAACAGGAGGAAACAGTTCCATAAGCACCTTTTATGCTGATGGCTGCATGCAAACACCAACCACAGCCAACAAATCACTGCACACTGCAGTCTTTTATGTACTGCATCAGCTAAAATAACTCCACAACAATCTCATAATTCACAGGGCTCTTCGTTGTAGCTGTAGCTCAAAACCTACGTGTGGAATGAACTAATTCCACTGAGAAAACAGAACCTACAAATAACCTTTAAAAAAAAAAAAAATCACTGCTGTACACACACAGCTCAATGGATGACATCTGTTAACAGGGAGAACAGACCCTGGACGTTTTTCATCTAAGGTAAACTTTCAGATGGATAATGTAAGCACTAGAGATGAGTTCTCAGTCAAGGTTGTCATTGCACTTTGATGAAAAGTTACTATTAATGTTTGGAAGTTTTATATTGGTTATCTTTAGGTTGCTAAAGTAACAGCTGATAATAACACTTGAGCTATAATGGTTTTGGTTATACATACAACTCTATTATACATTAAAATTATATCAATATTTTAGATAAATACTGCAATTTGTATAACTCAATGTCTGTTTAACTCTTTCAAAAATATAAGATACAAAGGGAATCTTCAGCAGCATAAAGGAGTATTTTCTGTTGCCTTGATAAGAAATCCTAACACTGAATTAACATTTTCACAGTCAATGAGGTCTTGTTTGGTTTATAAAGACAGAGAGCAAGCTACACACTAAGTAATGTGAAACAAACACCTCTTCATTAAGCTCCACTTAAGAAGGCATTGAATAACATATTTTTGGAGTCAGATTCTATATTTTATAAGCTTATCTTATGAAGGCAGAGGGAAAGGAAAAGATGAAAGGGAAAGAAAAGCTGGGAAGTTGAGAAATTGATGAGCAATGATTTACCTTCTTCATCAATCCATTTCATGGTGAAAAGCTGCTCGTTGTCAAAGGAGCACATGTCTCGAACTTCACTGCACAGTCCCTCAAAGGAGATGGAAGGCTCAAAATAGGTTATCATGATGTCCCTGAGAAAGAGAAAATTTATACACAATAAGAGAAATAAATAAATAAATAACAAAATAGAGAAACTATTCCACAAAACTTAACACTGATCATCATCTCTAACACCTTCCACATACCACTAATATTAACCCCATCCCTGACGCAGCTCCCTCCAAAATGTTAAAATAAAATAAAAGTACCTAAGCTCTCTTCTTATAGCAAAGTTGGGCACCAAGTGATTTTTATTACTTGACATTTAATCCTCCAGGTATCTGCTTCAGAAAAAACTCAGATTTTATGCCCAATTAACTATGAAGTGAGTTGCAGCAGACATTAACCACACAGAGAAATTAGTTCTCTTATGCCAGTAGAAGCTCAAGAATGAAATGCTACAAATGTTTGAATAATGTTCAAAGCATATTTCTGGTTTTACTTCCTCTTTAACAGTTATTTTGTTATTAGTATCAAAATGTAAAAACGCATACATCTACTCCAACTGCATTTTGATTGTGTAGATGGTATGAAAAATTAATGACAAATACTAAACAGATTTCCTAGCAGACTTGGGGGAACGTGCAAATATTCACACTGCCTTTAAAAAAAGAGTGGTGCTTCACACAATGAAGGGGAAGGCTGACAGAGAACCATATACTCAGAATGGAAATGTACTGCTTTACTGGTATGCAGAATGGGTATTTCTGTGATAATTACAAGTATTACAATTACAAGATAATTAACCTGGTTTTAATAGGTTAGCAAAAAATGCTGACCCTTGAAGGGGAACAGGTGACAGGGCTCAGGCCCTTAACCAAAGGAGCTGGGAGACACAGGGAGAGGAAGGAGCAAGGCTGTTTGCAACAGACTCCTCAAACATAGCATCAAAGCTCCATGTTTGAGCTACAAGATTATTCTTCCCATAAAAGCCTCACCCAGCTGGACTTGCTCCAGTGGGTGCCAGCACCCAGGATTGTTTGGGGGAGCTAGAAAAAAAAATAATTGAAGCAACAAAGCTTTTACGTGGTCAGAAATCCCATCAAAGTTCTTACCAGGCTGAAGTGCACGTACGCAGCAAGTTAAATATCTTTAAACCATCATGTGCATGGGCAGATTGAGATCAATTAGGTGACTTAACACAAAATGCTGTGGTTATGGAACTGGAACAATGCTCAGGAGGGGCAGAGAGCACACAAAACCCAAACTGTTTGCCTGAGGCTCCTCTGAGAGCAGCAGCAGGAATAAAATCAATTGGCAATTTCTAAGCACTGTGGAATAACAGCGAGCCTGCTTCTGGGTTTCTGAGCATCATCAGTTGGATTAGGTTTAGTTAGGGGACAGACTCCAGTAAATACAGCAGACATGTGCCCGGGATAAACACAACATCTCTGCAATAATCTGAATAAAGCAGTCAAAAAGCTGCTATGTGATTTGGTAGAGGAATTGCTCCTGTTCTTTCCACGTGAGACAAAATGCAAAACAAACAACAACTGGAGCCTGGTATTTAGACACAGCACAGTCTTTTAGAGCAAATGGGGCTTTATTTGAAAGCCCTGATCACATCCATCCAACACAGCAATCTCTTCTCTCAGACACAAAGGTCTCCCTTTGCATCTTCTCTGGAAACATCAGCTGGGAACCCAATGGCAGCCAGGTGGATGTGGCAGCGTGTCACTGTCACAGACACACGGGCAGCCACCACACAGCAAGCCTGGATTAGGAGGCAAAGCCTCAACCTGTATTTCTTGTTTTGCCAGGAAGGAAAGAAGCCACTGCTCACCTGGCAGCTCCACTGAGTTTACCATCCCTTCACTGATTCACATTCTAGCACAAATACATTCACTGTGGAATATGTTCTTAAACAAATTAGTTCTGAAGAGTGCTGAGAAGCCAAAGTATTTATATTTTGATATATTTACATTACAGGGGGTTCTGGGATTGTACTAGTCAGTAGAGAGTTTTTTAAAAGACTATTACTGCCAGAAAAGCAGAAAGTTACAGACCACACTTTTTGAGGCTGTAATCACTGATGCTTCAGCAAAAACTGAAGATTAAATTATATGTATATTAGCAAAATCTGTTCAGCATATTTTCAAATATGATGATTCAAGTTCACTTAAAATAGATTTATCTGTACTGCAGCTAACAGGAAAAATTGCAATGTTAAGATATACTGAACAGCCTTGGAATCTCTTCATATCTCTAAAGTAAAAGCTCATACCAACTGAAAAAAAGAAATCTCTCTTACTACTTGTTGGTACCTTTAATTAGCAAACCAGTTTTCCTTCAGAAAAAAGAAGACATTAATTATTTCAGAATGTAAGCGTGTTCTCTAAATTACTACTCTAATACCTCTAGCAGGACATGTATCAAACAGTTACCAAATAATTTGGAATATCTCTTCTGCTATAGCAGACACTATCAGTATTTCAGAGAACTCTAGGCAATGGCAATATTAAAAGAGAAAGACAATGTCAAGTGTAAATAAGGTTCCACAAGCAATATCTACATAACACAGGAACTGAAAGGTTACAGGTTTCCTTACTGCTTTATTTTGCCATTTGAACTCCACTGATGACCCTGACATTTCCTGCTGACACACGTCTCACTTTCACAATGGTTCTCTTGTCACACCTTGTGTCTCCACACTTCTTGCCCCTAAAACAGCACTGATGATGTCTTTGCTAGGAAAAAGCTGGATTCACTCAAGCCAAGAAGTTAAACTCTATTGAGAAAAAAAATTGTGCATTTAAAATAAAAGTTACTTGGCCAAATGAAGGGACAAAGGAAAGTGAATAGGGACCATAGTCTGCTGACTTGCATTAAAGATACATAATGTTTAGTTTAAATGAGATGTGAGAAAAATTCTCTCGACAAGAGGCCTTCCCTTGTGATGAAGATAAGGTTATACACTGCTTGGAAAAAGCATGTTTGTCATAAAGCTATTCCAAAGTGAAATAAATATCTTTGTTTGTCCCTTCTTGGCACACATAGAAAATTACAAGAAAATCTGATTTAGGCACACCTTTTGCACCAGCACATCTGGAGGTACCAATTAACTCTTACTATGGAAGCACCAGACTTTTTACAATTTGTTTTATCACTATTAGAGTTGGTCTTAATCAGGGACCTGTGAGTAGGAAACATGCAAATATACAAGACAGCACTTGTCTTTAATTACTTTCACTAAAAATGCTATCACTTCTATCTTTCATAAATATTAATAGATATCACTTATTCACACTACAAGAAGGTCTGTCTGAGTCAATATCCTGTAAATATCAGAATCAGTAAAACATAAATCTTAGGAAAACTGAGAAAAGGCAAATGGTAAATCTAAACACACTAGAGAACTTATTTTAAATCCATATAGAAGACCATACTGTCCACCTTTCCTGAGATCAAACAAATTTCCTCACTTTCTTTTACAAATCATCCAAGAGTTGTAATGTTCTTTAACAAAAAACAAACAAACAAACCCACCCAACACAGAAACCTCAAACCCAATGCCAACAATTCAACACAACTCAATATTTGTACCTCATTTTTCACTCTGATCTTAAACTCCCATGAGAGAACAACCCTGTAAGAGCAGCCACTACTGCTTTAGACTTTTCCACCTGCAGCCTCATATATCCCATATTACTTATGGGGAAATGTACAGATCCATTAGACGTGTTACCTACATATCCACACATGCATCACACACCTGGGGAAGTCATTAAAGCTTTTGAAAAGGTTTAATTAGAGCTCACTGCAATGAACCTCCCCCTCCCAGGACTCCTGGGCAATTCTGCTGTGTCAGTGTCATCTCTGTACTGCGAGGTGCAGCCACTGCCATTCACAACCCTTTAAAGCATTGCTTTCCACTGTGCAAGTCTGTTTTTCTGGAAAAAATACAACTGTCAGAAAGCTAAATCAATACTGAAACAGCAAAAAAGGAGGGGAAATGTATTCACAGACTTATTCCAAAGTTTTCTTAAACTGAACATTCTCCTAAAAGTACTTCATTGTCAACGGACAACAGAAGACACTGTGCCAAAAAGTGCCCAAGATAAAGAAAAATAAAAAGATACCATGCAAGAATTCAAGAATCCTTAAGAAATTAATTCCCTGGAAATCTTTATGGAGGTACATTTTGATTTTACAATTAAAATGTATTTTCTCCTCACACTTTTTCCACTCATCTAACTAAGGTAATTAAGTACTTAAAATTAAGAAAAGAAACAGGTTTAACATGTATCATGAGAGGACTGTCAGGTGTGTTCTTCACATTTGAACCAAATCAAACTGAAGGTGAGCAAAGCATTGGTATCTACCCCTTTTTTATTAAAAATCTAACCTACATTACAGCCTACACTGCTAAAACCAGCATAAAATCCATGTCAGGCACTGAAAGAATTCATACTAGCAGTTCTAATCGTGACAGAAAAATGGTTATTATAGCTATTTGGTTTTGCTGTTTTGTTAAATCAGCATGAATTCTACAGGATTCCTTGAGCACGAGCAGTGAATTATTCCTACCTGTTCTCTACTCCTACAACACATGTATGAATGATGCAACAACTTCTTGTACTGACCTGACAGAAAGCATCTCCAGCAAATGAGGTAAGACAAAAGGCAAACTTTGAATATCATCAGAGTGCTGAAATGTTTGTAATTACAGGTGCTGATCCGTGCCATACACTGGGAGCTGCTACACTTTGTTACTGCATCAACAAAAATCCACCTTTGGAGTAGCAGAGTGAATTCCTAAAACTCCCCTCAGGAACCTCTGTTACACACACTGCAAAATCACAGTATCTCTTTAAAATATGTAACACTATTTTAGGAATTTTAAACAACCAATCCTATGTGGAAGATAAGCACAGTTGAACTGAGAGAAGGAAATACTTGGAAAAACTCAATTTAATGCCCTAATTCCCAAGTCTCTGGGATTTCCCCATCCCCTTATTCTCATGATCTGTGTTCATTTTTAGGAAAATTTTCCATCCTGTTTTAATATATTTCATGAATTTAAGATAAAGAATTACCACTGCACCGTTCAATGAAACAGAGACTCTTCAAAGGGTCCTGTGTGAAGTCTTTGTCTTGGCTGAGAAAAGCAATTGGGCTCCCAGCCAGAGCCAGCCGAGTTTTTTTGGGGATTCAGGCTCGGCTCTGTGCCTCAGGCAAGTATCCCA
Organism: Certhia americana; assembly: GCA_018697195.1. Taxonomy (NCBI): domain Eukaryota; kingdom Metazoa; phylum Chordata; class Aves; order Passeriformes; family Certhiidae; genus Certhia; species Certhia americana. The sequence continues at coordinate 7,537,240 of CM031865.1, read as the reverse complement.
ACTATCAGATTCCCAAACGTTTCAAGAACAAATCTGTGCTTCTAAGTGGCTGGGTTGGGTTGGCTTGGTGGTTTTTTGGTTTGGTTTTTTTTTTTTTTTTCTTTTTAACTAGAAACTTTTTTGGAAGATGAAAAGACCTTCCCAGCCAGACTTTCCCAATAACTTCTACTACCCACTTAAATGCTTCCATTAAAAAGAAATTAGGAGAGATTAACATTTCCTGATTAACACTGTTTCCCATTAATTCCTCGATCCAGCTCTGAGATGGTTTATTTGAAGAATGGGGGAAAAGCTGCCTTTGGTATCAGCATTCAGTCTCCAAGTCATTTCAGGGTAAGTGCAGGTAAAATGTTTGGCTTTGATATCTACTTGATAGTGTGAGTCTGAGAAGGGGCTTGAGACTTTCTGCTGTAAGAAAGTGGAGAGAATCATTTGCTTATATCTCAAAATAAATCATGACTAAGGCATTCAGCTTGCTGGTTTGTTGGTATTCACAATGGTTAACCAACACCCTCTATGACTCAATGCCATTATTAAACTGATAACTGAATTAGCAGATGAAAAGTCAATGGACAGGACTCAAAAGAAACATTCCAGTGCCTGTGAAATTATTACCAGTGTCATGAGCCTGCATTCCTGTCCAGTGCAGCAGATTTTTTCCTCACTCCCACAACTCTGGGCTGCTTCCTCCCTGTTCTTGCTCCATAGCCTCCCTGTGCTAAAGCAAAGATCCATGTGATTGCATGTGGAAATGATCAAGATTAAAACTGACCCAGCAGAAGAAAAATAAATGGTTTTCACCCAAGGAATTCCCATTTTAGTTCAGTCTGACCAAATGAACACCTCTACCAGCTGACAGCCAGGGGAGGGGCATCTTTGCTTCCTTAAGGAAAAGTGGATTAAAGGGAATGTGAAACAAAGGGCCCAGAATTTCACATACTTTGACAGTGTCTCAGAAGTCCTTTAAAGCCACATACTGTGCCAGTCTCTACAGTAATTTCTACAGACTTCTGTCAAAAAAAAGCCCCAAAGCAGACACAAGCCAGAAACCAAACACAGCAGCAAATACCAAATGCTCAGTGTAGTTTCTGTACCTCAACTTAAAATCGTACAGCTAGAGATAGCAGGGAGTAAATACTGAAAATGTAATACACCTCTTCTTGTGCTCAACACGTATAACTGGAAGGAAGTTATCAAGGGCATGTTCACTCTTAATCCAAAAATGCAACCTACATTGTTTTCTGCTTAGATCACCTGCTCTCAAACTTAATGGCCCAATGAAGCACCGGCAACCCTTGCACCAAAACTTATTAAGTCCTGTAACTGTTACTGTTTAATAGTGGGCTGTGAACCCAAAGCAGGACCTTTCTTTTGCATTATGTGTTATTACTGGAGAGCCACCGAATTAGGCCACAAAATTCAGATCTCCGTTTTGCAGACACCTAGTATTTTTGGGGTTTTTTAACAGCAGAAGCATAATTGACAGCAGATGGGTCTGGGTTACCATTCACAGACTCTCCTGGAAATCGCCCGGTCCCTGGCAAACAGCCTAAAAACCCATGAAACAAATTTTCATACAAATATCCTCTTCCTTTAGCCCTGAACATCACTTAACATAAAAAGACCAGGACCAAAGCTGGATCCCGAACATTCTAAGTGCGACTTTTGGCGTGTGTTATGAAGGCATATATACTTATTACTGGCAGCCAAAGCCCGGGGCTGAAGGGAAGCAGGGTGAGCAGAGCCAAGGCTGCTCAGGCACATCCTTGTTCACCAGAACGGCCATCCCAGGAGAAGGGAGGATCCGATTTCCCCATAAACCCCGACACCAGTCCTTGACATCCATGGCAGCACGGCCGGTGGTCGTGGAGTGGTTTTCCTCCGCTCTTTCCCTCCTCTCCTACAAATCAGGGGATACCCAGGGCTTGAGCCAGGAGTATCCCTGGGAGCCGGGTACCCCGAACACCCGCGGCGCCGCTTCGGACGCTCCTCTCCGCCCGGCCGCCCGCGGGGGCTCGGTGCCCGCACTCACCCCTTGTAGTAGGCTTTCACCCGGACCTGGTGGGCGCCGTCCCCGCCGAGGCTGCCCCCGAGGCCGCCCGGAGCCGACATGGTGCTGCCAGCTCCGCCGTCCCGCTGTGTCGGCATGGCCCCGCAGGCGGGCCGGGGGAGCCGCAGGCTCGGAGCGGGGGAGCCGCAGGCTCGGAGCGGGCCGGGGCGGCGGCTGCGCGACCCCCGCGCCTCCAGCGCGCCCCGCCCGCCCCGGGCCGCACCACCCGCGGGGGCGGCAGGGGACCGCGCAGAACCGGTGACGAGAGGGAGCGCGGAGCAGCGAGGTGAGGGAGGGCAGCGCAGGATTTCTCCCGGAGGGGCGGAGCAGCCGCCCCGAGAGCGGCCGGGTGGTAGCTCCGCCGCCCCGCGATGCGGGTATCGGTCCCGCGCGTCTCCCCCCGCGCTCTACATGGGCTCTCTCCGACGCGACTCCACACCTGTGGAGCGGGATGCTCCACGCCGCACCGGAGGGGGGGCAGCGGCGGAGGAGGCACCAAGGTAACCGGCAGCCCCGTAGCGGAGCCGCCGCAGCGGCCGGTCCCGGTCAGGCGGGTGCGAGGGCGCACGGAGGTGTCTCCGCTCCCGCCGCCACGTCCGGAAAGGGGGTGACACCGCGGTGTGTGTCACTGCCCCACCCGCACTTGGTACGGCCCAGCGCGGAGCATGGCGGGCTGCGGGGCGGCCGTGGCGCCGGCGCGGCGGGAGCGGAGCGGGAGGATGGCTCAGCCGCCGGTGGCTGCCGTGAGAGGGAGCCAAGGGAGAAAACTTGTTCTGCCCAAGTACCGATGGGGCTGATCCCCAGCAGCGTGGGCAGCAGGGCATTCTCCACCTCATACGGAGCACCTGCAGTGCTGTGGTCCTGCTCTGAGGTTTGGTCCGGCCACAGAAGAATGTGTTGCTGCTGGAGCGAGTCCAGAGGAGGCAGAGGAGAGGGTCCAGGAATCGGAGCTTCTCTCTCTGGAGACAGGCTGAGAGATTGCTCAGCCTAGAGTCAGCAAGGCTCCAGAGAAACCTTAGAGCTCTCTCCAGTGCCTAAAGGTGTCTCCAAAATAGCCGGCGAGGGACTTGGACAAAGGCATGGAGGGACAGAACAAGAAAGAATGGCTTTAATTTTAAGAGAGAAGGTTTAGATTAGATATTAGGAAGAAATTCTTCCCTGTGACGGTGATGAGGCACTGACACACATTACCCAGAGAAGCGGTGGCTACCCCATCCCTGGAAGTGTCCCAGACTCACCAGGTTGGATGGGCTTGGAGCAGCCTGGTCAGTGGAAGGTGTCTCTGCCTGTGGCAGAGGGGTGGAAGTGGATGGCATCTGAGTCCCTTCCAACCCCAACTATTCTGCAAATGTCCTGTCCTGGCTGAAAACCAGAGATACTCATAGTTCTTAGGAAGCATAGTTCTTAGGATGCTGTCCAGCCACGGACCAGGCTCTCCATCTGAGCTGTTACATGAACCAAACCCATCCCAGCATTAGGAAAAACAGCTCTGGACACATTTAACTATGCACCTTGGTAATCTCTTCACTTCACATGACTCCTCCACTGCTGTGGTCGCTGCTAACCCAATTTGGGAGGGGACAGAAAATTCAGGATTTTAACACAAATCCATGGCAAAAGTAGCACACTGCCCTTTAGCAGCCAGCACAGAACTGAGGGGCAACAGGAGCTGTTCAGAGATGGCAATATGTTCCTTACAAAGAATTCTGAAGACTCCCTGCAACGTGCACTGCCCACAAGACAGTATTGAAATGTGAACAAATGTGTTCATTTGAGGTGAAGCTTTAATTCCCTTTCATCAGATGGCTGAGGTATTTTTAAAGAAAGAAACATGAAGGATGTGTTTCAACCAGGGAGGTGAAGCAGGGCGGTTACAAAAGGTATTTTATGAAAGCTGTGAATCATAGGCTACCTTAGCACTGCAAGCAGTATTTGCTTCCAGCTTTGCCTTTTTAACATCCATAGCTTTTTTGACAACATGCATTTGCTGCCCAGGATTTCCTGAACAGATTGATGCTTCCAGCAGTCCTAAGAAAACAAGAACCTTTGGTTTTTTCAGTTCTGGTGGGGAAACAAATCCTTTTCCTCACTGCCTCTTCCAGTCAGCACCACATCTGGGTATTTGTATTGGAGCATCATGGAATTCAGCTTTGAGATCTGCACTTTCCAATCAACACACTTGGTTCTTCCTCCTGATTGTGATAAAACAACTTTAAGCCTTATTTGCTGTTTACCTTGATTATGGTTACAAAGTACAATTTTCTTTTGTCATGCTACCTGGCTTTCCTGAAGTGGTTGGGTTTTTTTAAAGTCAGAAACAAGTTGTTTGCTCCACTCAGTATCCACAGATACTTAGATCCCATTTGTACAACAGGACCTACCTTGGTATACCTGAACTCACTCTTATATTGACCAAGACTTCCAAGACATTTTCTATTTCCTAGAGGATTTCCAAGAGTATTTCAAAATGGATCGTCATCTTCCCTACACCTTCATTTTTAACCTGTGAAAATTCCCATTTTCTCCTCCTGAATTATGTCATCTTTTATAGAAATAAGGTGTCCTCATTAGACCTGCGGAATTGTCACTATTTGTCACAGGCATCCCGCCTGTGCTCACACAGCTGCTTCACCTGTCAACAGTTCAAGCTCATCTCTAATGCCTTGGCAGGTATTTGAGTTTTGTTACACACTTGCTGAGTCTCTTTTCTTTGCGAAGAACTTAGCTATCCCAACTAGCTGTTAGGTATCTGGCAATTTCCCCCCACTTCTAGAACCAAAGAGTCATTTAGGCTTGAAAAGACCTCCAAGACCACTGAGTCCCAACTTTTGTTCAATCCCCGCCTTGCCAACCAGATCAGAGCACTGAATGTCATGTCCAGTTGTTCCTTGAACACCTCCAGGGATGGGGACTCCACCACCTCTTGGTGCAGTCTGCATCAAATGGACTTCCATTCCAAATGGAATTCCAGAAGTCTATTCTGAGATCCCCCAATGTGGCCCCCACATCCCTGATCCTTCTGTGGGGATCCCCCAGCCTGGTTCCTGTGGTGATGGCCTAAGAAATATAAGGATCATCAAATCCAACTTTTAGCCCTCCACAGAACATCTCCGAGAGCCGCACCATGTGCCTGAGTGCGTTGTCCAGACACTTCTTGAACTCTCTCAGGCATGAAGAATTTAGCCTGAAGGCACCTCCCATCTCATCCAAATCAAATACAGCCTTCCTGTACTTAGAGTAGAAAGATTTGTAGGTGCGTATGTATCAGGTGCTAAAACCACGAGGCGTGATGCAACAGAGACCAGAGGTAATTACTTTAACTCATATTCACACAGTGCTTTGAGCTGGAGAGTGGCAGAAAGGGTGCAAGTAAGCAAGTGGAGACTCAGGAAAGCCGAGATGCTCACACCGCTGACAGTGTCTGAGCAACAGCTGCTAAATGTAGCAGGCACTTGAAAGGGGCTCCCTGTTTTATTACACGTAGAAGTCCATAGGTTATTTGGGCTGAAAACACCGCATATTTCAATTCCCCGACCCCGCCGCGGATCTCCCTCAGCCCCGTGCCCTCACGGGCACCGCCAACATGGCGGCGGCTCCCGTCACGTGCGCGGCGGCGGCCGCGCCCCGCGCGCGCGCGGCACCTCCCCCGTGAGGGAGGCGAGAAAATGGCGGCGGCGGCGGCGGCGGCGCCTTGAGCGGCGCGTCCCAGGCGATGTGTCCCGGCGGGGCGTGCGGAGCGGGGGGGGGCATCGGCCGCCCGCGGGGCCCGACCGTGCGGCGGTGGCGGGGAACCCGCGCCCGTGCCGCGCCCGATCCGTGCCTCCCCTCCTCGCCCGCCCCACTCCTGCCTTTGCTCTCGATTGGTCGTGTGCGTGTGCCGGCTGGGCGAATCTTGCGCTGAGTGTTGGGTCAGCCTGTGGCTGGGCGAGGGGCGGGGCGGATGCCCCTCAGTAGCGGGGCCTGGGACTTCCTGTGGCCGTGGGGGTGTATTCCCACGAGCATAACCTTCGTTATTAGTATCATTTTTATATCGGATCGGAGCTCTCTTACACATACCGAAAGCCTTTAGGTTTATCCTTGACAGAAAATTTTATTTGTTTGGGGGTTTGTTAGTGGTTTGTCCCCTTGGATTGCAGGGAGCGGGTGGAATTAGCAAAAAAAAAAAAACCAACCAAGACAGCATGTGTTTGTGGATGTTGTGGGTGATAGGGGTTTCAGCGTGTTTTGTTATTACCAGCTTTTAACAAACTTTCCAAACATGCGTAAGACATTTCGTGTGGGTCCCGCTATGAGCCGTAGTTGGGTAGTCTATACGAATCTTTAAGTGGCTATAGATAGCAGGTATTTTTTTTACTTCAGGTGGTTCGCTTTTGACCAAGAAAAATATAATAAACAAAAAACGTTGGAAGATTACCGTATGCACATGCACTTGAAGTTATGTGTGTCCTTGTATTGTTACTCTAACTGCGTAATAAATACATATTAATTTTTAATATAGTTTTCTGTTTTGCTTTGTCTTTTGGGCTCACTTAAATAGTAATGGGTGTTTTAAATCAGTGTGCTTTCTACAACTTACTTTGTGATCAGAGACCTTTTGAGTTAAAGTTTCAGGGAGCATCATTGCAAGGGTCGCATCATAAACAAATTAATTTGTTGCACAGTTAGCATCTGAATGCATGCATGAGTGAGGGTGTAAGGAAGATTGATGCTGAAAAATGTAGAGCTCCTTACTGTACTCCTTTTTTTTCATTAACATCCTTTGTATAACAACCTGAGCAATGACAATAGTATTTTTGAAAGAATTTTGTGCAAAAGGATTAACAGGCTCCATGATTAAACTTGTGATGGAACAGTTACTTATTGGATAAGTTGCACATCTTGCCTTTATAACACCAAAGCCATGGCCAAGAACAAAGGAAATGAGAGGCATCTAATGTTTTAAGCACTTAAGTGTTTGCATACTCTGCAGCAAACTAGCTGGAACAGTTGTAGTGCAATATTTTTGAGGTGCTTTTAAAGGTCCCTGGAGGAACGAGGATTTTTTTAAGATACTTTTCATTATGTGAAATTACTGTGAAGCGGTTTTAGAAATGATGCTGGTTTACTGGAATGGACCCATGTTGGTAACTTGTCCCTGACGTAGGCACACAATGGCAGCAGAAGTGACAACAGACCGCATTTTTAAACAACAATTCCTCTTTTTTCCAGTCCTAGGAGCGGTGGAGTCTCTGCTTTTAGAAGCATCCTCATAGTGCCGTGGATTTTCTTGATGGCACACTCCGTCAGTGTCCAATACAAGTAGCCAAGTCTTTGGTGACCATGGCTGCGTTACAGTTCATGTGGTGGCAGTCCCCGGGAGCTGCAGCAGAATGTGCACCCTGTTCTTTGCCGAGCAGTCGTGTTTTGGAGGTGAGGTGTCAGCCTTGCAGTGTCCCTGTTTTCTGCTTCCAGCTGTGTGAGTTGAAACTCTGAGTATTCCCGTTTGATGCAGCATCCTATGGTGGTTTGTTTAAAACTTGGCAAAGCTGACTTTTTTTCTAACTCGCACTCTCTCTGATTATTTCTCTTAGCCCCTCTTCTGTGAAGGAAACACATCTTCGCAACCCTTCCTTCTTGTGCATCCTTTGAAAGCAGTAAAGAGCTACCATGCAATTTCCTGTTAATCAATACAAAGACTGGAAAAAAGAAACTGCAGTAACACCCCCATAACATATTTGAGTTTGTGATTCCTTTTGGTAGGAAAGATGACATTTTGTGCTTGACAACGAGGGAAGTCATGTAAGACTGGAGATAGTTGAGGCAATAATAGTTCTTCTTTCTTCCTTGGTTCTTGCGTAATTGTGTAGGAATGTGCTGTAAAAGGATTTTTCCCTGTATACCTTTCCCTCTCGTCCCCAAACAGAGCATATCACAGGTGATTTTTGCCAAGAGACAGGGTTTGCTCAGTACCAGGGTCACCACACTTTCGGGCTAGCTGATGGGTGAGGAGTTGTACTTACCCGCCAGGCTGCTGGAAATTCTTGGATTGTATTCCTACACTGGTCTTATTGCCTAACTTTTGTGGAACTAGAAGCGCTTTATATCTCTAGCGCTGCACGAAAAAAAAAAAGCCGGCGCGGCACGATTGGCGGGGCGTGCGGGGTGGTCCGAAAGTGGCGAAAAAGCGCCCTTGGGGTAGGCACCGTAGTGA